>JARJCM010000793.1:0-20533 GCA_029233265.1 Mycena alexandri | reverse complement strand
CGACATTGGATGGTGGATCAGCGAGCAGCTGGGACGGGAGAGCGTCAGTCGGGTTGGGCGTGCTATTCGCTCGCGCCGCCAGGCGGAGGTGAAGGCCAAATTATAATTTAGTGAGTTTAGTACCACGCTGTATTCTAACGTTGTATCATCACGGTTTCGATGCGTTCTCCCGCCGACGCCCGGTGAATGTAACGGCTCCATCATTGGGATCTCTGGAAGATATGGACGAGGCCAACTCTGTTTTGAAGGTGGTTACAATGTCACTCAACCCACTCGACTCGTTTCAAAAGTAGTGTTTCTAGTTCTTGACCCTCGTAAGGTGAGATCAACGACGTGCCAATACCGCACCCGAATCATCAGGTGTGTGGCGTCCCTCGTTTATTTTAATTCTCAATGATAATTCCTGGGGCCGCGCACATCGTTTCCCGTTCAGGTCGATAGTTCTTCAAGGCGGTACTTCAGTCGCTTACCTTTTCTTCTAGAGCAATAAGATCGTTAGTCCTAGGTAGCGTCTCGTCGGTGAGCTGTATTCGGATTCTATACGTTCAGACTACCGGACAAAGACACCACTAATAAATTTATTGCGCTCTTCTTAGCATCCTTACGCCGCACCAGCAGGTGTGGGTGCAGCAAGGGCAGCCATGCCACCGAAGACGCGTGGTGGTTCGCGGTTGCGGTCCTCATTCGTCGGAATGTACATGACCTTGCGCCACAGCGAGACCAGCTTGTCGACATAAAGTTCGACCGCGGTGGTGTCGTCCCCAGCATACTCTGAGAGAAGGAAGACCATCTCATCGAGCTTGAGCGCCATATGGTCCACCACGGAAAGGCACATCACACCTGAATATGACGGTCAGCAATGTATGACGGTCTGATGTGAAAAAGACTCACTGCCGAAGACTGGGAGTTATTTCCGTATGTTAGCGAGATTCTCATAAACGGGGTATCAAGGCTCACCATTCTCATGTTCGGACATCACGCCCTTCCCCGAGAAGTTGTACCTCCACATCTTCAAAATCTCCGTCAGAACACGTTCATCGGCCGCTCAGATGAGTCTCACTTTAATATCAATGCGAACGAGGGCGTTATGCTGCATGAAGACGAAGAACTTCTGGTCTTCTTGTTCACCAGCTTCTCCATTGCCAAGGAAAACATCCAGGCCTGCCTTCACCACCGACTGACATAACAGGATGAGATAGTGAGCAAGAAGAAAATTATGATGTTGACAATGATCCTACTTTGAAGCCAGAGATGACACTCTTGCGGACGTCTGCACCTTCCTCCGCAGCACCAAAGAACGAGTCGACTGCCGCACCAATTTGGTCATTCGCCTGCAAAAATTCAGAGGTGGGTTCATTTCTGTGACATATCTGGAGAAAGCGAACATTTTTGGAGACGTCCACCCTGTACTCCCGACTCCAACGCATGGCACGGATACCGGGGACCTGACGCTTCTGGATGGACGAGGGGTCTGAAAATCCACTAGAATGTACATTATTTAGTCAACCTGACATGCAATTACAGCAGGGAGGACTGACGCATCAAGCTCGCCTTGGTAGCCGTCTAGCTTTGCGTCTACTGCCTTGACCAGAAAATCAAGTTGCTCCTTCATTTTTTTCTTCGCAGATTCGTCACCGGCTTGCGCTTGCTCACGAACAGCGGAGATTGCAGAGCCCATATTTCTATCGAGGGGAGATTTTAGAGTAGGAGTAATGCGGGGAGGTAAAGAGGACGAGGAATGAGAATAATTCCGCAGTTATTAGGAGCGCCTTTATACCTGGAGTTGCTGCCGCCTCCGAGTGGCAATGAAATGGTTTCAACTTTCTCCTCGGCCATAAAGATTTCTAGGAACCATAAGTTCAACGCCACGCGTGACAATGGACAGAGGTACAGGCCCCAGGGCCACAATAGAGACAGACTCCACTGTCCCCGGCCCTAAACCAAATCTAGAACAAAACAAGCTGAGCTCTGGACTGTGAGAAGATGGTCGTGGAGCAAAGGCAAGAAGGCTCTCCCATAGACGGACAGGGGCGAAGTACATGTACGTAGCGATGACTAAATTCGGCTGACTACTGTACTATTTCGAGTGTTCACGTCACGCATCACACCCCATTTTGTTTGATGTGTGTAAAAAAAAATCGCCATAAACCGAAAGAAATTTTATCGGCTATCTCGGGCATCGAAAATTTCCAACTTTGTGAACACTTGGGTCGAAATAGTACAGTACTTCCATCCTGACATGGACATCACTGGAGTTTTCAAGTTTGTCGTTCAACTGCGGCGTCTAAACGCTTCGACTACTTCGAGTTGAAGCTTTAGAATTCCGCGAATGGCATTTTTGCGCTGCAGATTCCGGAACCCGCACGGCCGGCGTATCTGTACCCGGAGTTGACTCTTGCGTACTTACCCGCAATCCATCTATGTACCTTACACGCCCGGTTACAGGCTAGGGCACCTGATACGCGTCCTTGTTTCCAACTGGGGCCGGTCGTATGGCTCATACCTGGCGATTGGGATGACAAGAGTGTCCCTGGCTTTAAGTATCTCCTTCCGACTCCGAGGTTGAAGTTCCGAGAGGGCGAACTCCAAGCTAATTCATTGAACAACAGGTCTCGCCGTTACTGTCAAGTTTTCAAGGTCATCGGTGAACGGTTCTTCTGGGTCATTTTTGAATAAAATCCATTCGCAGTCGATGTTCTACGCTCCCTACGAGTTTTTAGGGAAACCTGTCCCAGGGTACAATCTTTGAATCTTCGTCTAGAGGTCCCTCCCACTGCGAATAATCTCTGCCCACTGATTGTCATCACGCCGAATAGGAGTGAAAGGCGAGGAATACACTTCTAACCTGCCTGTGGATCTTGAGATTCTTACTGTGAGTGCATACAGCGTGGACGATAATGAGTGATGCTATGCGGACTGGAGGACCGTATGGAAGGTGAATGGAAGGCCGGTATCGAAATCTTAAAATTCGAAGATGGATAGGTTGCGAGGCAGAGGTACGTTTGAAGGAAATCGGACCGAAACTCAAACTTGCGGAAAGCCAGCTCTGGTGCACATCAAGGTTAACTCGAAGTAATATCCAGACCCTTGTCGCCTGTCACGTAATGGGGGATATAGCCCGCTAGAGCCGGAGGGTGGACAGCAATTTCCCTCCATTTATGGCAGATTCATTTTCGTGGCCGGAGAATCAATTGAACTGTTTAAAGGCAAGGAAGAGTCATTCAGCTCGAAGAGCAATTAACCCCATCCCGGATGGCGGGGGAGTAAAGCAATTAGGGGGCAGAATCCGATTCACAAGACAAAAGACCCAGTTATAATGATCACAGGCCGCCGTGCTCAAGAATTAGAGTAAATCAGGTCTTTCAAAAGGGAAAACTGCGCTCCAGTTGCAAGCAAAGAGAATACGACGCGGAGTGCGACAAGATTTCATTGCAGTAATGAACTTGGTCATACACAGAGGCTGGTAGTGGCACTGCCAGATTTTGTGCTTGCGTTGAAAATCTCGACGTTGTACATCATTTTATTTCCTTTTAAGGACGAATTCCATCAATTTCCGTGACCGCGCGCATAAGTGCTAACTTGAACTAGCTATAAGGGGGCCGTAGTTCTGTAAGGCCCCAACCGTAATTGTTATCCATTCCATCCGTCCCATCCGTCTGCTGGCACGTCCACAATTCACCTTCACCGTAAATGCCCTGGTACCTTCGCCATTTATTCGCGTCCGGAGAGAGCATACCTCCGGATATTTCAGGCACCAGGGCCCGCAACCTTCGTATTTTATAAGTGTTGAACACAGTCGTCTATGACAGTCCTACACCACACTCAACTGTCTCGCAGGAGCTCGTACAATGTCGACCCACAACCAGCCTGTTGAAAAGGCCGATTTGCCCATATTCAACTGCTATGCCGTCCAAAGGTAAAGGATGCTACGTCTATGTCATTGATACTGGCTGTGACTCTGTGGAAGCGGGAAAGTTTGTAAGTTTGGTCCTCGTATATGGAAGCATGATCTGACCTCTTGGGAGTAGATTGCCAACGACCGTATAACGTACATACCCAACCTGGACAGCACCAAGGACGAAACCCATGAAAAGCACGGAACATCTGTCGCTGTGTTGGTTGGGGGCATAGAGAAACCAGAATCTGCGGCCAAATTCGGTAGCGGAACCCCGCCGGTATTCAAAGGGAAAACGGGGACCGTGGCTCCGGATCCGGGAAGCGAGGCATTCCGCGCTGCTCCAGCATCGAACTGCAATCTCGTTATCCTGCGATACAATTCCTCTGCCAAATCCAGCGCGTCCAACCCTGTCGTCGAGGATCTCGTCAAGTGCTTCTAGCGCGTTCTGGAGCATTATAACGGGCTGAATGTGACACCGAAGCCTCCCGCTGTGATCAACTGCTCGTTTAGTATTTGCAGTAATGCACTGGATCAGGGCAAAGAGAAAGACCAGATGGACAAGCTGGCTGGGCTGATAAAATCGATTCGGGATGCGGGTATTATCGTTGTCGCCGCTGCTGGGAATCACAGGGGGAATGTGTGTTTCTTTCTTTCTTGTTACTGAGGATTCTGGCTCAACTGTTCATTTGTAGGTCGATAATATGATTTACAAGGCTCCCTCTGTACGCACCGAGGGTGAGAAAAAGGACTACAATGTGATGGACATTCCATTCGCCAGACTGTGGGTTCCGCCTTGCTTCGAAGGGGTGATCACGGTCGGAGCGCTGGACCAGAAAGGCGGAAAATGGGTGGATTCTGCAAGTGGGTCAGGTAATTGGACATCTGAAAATTCTGGTCATCGACAGGCGTAAAATTCTGGCTCCTCGGCGATAATGTTGTGAATCCCCTCAAGCCTGCTGTACCACTTCAAGGCACTTCCTTCGGTGAGGATTATGACAAACCTGTCCCCGTTATTCACCGACTGACCTCATGTTATCTTAGCTGCGCCCATGCTCTCAGGAATAATTGCATGCATCCTGACTTCGAGCGCGCATAAATCACAGCTGATGAGCCTGCAAGGCGCTGCGCGGCAAGCGGCCGTGGAAAAAGTGCTATGTGATCTAGGAAAACCTTTTAAAGTCGCTAACTATAATGGGTCGGGTTTCTATAACGGGTGGGGTTTCTTTCAGAAGAGCATCAATGTCGGGGCGGTGATGACAAAGTAGTATATTTTACTCTTGTCCCGTTCAAAATCGTTACTCTATGCGAATCTCCCGCGACAGCAACAGTTAGTTATGCCTGGGGCATCACCAACAATTAACCACACTTAACTCACCACTGTTAGACAAGTCCAAACCTAATACTCCAATCAACCCGCAAATGCAAGGCGAACCGTGGGAAAATGTAGGCTCCTAGATTACCGCGGTCGACAAATTAAATACACTGCGGCGGCCCATGAGTTTTTGGGACCGAAACATGGGTTGCAAACATGTCTCCCTTTTTGGGTCTATTTTTGTTTGACACCTAAACACGAACGAAAGACGAGCACTGTTCGGCCCATTTTCCACGTTCAAAAGATCGGCAAACATGCAGCATTTTTCGGAAGCAAACACCTAAGCAAAAGAACGTATGTTCAGTCTCTCTTCCATTACGAAAAATCTTCCCCTTTGGGGTCAAAACAGGGAAAGAACAATGAGAACTCCCCAGTTTGGGACCCCAAAATAACACTTTTTCCACAGCAAAAAGGGGGCAAACATATTTCATTTTGGGGACGATTTCAGGCTTCGAACAGTGTCCGTTTTCCGTGTGGATTTGGGAGTCAAAAACGATCCAAAAAATTCAATCGGTTTGCTTTACCTCTGGGTGGGTTCCCAAAATATGGGCAAAAGGGAAGACATGTTTGCAGTCCATGTTCTGGCTCCAAAAAGTCGTGGGGCACCGCTGTGATAACAACGCGGTCGCGACCTGTGCGGCAGGGAAGAAAGTATATGAATTGGATGACAAACGAGCCATCAAGGCGTAGTGAACATCGGTTTGAATGAAAGAGCATGAGGAAGGTATAGTTCCAGAGAAGTGCCCTCCATGATGTACTAGTTTACACGAACAATCATAGCACAACAAACCTTTCAGTCAAACGAGGGCAGATTATCTCAGGCACCGATAATTTCCAAATCAACCATAACACACCCTGCACCCTCCTTCACCTCGTCGAGGGTCTTGTCTGGGGCCAAGAGGTAAAGCGCCCACGCCTCGCCCTCGGGGCACCCGACAGTGTCGTAGTACACATCTGTGACATCCGATATAACATATACCCCACCGTCTATTGTCGTAAACGCGCTATAGTAGTCATAAGCCACAGTGGCACAAGTCATAGAGGAGGGCTCAAACTCACAGTGTGTCGCCCATTCCGAATGTGATACTGCCCACCGGGACCATAGTGACCTGACCCACCCCCGCGGCTTTTATAACAAGCCCCCCACCACTGCATCTCTTGCTTCTCGTCTGCCGAGAAACACACAAACCCATCATCGATGCGCAGGTTCTGAGTGTCTCCGGGGCGCACAAAGGTGAGCATACCGGCCGCAGAAATGCTAACCACAAACTCCCTGTTCCCATTCTGTGCGGATGAGGCCCATACGATCGACGCGAGCGTCGTGGAATCTGTGGAGTTGGTAGAGTCCGACATCATAGAGTTGTTGGAACCTGGCATCGTGGAGTTGGTTAAATCCAACATCGTAGAGTTGTTGGAATTTGGCATCGTGAAGTTGGTAGAGTCCGACATCGTAGAGTTGTTGGAATCCGGCATCGTGGAGTTATTCGAGCTCACTCCTCTAACTGCCTCCCCTTCGCTGTTCTCGGAGGGTTGAGTCTCCTCGGCAGGGACACCGGGTGCACTAGCTGGGATGCTCCCGGGATAGTCTGACAACTGCCCCGAGGGAGGAACCGGAGTGAGCGCCGGATCAGTAATGGGCGCAGAACCGTCGGACGAGGGAGGCACAGTCGGCGGATTCGTGTCAATGGCCGGTGCTCCTGGCGATGGACCCGCGGAAGGCTCAGCATCGACCGGGGCAGGGGAGGGGACAGGGGAGTCTTGGATGGGGACAGTAGGAGCCTCAGAGTTAGGAGTAGTAGTTGAGGTGGCATCTATTCCGCCATCGGCGGGCGGTTCAATAGGCGAGCTCGAAGGGGACGACTCTCCATCCTCAGAAGTACCGGCCATCTCCTCGTCTGACCGGCCGAACTTGGCCCCATACACTCTACCCCGATCAAGAGCATCCGGCCGTCGTCCAGGCCCTCTATATGAAGTCACAGTGGTTTTTGTAGCTCCTGCTTGGGAGACGGATTTTGGATCGGCTGCTTTAGGACTTGGAACGTCACCATCCTCTACAGCTTTAACGCAAATCGGTGGTTTCTTCCCCCCATCGGAAATCGTAGGTCTATTGCAAATGCTGCGTAAGCGATCCATAACTTGGCAACATTGTGAAGCTTACTTGACACAATTATCGAGTTGAAAGCATTTCAGGTTGAAGAATTTGTAATCAGCTTTGTATTTACCCGCTACCCCCTCCACATAAAGTTGAACGATTAGTGCGGTTGCGAATTTAATGTCTGATCCTGGCGTGCAACCTTTCTCAAGGCTGAAGGTCAATTCGATCCCAAGCTTGAAAATAAATGCGACCTGCGCCTTGTATTTACCCGATGAGCCAAATTGGACTTTCAACGCCACTCCAATCGAGATGAACGGGGTAGCACTGGCCGTGAAGTCCTGCACTGCAGGGTCAAATATAGGGTTGCAGCTGGGTGGCTCAGCTGTCGTAACGGGTGCTTTAGGGTCCAGGTCCGAGGAATCAGTGCTGGTGCTGAGTTGTGGTATCCTGCACTGGTATCCGATGGCAAGTGAACCCTTCAACGCAAGAGAGAGCTCGATCCCAGCGGTCAAGGTAAGCACAGGGCCTATCGTGAACAGGTTCCCGATTTTGATAGTTATGGGTGATGGAATCTCGATTTCATGTGAGAGCTCTTTAAGTACCGCGACTATAGGCGAGTTAAAGTAGTCTGAAACAAAGCAAGAAATCTTACTTTGTCCATTGATTGAAAAAAGAACCTTCACGTCGAGGTTCCCTTTGGTGATCAATTCCCCGAATCGTATCTTGCCATTTTCAAGTTTAATTCCAAGGTTGACCTTGTAGTCAAATCGTCCCTTTGCATAACAGTCCTGGCAATATACACCCAGCTCACTGAAAGCCACAGAGGTGCCCTTCGGTGTGTCCCTGCTGGCTTGGCCGTCCAGTATCTTGAATTTCGTACCTTGCGTTTGTGATGTGTCGAAGTCAATGAGAGGAGAATCTTGGTCTGTTTAGATGCGTTAAATGATGGACTCTGAAGAGATGAAGGCATTATGTAATAGATACGAACATTTTCCCAGTACCCTGTCGGCGATGTCTTTACCAGCCGATTGCGCCACCTGAGGATGAAAATCGATGTTGAGTGACTGCATGAGAAATCAGCGAGAGGGGGGGTTACATTGTTATAGATGACCCCCTGGGCGCCATCGAGACCAAAGCGTTTGGTCGGTTGACTTCTATCTCGTCCTAGACGCCTGTTCTCAGTGGATGGCTGGTAATACGTCCCTGCCTCGATTTGAACCTCGTGATCTGGGTGGACTATGTGCTTGAACTCGACCGCGGAGATGGCGCAGACAATCTGTCGGGTAGTGGGGTGCATCTCCATCGACGAAACGAAATGGAAACTGCGCTCCGAGGTGTCGATCCCTTCGCCACAGCCTGGGACATAAGAGACCAGGATAAATCCCTCGGGATGGTTTGTCCAGTCAGTCGAGGCCACTACCCACGACTCTTTATCCTTGAATGACACGGTCATGGCCGTACTCGCATGGTTGCAAGTGATGGATACGAGATCCGATTTGTCGAGCGAGACAAGAGGGCGGGTGGTAACCGGTACATGTACTTCGCTGAACGCTGTTGGTTCGGGGGGTGTCAGAATCGAGATATGGAAAGTGTTGCGCAGCTACCGCCATTTCCTTCGTAGAACATGTTCCCGAATGTCTGCGTCCTGAGATGAGCAAAATCGGCAGGATCATCCTTGGGGTGGCGTTTCGGATACACAACCCTGGTATGCTGGTCCGGTGCATGTCCGAAACCCGGTGAGGCTGAGAATGCAAGGACGAGGGAAGCAAGTAGAGTACCGACAAAGAGCGGGGAATGCATGAGCTAGGCAAAATGAACAGAGGTAGTTCAATGGGTACTGAAGACATCCACACACCTCTTTTATATGGCGGACTCGGGATGAGTCTCGCTAATTACTAGTGAGAAACGCGGGACAGTTAACCTGGTTCTCTACTAAATGTGAACCTCAGTTACCATTTAAAATCCACGGCAAAAAAGGAGATCTATTTCGCTCCAAGATGCGACCCACTAACCTCTGCAAGTAATCATCTATCCGAATGAAGTCTATTTCTCCTTAGGCTGGAAGCCTAGTGGACTAGTCTCCTGTAGACAAACATTAAACCAGAATTTGCTTGTACGGGGCAAACCACTTCTTGCATTTTTCTATAACTTCGGTCTTCAGTCACGAGCATCGGCGAAACTACCAAACGATTTGACGACGCTAGAAGGACTTGCGTCCCACAAAAAAAGTTGGTTAGGTTCCTTCCTCGGCATTTTCATTTAATTACCGTGTGCCTAGGGCCCACCCCCGCAAGTAATTCGAACGCACAAGTTCCCTTTCTGAATACGAAATCAACAAGTGTCAGTTTTTCTTTTTGGATCGGATCTGCACACCGCTTAGACTCGGTGCTTGTGGTTGATAGTTGGGTCCGCTCAACGGATAGGTTGAGCCCGAGTTTGACCGGGAAAGGGCTCTGGATTTCTTGCCGACGATGGGATTCCAGCTTGACAGTCCTACTAGTGAACTACGATGAAGTAGTCGGTGGACGTTGGAAACCACCAGTTTTCAAGTTTTGAAGGGTCCAGAATCCGGTTGAACCGAACGAATAAGCCAGGTGTCACCGGCGAAACTCGTACCGGCCGCTAGAAAGACAATTAGACGGCGCCAGTAGAATTCGGCTCGTGTAAAGAAGTAATCAGCCGACTACAGAATGTACATTCTCAGGGGCTGGAGGACTAGGAGTCCACCTCGGAGTCGCTGGGAGTCTCGGACGCAAAGCTGATAAGATAGTGGTACGGCTGGAACAGAGAATTCCGAGGCTCTAGGCTGGAAAAGGCATGGCCCACATTGTTTGGCTCCGTGGGCGCGCGCCAGAGTATATGGGCGGGCTTGCGTAGGAGGGACGGCTGGGGCGTTTGGTAGCAAGTACAAGGGTCAGTAGAATATTCGACTATCACAACGCCTGACCATCGATCCTGTTCGCGCGGGTAGCAATGACCGCCTCTGCACGCACCCAGAAATCGTCCAAGTTCCGAGTCGCCCAACCAATCCACAGCCAGATCATTATTCTCCCGCTCGAAACAGACAATTCGGTCATCCGATGCGAGTAGATGGCTCCGAGCGTCGACTCTGAAGTTTGTCGTCGGCGGCAATACAGATGCACTAAACAGTGCTACAGCGGACGCGCGGGAGACCCTTGGGCAACTCGGTGCAAAATCCTAGATCGCTGATACGAGAGGTAAGTACGGCGCATTTATGCGCTGTCGTTGCTGGTAGCAGTCCAGGGCGGCAAGTTCAAAGATAAGACGTTCAACTCACGCGGAAGTAGCATTGGTGGTGAAGGATCCGAGAGAGATCAACGATCAGTGGCGGTGTCAACCATGATCCATGTTTGGTCTCAGCCACGTGATCGTCGCGTCGTTTGTTTCCTGCTTGTTTCCTGCCACGACGCAACGATGCGCAGAGCACAAAGCGTACGCAACTATGGTCGACCTTCCCTTGCTATCGGTGCGGACGATCTCGGCGTCCTCAGAGAAGGCAACGAATCCAATGAGGATGTTCTTCGGCGACAGTTAATTGATAAGGACCGGGAGAACGACCGGGTTTGTTCTTTGGGCGTTTAGGGCTCCCTGGGGCACTCATACCTTTTATGTAGCTACAGACCCAAGTCGAGGCTCTCCAAGCGCAACTGGCTCAACGGCCACCAATCGAACATATTCAAGAACTAGAGAGAGAGCACAAGAGTCTGGGTCTGTTGCTTGACGGCACGCAGCGTGAAAACGAGCGATGCATGGCCGAGATCGAACGGTTCGTTGCGGTATCATAAATTGTATTCGGATGACTGACTCGTTTCAGAGGGAAGGCCCGCGAGAAGATGTTGGAGCGTGAATTGACAAGACTGGCTGGAGAAAACTGGCAGGTGTGTTATCCGACTTTAGTAACTCGTCAATTCCCCAACATTCTTTTTTCTGCAGTCTATGCTGGACATTCCGCCAGCAAGTGCACCAACGATAAACGGGAGATCGATGCTCCACCAGCGCTCTAATACCCTCGGCGCCATGCCCTCTCCTGTTTTATCGCATGCCCAATCCCAGAATACGACAGCAACTCCGCCGTCGAGTGAACCGCCGGGTCCTGCGGACGGTCGGTTCCAGCTCGAACAGCAGCAGGCGACGCTAGCTCACATCGAGCAAGTTCGTATGCTGATCATGGGAATGGAGCAGCGGCTGCAGACCCGGGAGGATAAGCTTGTGAAGAGCGTCGAACGTGCGGAGAGCGAGGGACGGAGGTTTGAGGAGCTGCGAAGTGAGATTGCGAATAGCTAAACGTCGAGGCATTTCCGTCATCTTTCTCTCACTGATTTACTCATTTGTACACGGGCGGGATCCAGTCTCTTACCCTCATATTGGAACTTTTATCACAACTCGTTTCGTTTGATTTTATTGCCAGGCGTTGACACACAAAATGACTCCCGTGCCTCAATTGCAAATCCTTATTTTCTCGAATTGCGTTTCGTTTATGAAGTGTTCACTTTTTTGTGTATGTGTGGTGCGCTTCTAACCTTCGTGGTCAAATGACAACAGGTCAACAGTTTTCTTCTTTTCGAGTGCCGGCGGCCGCGTTGATGCCGCGGCAACTTGAAAAGAGCCCCACTTGCGGCAAATTGAAGCCTGACGGGCAACCGCTCCGGGAATCCACTCTCAGACCTTGTTTTAATCTGTTAATCTACCATGGCAGATGAGTGCGACGTCCTTATTATCGGCGCCGGCAAGTTCCTCAGTCCTCTATTATATCCGACTCCTATTCACTTTATGCAGGGCCTGCCGGATTGTGCCTGCTCTGCTTGCTTCGCCTATACGACAGCTAATCGTCCTTCTAGGATGCTGGGATGCTGGCTGGCTCGTACAGGCGTCAAGGCGCGTATCATTGACCAGCGGGCTACCAAAATTACTCGAGGGCATGCGGATGGGGTGCAGTGCCGGACAATAGAAATATTCCAGAGTTTCGGGATGGCGGAACGCATCCAGATGGAAGCGAATGAGTTGTCCGGTTCGTAGATGGAGTGTACCTGCTTGGCCAATCTAAACATGCTCCGCAGAGGTCGTCTTTTACAGCCCAGACAAGGATGGGAACCTAGTTCCCACTTCTCGCATTCCCGATACCGAGCCCGATACCTCCCGCTTCCGCCACAGCGTACTCAATCAAGGACGCATCGAAGATTTTCTCATTGACTGTATGAAGACTGGTGGTATGCGCTTTTCTTTCTGGTATTTAATCTTATTTCCTCCCGAAGGATTGGCGGTGGAGCGGTTGATGTCTCCGCTGTCGTTGGAATATAGTGACAGTCCGACGGAAAGCCATCCGATAACCGTGAAAATCGAACATCTGGTTCCCATTGAAGATTCTTCGGACCCTGCTAGCGGCCTGTATCGTTCCAACATTATTTCAGATGAAGAGTTCAATCGTTCAAGGCTTCGCGGAGGGAAGGTCGAAAACATTAAAGCAAAATACGTGGTAGGATGTGACGGCGCCCGCAGTTGGACGCGCAAGTATGTCGTCCTCCGAATTATCTATGCTGCTCACAGGTTTCCAGACAACTCGGATACTCCCTGGAGGGCGACTCGGCCAACATTTATTTACTGGGGAGTGATGGATGCGCGTGAGTTTGGTTTGGATTCTTTTGATCACTTGAACCTGACATCTCCTCGTACTACGTAGGCCCTATCACAGATCTGCCTGACATCCGGGTCAAAGTCGTTCTCCATTCTGCAAACGCAGGTTCCCTGATGATAGTCCCACGAGAGCGGAACCTCGTGCGATTTTATATTCAGTTGGGAGCCCTCCAACCCGGTGAAAAAATAGTAAGAATACTGTGAAGCAAGTTGCTCGCTCACTTTACTTTCGATAGGGTGTGAGCGCGCAGAGCCCAGAGAAAATCATAGAAAGCGCAAGAAAGATTTTGGCCCCGTATACTCTCGAATGTCCCGAAGTGGAATGGTGGTCAGTATACGAAATCGGGCAACGAATCTGCAAGACTGTATCTTCCAAGGATCGCGTCTTTCTGGCTGGGTTAGTCGGAGATTATGCCTCAAAACCATCGCCTAACCTAAATCTCAGAGATGCATTTCATACCCACTCTCCAAAGGGAGGTCAGGGAATGAACGTTAGCATGATGGACAGGTTCGGTCTCTAGCCCTTTCTTGCTCGTCGGTCCCTTACATTTGCTTTTGTCGAACAGCTATAACCTCGGCTGGAAGCTCGCGGCATGCGTGAAAGGGCTTACCAGTCCCTCGATTTTGGATACCTGTTTGTTTCGCCTTTTGTCCTCTTTGACTGGCTGCTAACCGCGCGCTTGTAGACGGTCAAGAACGCGTGGAAGTCGCCCGCCAATTAATCGAATTTGACCACAAATTCTCTCGTTTATTTTCCGCGACGCCTGCCGTTGCGGAGTCTGAGGGCGTCAGTATGGAAGAATTTCAGGCCCTTTGGGTTCGTATGGGGAAATGGACGTCGGGGACTGCAGTGAGATATGATCCCTCACTGATCATGACGGCCAGCTCGCCGGCGAAAACAGAGCTAGTACAGAACGTCATCATTGGATCGGTGGGTCGTCGAGTTGCATTTTGCTTTCGCTGATACTCTATGGATGCAGCATTTTGAATCACAGATGGTAGTCTGCTATGCAGACGCACATGCAACCCAATTTGCTGACAGACTCGTGTCCGACGGGAGATGGAGGTTGATAGGTATTGAGCCCCCGAAAATCTGCTCACGGTAGTTAACTATTTGCAGTATTTGCGGGAAACATGGGAGATGAGAACCAACTCCAGCGATTCAACTACCTCTGCGATCAGTTAATGCACGCCGACGAATCACCTATCAAGAAATACACGCCGCCCAGCGCTGACCTCAACTCCGTTATCGAGGTCTTGACGCTCACCTCTTCGTCAAGGCGCGTCCTCTCCTATTCGGCCTTTCCTGAACTCGCGCGTCCGTATGTCGGAAAATTCCGCTACCCCACCTACGACCAAATTTTCAGCGATGAGGTTTCGTACCTGGATGGTGGCGGCACGGCATACTCTGGATATGGCGTTGACCCCGATGGTCCCGGGTGTGTGGTTCTCGTGCGGCCAGATCAATTTATTGCAGATGTCCTCGGGTTTGAACAGTGCGTTGAGAATCTAGGTAGGCGGCCACAATAGCGTCGTGTTCAAACGTCTGACGCAAACTACCCAGCCATATTTTTCGATGGATTCATGGTCAAAGGAAAATGAATATCGCAGCGCGCATTTCCATATTGGCACGTCCTCTTTCGTCTCGTAGATCCTACCTCCGAGGTTCGAATTGAATGAAATCGGAACATAACCTCTCTCGAAGGAAGCTGCATGCTAACACAATGTTTCCTTGTCCGTGGCCCTACTCTCAGCCATAACCATCTCTCGGTACTACCACTTGATCTCCGAAATTCTGGAATCGCTGCGCTTTGGTTCTGCGATCAAAGATATGCTTGGGTGTTTCGGTTATATTATAAAGTCCTCGGCACTCTTTGAATATGGGCTATAAAACCCGTACTACAATACCTCATTATAGTTGCATTACTTTGAAACCCCATCTAGTCCTAGTGTAATGCCGCTCAGCCCTTACGGCCAGATACGGCGTATATAGAAACCAGTCAGCCAGTCAGTCAGTCAGTCAGGTAGGTAGGTAGGATTACACGGCCGGTCCCGCTCAGGAACGCCGGGGCCCAGGAATTATCTAAGTGTACATCAGAATATGGACGCGTTCGAACGCAAGTATCGATCCTCTTGCGAGCTTTATTCAGTCTTTCTTCAGAGGACGCAAAGTCAAAGCAATTTATCATACACCACCTAACCTTCGTTGCCCTTCAAACAGTAATTTCACAACTCATGTCGCGTCTGTGCTGCTCCAAATATATTTTTCAATAGACTCAGGTCATAGGTCACGAAAACCGCAAACTTACAACCACCTATTAACCGCGAAGTGCCCCGCCGCACTCTTGTATTTATTTAGTATCAGACGTTTCTAAAATACAGTAAGTCAACCTTCTTTGGTAGGTATTCTCTCTGCAATGCCGTGTCAGCGGTGCGAAGCGCCATCCAAATTTTCAAGTCCCGCGCATTTTTGAGTTGAGATCGATTCATTCAATACTACTTGAGAACTATCATCATACAATCACACAAGCAGTTCGGCAAAGCAAGTGATAGCAAAGCAATGTACAGTAGCAATACAAGTAAGCACAAGCAGGTAGACATTAGGCAGCGTGAGATGGGAGCAGATGGATTTGTGCGAGTTCGGATATGTTGAACGAAGTTGTTCACTGAAAGACAATAGTCAGCGAGGAACTAATTGGTAAGGAAACAGGAGCCTCACAGAGAAATACATCTTGCTCGTTTGACTAGCGTGGAGGGCCATGAAATCTTGCTTATACGCCTCGAGGGTTTCGGTGTTTTCAGTCGCGCCCGACTCGGATTCCCCATAAGCCTTCGTCGGGTCAAAGTGGATCTTGGCCCGAGCGCAGACAGTGTCCGCATCTAAACCAGCCATGGGATCGTGCTAAGGCGGAGAGCTTGATTGACGCTCACAGTAAACGGGCGCAGGGATCGACACAGACCGCGTCGAGCCGGCATAGACGTGGCACAAAGCGAAGGAGAGAGCTTGCATGGCATCGGCACTGAAAGGGAGTCAACTACAATAGCATTCACATAAAAGTCGCTCACCTCAAGCCGTTGTCCTAGAAGGCCAGTCAATAAACACCCGAAGAATATAACTTGTTTCACTCACATCATAGAGCACCTGCACATAGTCGGTGAACAACAGCCAAGCATGATCAAAGAGAAATACCATACCGAATAATGTCCTGGGCGGCTAGTTCCCAAAAGTCCGCCGTGGCTTTGCAAGTAAAAATCGAATTCGGTGGGATGACCGATGTCCCGATCAACAACGGTTCCGGCGGGGCAATTGCCGCTCTTGTCCGCGTCTCTGTCGTTGACAGGGAACAATCTAGGATTAATCACTGCATTAGATATCAGCAGGGAAGAATGTGGGAATGCGCGCACCGGACGTGGTGACGTTTGCCCACAACGACAAGTGTAATGGCCGGATTTATCTTGAGGGCTTGACAGGCCGCTGAAAAAGACTCAATACCGATAAGGTCAATGACAATTGTAGGAACCTTTGATGAGCGGCAATTCTGTCGTAGACATGAGCTTATGCATGGCGAAACAGAAGAAGCGAAATTTACCCTGGTCAAGGACCTGTTGGAACTGGCCTTCGGAAACCCCATCTAGACGGACGTTAGAAACAGACACATGCCCAAGGGAAGGAAAATAATACCTCGGTAAAATATCAAGCGCTTGGGCGCCTTGGCGGAGAGCGGTACTTTTTCGACTTCTGCCCGGTATGACATATATTTCCCAAGCAAATACTGTAGGTGGATAAGACACTGAGAACAAGAAATAAATATATACCTACCTGGGTCATCTCTTGCAAGTCGCTGATCAGCTCTTGTCTTGACGCCTGGACCCGCTGGATTGCGACATATTTGGCGGCGTGCGAGTCGACGCTGGAGACTACCGCTGCGTAGGAAGGGCGTCCAGTGGTACCCGCACTGACAACATGTGAGATGAAGGAAGTTGAAAAAATGCAGGAAAGGTGTACCCCGGATGCATGACGTCCGCACCCATCACGACGGTGGGGTTGTGCGGGTCGGACAGAAGCATCACTTGCGCCGGGTCCGTGATGACGTTGATCCCGCCGAGCTTGACGTTGACCCTAACAACAGAGATGAGGCACAGACCACCAAAAATACTGGGAAGACATACTTGAGCGCGACGTTAGCCCAAAATTGAATTTTGGCATGGGTGCAGTTGCGGGACTTTAAGCACTGGGTTGGGATGCCTTTCTAGAGTGCGACTTCAGTATGTAAAAACAACGAGATAGGAAGGACAACGGCGGACCGAAACATCTCCCCAACTATGGATATACAGTCAGAAAAAGAAAGCAAGACCGGGGTGAGACATACTGTTTCACCATCGTGTAGATGTCGTTGCCGCCTTCTGGAAGGATGACCACGAACAAAGTCGGTGCGACCTTCTTCTCGGCGAAGCAAGCAGCCCCCGCCGCCAGCAATTGCTAACAATAAACCGAACGTAAGCTGGGTTCCTGTATAAATGTTTGAAATGACGCACAGGGGCAATGTTGCTTTGACCATTGATGCGGCGTATGATGGGGGCCGGGTTGACGACGACCATGCCTGTAGTCGATTAGATGTTGAGATTTGACGACCTGGATGGGAAGAAACAATACCTGTGCTACGACAGCCGTCTACAAAATCTCGCGCGACGTTTTGTGCGAAGCCGTCATTGAAGCGGACATCGAAGATTACGAGAACCCACGCCGCGATGGTGGATGGGCGGTAGAATCGTTTATCGGCCCTGAGAGAAGCAACATCAGACACCACAAGCATATTAACCAACACACATACATATTCCATGCTCCGTTTCGGGGTTCCTGAGACGCGCGAGGAGATATAGATTAGCGGAAGAAAGTAGTGCGAATGTACGAGACATACGATATTGGCAATTTTGCTGCCCTGCCCATATGTCAACGTCGGAGCCCTCAAAACGCGGGCCTGTGTCGAAAGAACGGTATTGTCAACCGTCAAACCAAACTTGCGGACGTATTCGGATTGGCCGTATGCCAAAGTCTGGAGTCAATGAGAAAGGGATCGAGGTGAAATGTTAGGATACACACGTTGAGACCCTGGCGGATGCTGGCGAGCCGATCCTTCGGCTTCATGGTGGCGAAGGAGACAAGGTCGGATTTCTTATCGTCGGGGATCTCCTTCCTGACCAACTGGCCAGGGAGTACCCTACAGAGCTCCAAGGGAATCAGAGCGCCTTGTCCGACCTTGGCACAATATTAGTATAAGAGAAAGAAAAGAATGACGAACTTACTTCGACGCAAAGGAGGTCGGGGAACCTTAGAGCCCTACCAGTAGTTTGCTGGTAGTAGTTCGCGACGGTCATGCTCCGACCTCCGCGCATGACGAATGTGACCCCATTGGCGCCGACTTGAGTGAGCTTGCGCAAGACGCGCGCACGCTCGGTTCCGGCACCGGGGGTCCTGTTGGCGTCGCGGGTGACGACGCGGATACCCGTGATGAAGCGCGCGAGTTTGAGACGCCGGCGGTCGTCGAGCCTTGCCGTGAGAATGGAGGGGTCCCTCTCATTGAGGAAAGCCAGGCAAAGCGAGATGAGCTCGCCGGCCTGATACATGACACCGGTGGAGATGTCGACATTGATCAGCATCCGACCAACGGCAGGTCGGATGCTCTGGAAGTACCCGCGCCAGAGGACGAGCCCTGCGCCGATATTTCTCGACCCCTCTTCCGTGAAGAAGGATCGACCCTTGATAGGGTACCTTTCCGACGGCTCCATTCGGATCACGACGTTGAGGGCCTAAAGAAAAGGTCAGAAAATGTAAATTACTTGAACTAATAAGGAGCATACCATGAGCGCGGTGCTGACCGCGCTGTCCTGGGATTGGTTACCTTCAATGAACCGGTGAAGGACTCTATGCGAAAGATCAGGACGTTTCCGACGCGTTATTTGTTGTTGCACGTACTCGGTATTAATCTTGGCGACAAGGGTCAAGCGGATTTTGTAAATCTTGGGCGGCCTGTCGCTGTTCACGGGTGCTCCAGGAAGTATGACATCGAACTGGGGAACAGTCTAGATTTGTTCTGCGGCTCGAGTCGTGGACCTACCTCGCGCGAGTCCCCGCCGAGATTCAATTCGACGGGCGCATACAAGTTCTTGCGACCGTCGAAGCCGCAACGCGTCGCTGCGAAGACATCAGGCGCGACGTGGTCCTGCAGCTGCTTGACAAGCCGCATATTCATTGCAGAGGGGAGAACCTTGTCGGCGGAAATGACTTTGGGCATTTTGTGTCAGAACACTATTTAGCAGAGATCTAGCGTATACTTACCCACTACCGAAAAGAAGTCATAGGGTCAGCTCAAAGACGAGTTCGGAAGATGCATGACCCACCGTCATAGTGGTAGATGGACCCTTCAGGGACTTCCGCCGTGAAAGAATTCACATTGATTGGGATGGGTTTTCCAACGGTACCGTATCCGGGGCGGCGGACGCCGACGGTGGCGATGTGAGACGCTGAGGAGAATGTCAAGATGGGGAGCGATAGTGGACAAAGGGAACCCACGAGGCGCTTGATGAGCGGCCTGCGGAGTGCCTCCACGACCACGACCAGGCCCTGAACCGCCGCGAGCAGCGCCACGAGCAGCGCCACGAGCAGCGCCGCGATTTTGAGCGCGCGGAGGCATTGTATGATTTTGCAGAGTACAGTGGGTGGGTGTGGAGAGTAGGCTGTTAAGGGGGAGATGATGGCAAGAAACAAAAGTGGAGACGCCCGATTCGGCTAAGCGCGCTTAAATCATGTTCTAGGCGCCTAAGCGCAGCTGCTTCTCTTCCTTTTCTTTCAGATAAACTCGGTCATGAGGTCTACAACGCGGCAAGTCCGCATTCGAATTCCCACCCAAGCGCTGGACGCGCTCAAAACAAACTGCCTCCCACCCCACCATTAATATTCAACCGAAGTGGTGCAGCCCACCGCGCTCAAGATTAATTATGCGTACAATTGCAAGCTAACCAAATATTTTACGTGGAAAAATTCATGGAGACGGATTTCGGCAATCCGCAGCAAGCGCAGCGCGCAGTCCCAATGCATGTCGTCCGCCTAGCTATCCCACCTCCCCGAGTAAGAATGTTTGGCCCACAGCCGCGAAAATAAGCGTATGAGGCAATTCTGGACTCTTTGATACTTCGGTCTCTTTTGGCGTGTATCGAGGGTGCAGTCGTCCGTCGTCTCGTAGCGCCGACAGTGGGCGTCGCGTCCCCAAGCAGCACACACGTCGGTCAAGACGCACCGCAGGAGCGGGCAGGCCAAACTGGAAGAAGATGCGGTCGATATTGGCGGAGAGTCGTCAGGTCAAACTTTGGCTGAAGAGCTGTCAGAAAATGAGCGAGATGAGGAAGAGGAAGAGGTGGGACCTCACATCGGGAGGAGTGGAGTGGGTCGACCGCAGGGCCCGTGAAGACCGGGGTGTGCGAAGAAGGATGTCTAGGGCGGTCCCAAGCTCAGCCGCAC
>JARJCM010000792.1:0-20582 GCA_029233265.1 Mycena alexandri | reverse complement strand
GGAGCGACTGGAACGAGAGCAGGAGTGATGGGGCATAGGTGAATAGTGCATAATTATACCGGATGTTGGACTGGCATGTTGGTAGTCGAGATGAACGAGTTCCAAGGCACTGGTGTTGAGTGTTGGTGGTTTTGGGAGCTCCGGGTCGCCGGAGTGGACACAGTTGCAAGGAATCATTCCGGAGGATGTTGGCAGTCCTTTAGGAGAGTTCCAATGCATAGGGGCAGAGGTCCGAGACGACGTGGGTGAGGTGGAGCTGAACCAAGGAATGTGGAGGACCGGAGTTCGGAGTGATTACATAATCACAGTCCGGAATGTACCAAGGAGTGCGGAGGTGCCACAGCCTGTATAACAGTGAAGGACCAGTGTGAAGTACAGGTGGAATGTTCAGGTAGAATGTTCCGGGGCGATATGGATGAACCGCATTGAACCGGTCAGGGCTGGATGACAGAGTCCCAGAGGTTCCGGGTTAACCAGGATGACCGGAGGGTGAACGAGGTGAGGAGTGAGGCCGGAGGTGGCCAAGATAAGACGAGGTAATGCAAGTGAAGTGGATAATAAGGTAGAAGTACTCAGCATTCCATGATTGGACGAGAGCTATGTATTCCGGGATGGGTCCGGGAACAGGTGAGCTGTTAATCGACCGGGGTGAGTTGGAGTGCTGGAGTATTACTGGAGTGGTGCAGGGTCTGATATAGTACGTGATTGTGTGTCCAGAGGTGACGGGAGCACGATCAGAGTTGGATTGAGTGCGACCAGAACCGATAAATGGGAAAAAATGAAAGACTGATTTGCACAGACATAACAAATTCCTGGTTTGTAAACAGGTGTTTATAAACCGGTTTATAAACACTCACCAGTCCCAGTCAAATAGATATTTTCTTATTGAGTGCCGGTGAGGTCTGAAACGGTCTCAGGAATGGCTAGGCCCATGAGAATCGACTCAAGGCATGGACTTGTCAAAATTTGGCCTTCTCGAACACAATTTAAAGGTACATCTGGTACAGGCATAAAGATTTGAACTGAGGGGGGTGCGTACTTGCTCATATTCTTGACGTTTTGTGCTCAGGAATTTGTTGAATCAGTGCTGCAGCAGGCGAACTGAGCACTCCCACAGGGAAAAAAAACCGGGAGTTTTGGCCAGACCATTAAAAACCGGTTTCTAAACCAGACTTATAAACAGGACCCTATTTAGGAGATCATGGGCATTGTTGATTACTTTCAAATACTTCCTCAGACTCACAAACTTGTTCAGTGTGTGCAAGGCGGAGGTTGGTTCAGGGAGGCAGGACCACTATACACATATCACAGTGTATAAAAAGCTCGCGAATGAATCGCTGTCTGGCTATCCATTATGGTGAGTCTTCAATATGTACTGTTACTATTTTGACCAAATGTTTAGGTGACGGGTGAAAGAGGGTCATGAACTGAAAGTTTCTGGTATGACAGTGAAATTGCAGAAACTACTCTCAAATAGGGGGGTGAAACTGTCAAAATCTCGTACCGGACGTCCACTTATGGTCATTTCTATCATTGCCGAGGATTGAACACTCAGTCCAGTGAAAACCTGCGGATAGTGAACATTTGGGCAAAAAACTACAGCTACACAGATTTCAGATGATCATTGAGGGGCCCTCCCTGAGCCTCTGCATCAATGCCTGCTAATCATCTTTGAGACTGCAATGTTCGGTCAACAGAGGTCGAGCAAGTTTCCAAAGTTTTCTGCCTGCAGTTTATCTTTCCTTTTGTTCGGCGAGGTCCCAAGATGAGTCATACATTGTGCTCGGCTGACGGTGAATATCCATAGAGGTGAATCCCTCAAGTGCCACAGTAAATAGGTTTTCTGCAATTTCTTCATCCTGATTGGCCAGGAAACACTTCCCAGCAGGAGTAGTGCTTGGTGTATGGCCAACCTTGCCCTCAATCTTTGTGCAAATGCCAAGTACAACCACTGGCCAACTGAAGCTTGGGATGTGCTTCTAGTACATTGCATTGACAGAGACCGAGGAGACACCTGGATACGACTTGATTATTTGCTCCCCATCCTAGGTGGATGTGCTTCTGGAAAAGAAGGGCTGCTGAAGCCCTTTGTCCCTTGCCTGAGCATGAGCTCTGCCGAGATTACTTCACAGTAAGTGACTTCCACAAGCAACCGAGCATGAGTGAATGTAGCCTCTGCCTTGTGTAAGTTTTTCTCTGATAGCCAATTCATTTGTACCAGTTGCCACATCAAATTTTCTGAAATATGTAAAAGAGCCACTCCGTAAAATAAAGGGTCAATGTCTGAAAGAATATCTTGGATCTGTGTAGCATAAATGTGTCGAGCCTCAGCATATTCAGATTTCTGTAGATGAAGCTCTGCCAGGTTCATCATCATTCTACGATCAAAGTAGCCTCCAGAGATGCGCAAACATCCAATGGCAACATGTTCCTTGCCCTTTCATGTTGTTGATAGCAGCTTGGTAATTACCGAGGGAAGTAAAACACATAGCCATTTGGCCTAATGCTCTCAATTCTTGCCATAGATTTCCAGTGCGATGGGCAGACAACTGTGCCTCTCTCCCAAGTGTCAAGGCTGCAGGATAGTCTTTGGTGCACCACTTGACATAGGCTATAGCAGTCAATGCATCAGACTCTCCATTACCATCACTGGAGCGAGATAGAGCAAGTGCTCTTTCAAAAAATTGTAAGGCCTGGGATACGTGTTTTGAATTGAAAGAGACTGTTCCTGCAGCCAAATAAAATCTTGCTGGGGTACTGTCAGTACAAGAGCAGCAGTTCAGGCATGAGATGACTTACACTCCAGGATACAGTCACTGAAATGCTGGAAGTGCGAGATCCCTTGACAGATGAGGTCTTGAGTGGAACACAACTGTTCGACAATGCGGAGGACCTCTAGTCGGTGATTACCTGGCCGAGCCAAATGAAGCAAGGGAACTTGGCTTGTTCTTGTTGGTCGGTAGAAGGAGTTCAGAGCTATAATACACCGGTTGGTGTCAAAAAGCTCAGCAGACTCAGGCTGCAGCCCTTGTCGCAAAATATCAGTCCAGATTGGCAACATTAGCTGTTATTTGGGTGATAACATTGCCGAGTTTATCAGTATTCCCAACACAAGCCAAGAGTTCATGAAAGCGACTTCCGGACCAAGTGAACAAGGATTGTGGAGGTGGGTAGAACCGCCGAATGTGCTCTCTGATCGGCACCAGTGACCGCAGCCGACTGCTTGTGTCCTTGTAGGCTAGTGAGGTAGCAAGTAATGCAGATTTACAAGAGGTATACCGGGAATTACGGTGTTGATTTGTACGAGTTCAATGTCTAACAGTCCATCTGGCAGAACTGACAAGAGGCTAAGTAACTTCTTGGCCCCTGCTGTGATCCGAGGACTTGAAAAGGAGGTTGTGATGGATGCATCCAGGTTGGAGTTTTTTATGGTGGCCGATAGAGAGCGAAGTGGTCTTCTCCGCCTGTCCAACGAGCCAAAACATTGTAGAGGCCCTCATGGTCTACAAGATGGGCCATAAGATCCACCGCCAGAGGCATATTTTCTGTGAACCGAAGCAGCTGGAGCTTCTCTTCACTGTCACTAGAGTCGTCCGTAATATCATTGAATATTTCCCGTGCTGCATCATCTGACAGCGGCTGCAGGGGTGGCAGAAATGGGCGAGTCCATTGAACCTTACCCGGCCTTTCCGAACCTCGCATGGTAATCTATTCCGTATCAGCACCAGTACAACAACACTGCTGATGAGTCTCACCTATTAGTCGCAAGATGTTTCACATCAGCAAGAAGAGAGAGGAAATCTTCGACTCCACTGCGGAACTCTCTCGGCTCCCAAGGGGTTTCCAAATTGTCCAAGATCAACAGACATGGACTTGATTTCTCCGACAAAGGAGTGAAAAAACGGCCTTGGTGTCAGGTCCTCGGACTTGGCTCCAAGCCGAGGTGTAATCCAGTCAGTGTGGCTAGTTGAGAAGCAGTAGGTGTAGCTTCTGCACTGACAAAAGAATCTTTCTTGAAATTTGGCACAAGTATCTGGATGATGGAGGACAGCTCGTGCCAGAGAGGTTTTTGCCCATGCCTCCTCCCCCAAGAATGGCTACTCTGGGTGAATCTTGGGCCAGGATTTGTACATGTTTCTAATTCAGATTCACGCCATGAAATATTTTGGGTTTAGGGGCAACATGCAGAAAGAATTTGAACTGGAACAATCAGGGTAAATGATATGAAGCAGTTGAAAAAGGAAGAAGGAATTGACCTGTTCTGCAAGCCATGATCCCCATGTAGAATATCTGAACCTAATCTCAGGGGATAGTCTTCTGCAAAAAAGGAAAAACTTCCCACCGATGAAGACTGATCTGAAACTGTGCTGTTGATGACATTGCAACCAGCTCGAGTAAGCTATGTGCATGTCTTCTGCTTGCTGTTGGACTTCGACCACACCAGCGAATACCATATATCCAGGCTAAGTTGAATTTGTGAGTTCAAGTTTCACAAATATCTTTGGCTACAGCATGTACCTTGAACACTTGAATAGCTTGATCCAAGCCGGAATGGCAGTCTTCGAGGAGTGTATTCGCCTCGCTTTGTCGGAAGAGCTGCTTGATCCTATTCCCCTTCTGATGTGCTCCAATGAATGTGCATATCTTGTGCAGAGTTCTATGTAAGAGTTGTGTCAACAATTAGTGTCAGTTGGTTTCATTCAACTTACTCTGTGAATGTCTTGACATGATCAACCATGGAGAGAGGAAGCGACCCCACAGTTCCGGATTTGATGTGAAGACCAATAATTGCATAAAGCACCTGATGGATTCGCTGTACAAGCTGAAAGCACTTGTCCTTGTTACTCTTCAAGCTCTAAAAAATGCCATTAGATACTGTGTCATCTCCAATTGATGTCCTGCCTGAATGCCATCGATCAAGGCTTCAATGCTTTTTGCCAATTGCCTCGATGAACGGAGGAGCAAAAGCCTTGTTGAGCTCATCGAGCATTGCCAGTGGCCGAAGTCAAAACATGCCTGAATGCCCTGGATGTGAGCTTTTTCTTGAAAGTGCCTCTCGGGCATTTTGCAGAGATGATCGGTCCCGAAGATCAGTGGCTTATATAGAGGTCCGACGAAGGCGTTTATTCCGATCTGATAGAGCATGAATGGAAGAACACGTCACTTCCAATTTTAGTGAGGTCCATTCCGTTGCTTGCTGGACAGAGGGTTATCACCGCACGATCAACCTTTTTAAAATGATTCATTTCACGCCCCATCTGCTAACCTGGGAATCCCTGTCGTATCCCGACGGCCATACTTTTCCGGGTGAACAAGGCGATACCCGCCAAGTCAAACCAAATCCATCGACACACTACGACATAGCGGGGGGACGTCGTGTTTAATTTGGAATGTAGAATCGATCCATCGCGGATCTTCAGTCATTGAACGGATCCTCGGCAAGAGTTCCTTTGGAGGCAGGGTCGAACGAGATAAAAGCAACCAACAGCGGCGTAGATGGTGATTGCAAGATCGAACTCGGAGCGCACGAAAAAAAAACGACGCGCGACGGGAGCCAGTCAGGTGTCTGCTCAGTCGCCAAAATACAAGGCCGTACGTGTCTATTCCAGTGATATGATCCCCCAGAAATTTGGCGTGGCTCCACATCCAAGCAGCGAGTGGTGATCCCGATGAGGTACATGGTCGCCTTCCCTAGCGCTGCTTACACGTCCGTTCCGGGGAAGTGATCCTCCAGAAAATGGCGCAGCTCCATGCCCACGGTCAAGGAATGACTGGCCACCGTGTTGACTTGATTCATCCAAGGTATGACGACATGTTCGTCGACGCAAGGGAGCGGAAGCGGGGGGGGAGAGCCGAGACAAAGGGCGCTGCGAGGAAGCACAGAGCGCGCACAAGCCAGCTACGTGCAGCGCGTCCCCGAAAAAAAAAGACGTCGGACCCAGGCAGGCCCGGCGTGCTAGTGGCTACACACACATCCATACCCTGTATGCACATGCCCCCCGCGCGCGTGCACTACGGGCCCCAGTACTAGCCCCCGCGCGCGCCGCTTCCCCACCCTCGATCCCCCGTTTCTGCCGCACCGTAAATCGAAAACAGGCGCCATCCACGATCCACGTAGAGATGAAGGACGCGGCCGTCGTGTGCATACGCAAAGAAGGGGGCAAGGCCGAGGTGCGTGTTCCGTCCCAAAATCGCCGTGCCGACGCACGAGGGCGCAGGCACAGGTGCAGGTACACGCGGGAGGGAGGGCGGAAAGAGTTCCATGCCACGGAGTACACGCCGCTCGCGCACTCGTACGGGTGCCTGCTCCGCCGCATCAGCGCTACGCCGTCGTACTCCCCACACGCGCACCGCGAAGACAAGACGGGAAGCACGAAAACGTATGCAGATGAGACGGAAACGCACCGGAGCATCCAAATCTCGTGCCCGAGTTCTTGCTTGCATTTAAGGCGAGCAGCGGCGGGGTGGGGCGCGACGGGGCGCGGTGGGGATGAACTGTAGAAGAGGGATTAGCGATGGATAAATGCAGAGTATAAGAATGAAGGATGTGTGCGAACAGGGTGCGGAGCTCCCATGTACGCGCGCGATGAGATGGGCACCGACGTCGACGTTCTTCGAGCGGAGGGCGCGCCCGCAGGCATACCCCAGAGCCACCCAAGCCCATGCGCGGGGGAGTCGTTGCGGCGCGTGCCTTCGCACGCGCAGAAGCAGCGTGGAGCGCCAGGGAGAGCGGGCGAAAAGAGATACAGAACGAAAGAGAAGAACTCACTCTGCGCCGCCCTCAGCATAGACCCCCGCTCCCCTGCCTGGCGACGCCCGCTGTGCGCGCAAGCGGTCAACGCGCTTCCCGTCGCGGATGGAGCGCGACCCATCTCGTCCATGCGCGCGGTGAGGCTCTCTTCGCGCTCCAGGCGCCAGGACCCTGCCGAGGGCATGGTCGATTTACGTGCGCTCGTTGTCACTGCTGCTTCCGCACAAGGTCAGTACATTTACACAAATATGTGAAGAGGAGGACGAAGAAGCACTCACCCATGCTCGTCTTCCCCGCATCCACTCGCAGTCCCACTCCCTTCCCACCGCCACGACCGCCATCACCATCGAGGTTATGAATCTCGTCTCCCTTCGCCCTGTCCAGCAGTCACCACCGCTTCTTGGTCGTCCCGCTTGTGCTGCCGGAGTGCCATTTGGTGTCGTTGGAATACGACGCGGCCATCGGATTCGGCGGCTAAATGCGCGCTCTGCCCCAGCGTGCGATTGCAAGCTCCCGCAATGTGGGCGCGAGAGCGCGTGGTTGGGCGAGGGGAGCCGAAGGACGGGAACACGGCGTTGGTCGAGAGCACGGTATTGTTCGGACTTGAATTTGAATCGCTCGAATTGCTGAACCGCGCGAGCGGTTCTGTAGCGCGCGTTTGCGTGGATGCGAGTTAAAATTGACAACGATACGCACGGTAGTAGCCCAAGTACAATCGTTCGGCAGACTTCGCTCCTTCTTCTTTCTGCCTCGGGTTCGCGTCTCCTGATAAGATTCTTTCCTTGCCTTTGAGCGCGCGCCTGAATTTAAAAAGAAAAGTGGGTCAGTAGAGGAAGGGAAGACGAGCAGGAGGTAGAAGCACAAACGAATTTGTTGACGCCTGCGCGTTCCCAAAGGTTTCCATTCGCGTCACTGCAAAACTGCCGCCAGGGGAAGGTGCTACTACCAAACAAAGAACATGTCGAAAAACTCGCGGGACGAAGCGAAAGTTTGAGAGTGCTCATGTCCTGCTCCTGCGCCGACTGGATGGTATGTGTCACTGTACATGGTGCCAGCTCGTTGCAGCTCAGAAAGCATCTTGGCCCGTTGGCGGTTGGAGTTTGAGAGAGGAAGCGCTTCGGCCCGCGAGCCAATGCCGTTACGATGTGATCACCGGGCCGGTCGATTCCGGCCAATTCTCTTTCTTGCCTTCGTCCACAACCTCACCAGAACCTCACCAACTTTTTCGCACGGCCAATGCCCAAATAGTCGGTCGAACTGCGCTGTCTCTGGACTGCGGCCGTTTCAATTCTCACTCTAGGTCTCGAAACAAAAAAATCTTGACTGAACCAACATCTGGGTTACCATTCAGACAAACTTTGTCTGAATGGATACTTTGGATCGTAATATTTTTGAAGGGTTCAGTTGTTTCATTTTTTGTTGGTGGGTGTTTATTTTTCTTGGTCTATGATAGAGTGCCACTAGTAGATACTTTAACCAAGTCGAGTACACAGCCGCCGTGGTTTTCAAGGGTCTCTCACACCTTCAAAAGTTCATTCGATGAAGGTGCCAGTGAGTCTTTCCCTTTTTTTTAAGGTTTGTCTACCTATCAATTGACCTTCCCTTCCCAGTACCGAAATCGGACATGTGTCCACACCATCTTCGTCACTTCGTTACTTCGCTTAAGTTGATGGATCTTCGTGACTTTGATGAGAACCTGTGAATGTTCGTGACATTGGCATATTTTGGGAAAGCTCGTGAGTTGTTGTTACACGGCAACTGCTCTGCGCATCACGAAGTGATGAGTATCAGCGGTGTGCCGAGCATGGCCGGTTAGGTTTGGGTTCGGTAGTTAGGCGTTTGGGTTAGGTGGTTAGGTGGTTAGAGGTTTGGGTTAGGTGGTTAGGTGGTTAGAGGTTTGGGTTAGGTGGTTAGGGTGGTTAGAGGTTAGAGGTTAGGGTTATGGTTAAAAGTTAGTGTTACGGTAAGGTATCTATATGAAAAACCCGCCCGGCCTTGTGCTGAAGGAACAATGATGGCCGATGCTTCCGGGTTCTTGAACGTGCCGAGTTAAATGACGAACTTTCTCAAAAACATGCCAATGTGGCGAACATTCACAGGTTTTCATCAAAGTCACGAAGATCCGCGAACTTACGCGAAGTAACGAAGTGACGAAGGCGAGGTATACTCATCGGACATGGTGTATGACACACGCCCTCTCCGTTAAATAACGCGACTCGGATGGGATCTTACAAGATTTTCCTACAACACGCATTAGGGTTCAGCGCGCATCTTGTTTCGGACTGGGGTACCCCAAACATATGGTTCTCGCGTCTCTCGCGAATTTGCTCATCGAGGTCGTGCCGCTGGTGTCAGGGCCGCGTTCAGGATCGGTCGGGATGCTGGGCTGCTGCGCTTCGTTTGTCCTGTCGACCTTAGGTGCGCATTCGGGGATAGAATATATTACACTTCGTTCTTCTCCTCGAGATTCGCAAGCAGCAGATACACGAGGCGAAGAAAATGTTCTGAACTCCGCCTCAAATCCCGATGCCGCGCCGATTCCGTTTCGGCATCGCTGATCGCCAAGCTGCAAGAAATTCCAGCTCCGCGCTGCCGAGGACGTCCGTTCCCGGGCCGAGTTAAATAATCGTGTGTGTGGTGGTGAAGGCAGCGCAACTCAATATTTCTTGACCCAGTGGGAAGAGTGACTGAAAATCCGAGACTATCTCTACAGGAGAGGCAACATTTGTTGAACAATCTCATCCACTATATCCTGATGAAACTTCCAAACAGTTGGTATTTTGACACTCTTTTCTTCATCCGTTTTCTCGTGTATTTCAACAGCTTTTGTAAAATCTCAATTAATTGGAGACCAACTTTCCTCACTTTACTGCCCACGGCGGCTTCAAACAGCTGAACTCTCACGACAGCTATTTTTGACTCAATGTTGAACAGCCATCTGGAAGGCAGTGTAACAGCCACAGCTTCCGCCGACAAGTATCTCTTCCGACCACCATGTCCTCCAGCACCCATCCAGCAGTGGGACACCAACACCTTCTCAGAGAAAGGGAGCCTTCCGGGCATTCAAAGCTACTTCACCGAGCTCGAGCAGGAAGTCAGATGGACTTGCACTTCTGATTGTGGCAGCTGAGGCAGCAACGGCAGCTGTGGGAATTTGCTCCTCCCATATATCAGAGGCGCATGTGGAACATTTGTAACGTGTTAAAGGCAGTTCAGGTCAGTGGGCAATGTCTGGGGTGAGGGAGTTGGCTGACATTTTATTGCAGAATGTACGAAGAAATCGGGAAGGTCTGAAGGAGCTTTGTGAGAAGATCAAAGAAATTGTTGAAATCCTACGTGCCCAAGTAGCAGCCAATGGTGCCACACTAGCAGTGAAGTTGATGGGTGTGTGTGAGGAATTCGAGAGGTCAATGCTTCGTTGTCTGGTAGTTGGATCTATGTCTCATTCCTTCAGATTTTTACAGGAGATGCTCATGGTTGTGGCAAAAATGCAGGTGGAGAGTGAAGGGCTCCGCGGGCACCTCAAGGGCTTCATCAAGTCAAGCAGCATTTCAACTGAGATTGCTGGATATGAGAAGAGGATTCAAGAACTGATATTGAATATTAATGTGTGTTGGTTTCATCCAGTGGCAATGGGTCTTGCTTGGTCTAACCAAGCTGCAGCTTATAACAGGGATTGACACAAATTCCAGGGCGGTCAAAATCGAGTCCAAGCTTGATGCCGTGCATGCCATGATCTCCCCAAGTAAAGGATATGTTGTCTGGAATTTTCTGGTCTCATCAAAATCACAGATCTGTCTGTGGTACAAGTTCCACAATACCAACAATTGTCCTCCTGCAACCCGGATCTTCCAGGGCAGGGAGAAGATTTTGGCCAAAATGGAAGAATATTTTGGACAGAACCCAGGCAAACAGCATATCTATGTGCTTCATGGTCTGGGTGGTGCGGGCAAGACCAGATTGCTCTCAAATTTATTCAAGAATCCTCTCAGTGAGTCAAGGCAAGAAAATAACTGGTATATAATACTCAAATGTCTCCTGCAGCTTCACCAACATCTTTTTTGTGGATGCAAGCACATTTGAGACCATGAGACAGACTTCAAGAATATTGCAAAACTGCGAAATGCCGGAGACTCCTCCGATGATGCAGTGAAATGGCTGATGGGAAGCATGAAGACTGGCTCGTCTTCTTTGATAATGCAGATAATCCCAAGCTTGACTTGAACAAGTTTCTACCCCAGTGCAATCATGGGAATATTATTATCACTACCCGAAATCCAGGACTTCGAGTTTATGGGGCTGATTCACAAGTATCTGATATGGAGGAGGTGGATGCTGACACTACTGCTCAAAAGTGCTGCTCAAGAGCCTTTACCTACCAACAAAAAAGTGCAGCTGAAATTGTGAAGGTGAGATTCCTTCCTTGTGGTGTAATGAAACCAGCTAATAATACTTGTGTCTCAGGCCTATGGTATCTTCCACTAGCAATTGTCCAGGCTGGAGCGTTTATTGCAACGTCTGGAGCTCTTGATCATTATCTAGATTTGTATTGCAGGAACCGTGAGAAGCTGATGAGAGAAAGACCTACACAAACTCACAGTAATTATGCCTGGACCATACACCACCTGGCAAATGAGCTTTGATCGGCTGAGTCCCTCAGCGGCAACATTCTTGCAGTTGTGCTCATTTCTCCATCGAGAAGGAATCTCAGAGGATATCTTCAGCAGAGCAGCAGACTATGATTTCCCATCCATTGGCCCTTCCAAGGAGGAACTTCAGCGGCCTCTGGAATTCCTGTCACAATTTCAAGGCCCAAACGGCGAATGGGAAACATTTGCTTTTTGGGAAATCACCAATGAGATCATGTCATACTCGCTGGCTATGTTTACAGAAAAGAAGACATTTTCAATTCACCCTCTGGTGCACCAGTGGAGCCGGGACATACTTGGTAATCCTGAATCAGTATACTGCACTATGCACAGTATATTAGGGATGTCAATCCTGGGAATCCCGTATATACACTCCCAACTTGCAAGTTTAAAGTTGCTTCCCCATCTTGATGCTGTAATGCAGTTCAAAGAGCTTGCGGGCCTGGATTTCAACTCAGCTTATGGACTTCTATATTCATGGGCAGAAAGGCATCAAGACGCCAAAGTACTCGAGATTTCTGCCCTTGAGAAACAGAGGACACTTAGAAGTGATGATGATTTGGATACCCTGTACCTGATGCATAACCTAGCAGTAACACATCGGAGGTTAGGTCAGTTGAAGGAGGCAGAGGAACTTGGGTTGTGGTATTAGAGAAGCGAAGGATGATTCTGGGTGAAGATCATCTAGAGACCTTGGATGCCATGTACAATCTGGCTGCCATATACAAGGATCTAGGTCAGCTCCAGAAGACAGAGGAACTTGGAATTGTGGTGCTGGAGAAGCGAAGAGCAATTCTGGGTGAAGATCATCTGAACACCTTGGATGCCATGTACAATCTGGCCATCACATGCAGAGCACTTGGACAGTTTCAAAAGGCAGAGGAACTTGGAGTTGTAGTGCTGGAGAAGCAAAGAGCTAGTCTAGGTGAAGATCATCCAAAAACCTTGGATGCCATGTACAATCTGGCTATTACATACAAGCATCTAGGTCAGTTGCAGAAGGCAGAAGAACTTGGAGTTGTGGTGGTGGAGAAGCGAAGAGCCATTCTGGGTGCAGACTATCCAGATACCTTGGATGCCATGTACAGTCTGGCTATCACGTACAAGGATCTAGGTCAGCTCCAGAAGACAGAGGAACTTGGAATTGCGGTGCTGGAGAAGCGAAGAGCTAGTCTGGGTGAAGATCATCCAAAAACCTTGGATGCCATGTACAACCTGGCAATCTCATACAAGGATCTAGCTCAGCCCAAGGAGGCAGAGGTACTTGAAGTTGTGGTGGTGCAGAGCGAAGAGCCATTCTGGGTGCAGATCATCCAAACACCTTGGATGCCATGTACAGTCTGGCTCTCACATACAAGGATCTAGGTCAGCCCCAGAAGGCAGAGGAACTTGAAGTTGTGGTGGTGGAGAAGCGAAGAGCCAATCTGGGTGTAGATCATCCAAACACCTTGGATGCCATGTACAGTCTGGCTCTCACATACAAGGATCTAGGTCAGCCCCAGAAGGCAGAGGAACTTGAAGTTGTGGTGGTGGAGAAGCGAAGAGCCATTCTGGGTGAAAATCATCCAAACACCTTGGATGCCATGTACAGTCTGGCTATCACATACAAAGATCTAGGTCAGCCCCAGAAGGCAGAAGAACTTGGAGTTGTGGTGCTGGAGAAGCAAAGAGCTAGTCTGGGTGGAGATCATCCAAAAACCTTGGATGCCAGTACAATCTGGCAATCACATACAAGGATCTAGCTCAGCCCCAGAAGGCAGAGGAACTTGAAGTTGTCGTGGTGGAGAAGCAAAGAGCCATTCTGGGTGCAGACCATCTGGACACACTCTCAGCTATGAATAATCTGGCTGTGACATACTATCACCTGCATCGTTTCGAGGATGCAGCGAAGCTCCAAATTGAAGTTATGAAGAAGCAGAGAGTTATTCTCGGTAATGACCATCCCGACACCCTCCTGAGCATCCATAATCTTGCATCGACATACCGTGTGCTGGGGAAGGTTGCTGAAGCTGAGGAGCTTGAAGGGTTACTTCCGGATGATGAAGAGGGCACTTCGGCTTCCAATGCAGTTGAATACTTGTAATCATGCTTGTCTTTTCATAGCCACCTACCTCCACTTTATTCTATTTTGGTGCCCAAAGAGTTTCAGTGACAAACTTCAACCACAAACTACAGCCATTTGCGGAACTTGGGAGGATGTGGGTTTTTTTTTTCATTTTCTTTTCATGCTTTTCAACGAGAACAGTGATTGTGAACTTGATTCCTGTCTGTTTGCCTTAAAAATATGCTCATTCTGTCCGCAAAGAAAAGCGGAGTGCACCACGATCTTCATTTCTCCTGATACAATCGAAATTGCCTTATTGGGGAAATATTGGTCTTTTTGTACAGAATGATGAGTGTGATGGGTATATGCATCCAACTGACTTGAAAATTTGAGAGGATGGTCTTGGTTGTATTACAGAGGGTGAGAAATACTGGTATTTCTATATCATCTGTATTTCCTATATATAAGGTATTCGAATATCCATCACTGTGAGAATGCGGAATTCTGGTGACACCGGGGGCAAAGACCCCGGCACATGGTTTTCATGTGCCTTAAATGCACATCTGTTGCACATGCGCCACAGAGGGGCGCACAAAGGAAAATATTTGGTCCCCTCTGCGGCGCATGTGCAACAGATGTGCATTTAAGGCACATGAAAATCATGTGCCTGGGTCTTTGCCCCTGGTGTGAAATAAAGCACACATTGGAAATACTGACATTTTTAGCCCTCAGTAATACTCATAAGGATGTTGTATCAAATTTATAGGCCAATCCGACCACTACACAGAGGATGCGACAAGTTCTATACAAAAAAAACTGATACTTGCTTAATAAGGCAATTATGATCGCATCGGGAGAATTGAAGATCGTGGTGCCCTCTGCATTTTTATTGCAGACAGAATGAGCATACTTATAAGGCAAACAGACAACAATTGAGCTCAAAATAATTGTTCTTGTTGAAAAGTATGAAAGAAAGAAAAAAGACCCGCAGCCTGAGTTCCGCAAATAGCTGTAAGGATGAGAACTAAAATCCCCTTGCTGTTACATCACCAAAAGTGTTGATCCCATCAAAGGGCCTCATGACGTTGCCAAGCCTTTGCCAGGCTTCAACATGTCTTGCAAGACTCTCGTGGGCTACTCAACCCTTGTACAGCCTGGCCAAGGCTCTACCAGCCTTGCAATGTGTCTCTTAAGCGTCTTTTGAGCCCTCCGTAGGCATTTCCAACACTTTCAAGCCTCTTCCGCGGTTCTACCACTGTGATATAGACTGCGGTTCCGTGAGTTGTCTGACCGGGTGTGGTATAGTCAGGCAGAAGCACAAAGTTAATTCGTCCTCTAGGGGTAAATTTCTCTGTCGTGGAGATGTGTCTGCTACTGTGTTACACGGGGTGTTTTATATATTTTATATGGTGGTGGTGGTACAGTTCCTTCCGTATGGAATGAACAGTTTCGCTAGGTTCCTCCTTGGGGGCTAGCCTTCCAGGAAAGCTATGGTCAGAGGGTTTTCCACACTTGCGTGAAGCGTGAGGCTCCGCAAGATGAATGCCATTCCACGCCGAGATGCCTGGGCTATACGGTCCCTTTTCCTTCTCTCCTTGCCTCGTATAGGTCGGGCAACCAGTGTCTTCAGAACTGTTGAACACAACGTGTACAGGTTATAGTGTGGTCCTTCGTAACCCAGTTTTTTTCTCTACACTGTGGTGGTACGCCCGGGGCTTTTAATTTCATGGACGTGTGTGGGTGAAATGGCGAGAATGAATCATGGAGTGGTTATAATTGAATCAGATAAGCCTTCTATGACAATAGGGGTGGTACTCTGCGCACGGATCTGGGTTCGAGGCCCAAGCCAACGGTCACACACACACAGCTAAGTTGGGCTGCTGGCTGTTTAGAAGTCTGCCGCATGTCCTACAACCACACACACTGTCAACACCAATATTTCTATAATTCCCTCTGGCCCATTCTCTTGAACCAGAAGTACTATGGACAAGCCTCCTTGTTTGAAGCTTTGGCCCAAATTGACCTTGGTTGGTCCCACAGAGGGCGGTGCAACCTGAGCGAGTATGTGTTTGACTAGATTCTCACCCGATATGCTTGAGGGGGAGTATCTCTATGCTGTTCCGTGTGCTGAAGGAGATACCTAACTCACAGATTGTTACGTCTCTGCCTGTGGCGCTCAATTTCCGTACTCCATAGCTCGTGCCTCCTTCCATAGCTTCAATATTCACGTCTTTGTCCGTGGTGCCGATTGCCGTACTCCGTATTCGGTGCTTCCTCATCCGTGGCTTCCTGGTACACGGTCTGATAGCTGTGTCCTTTTTGCAAGAAATGAACGCTTCTGCTGCGAGTTGAATCGAACCAAGGTCTTCCGTATCCGTTGTGTTGATTGTTGGTTTCCGTGAGGACTATAGCGATTTGGGGGTTTGTAGTAGTAGACCTGGTGGCGCAACTGGTAACGTGCACATTTACTGTACGTTGACGACACATAATCTTTAAATGTGAGACCCTCGTTCAATTCAAGGTCAGGCTGTGTGGTTGTTGGCTTCTTTTTTCCATGCGTGTTCCATAGTGCGTATTTGCCTTTTTCAGCTACGGAGGGAGCATATCACAAAGTGATAGCTCACTCCGGGATTGGACTCCTTGCGTCTGAATGCACCAATAAGTTAACTTGCCGAGATTGTTGTTTTCACTGCTCCTCTTTTTGCCCAAAGCACCCGCTCACTGCATTTGTGTGGTGTTTTATTTAATACTGCGGGGACAAAATCCGCTGACAATTGCTCAAGGTAAGTCAGCCCAATCTTCAACTGTCTGGCTTATTCGGTGCTCAATCAGAGCAAAGGGATCAGATGTGGTGTGTCATGATCACGCTCGGATCATAACACGGCACGCCCAAACCGACGCATCGGGGTTTCAATTTGGCACAATGGCCTGGCAAAGACAGAAACTCCCGATATAGCATTACACTGATTGGGGTACAGGAGTTCCAGGGGTTGTAAAAACCTGACACAGCGGATAATTCGATCGTACAGAAAGGAGAACACATGATTGTTCTCCTCTACGCCAACCCTAAATGCTAATTAGTTACCAGGCACTGAGTGATCGCCAAGGGCTTTCTTTAGTATAAAAGTAGCAGTAGAATCTAATGTACAGTAGATTCTACCTCGTCTAATCTCAGGCTTTACTTTGGTCTGAAACTGGGCTTGACTCTCGCTTTAAACCCCACTCGCTATTCATAACTCTCGGGGTTTAACTCTATCCATACCCCGTTCTCTGGAGGACGTCTTCCTCATATACCGGGGTCTTGCCATATCAGCACGTCGTACATCGAACACGACACCTGATCACCTACGCCGGGGTTTGAAGTCCTAGTCAAGCTCTCTGCTGAAAGCCAACATCAGCCTGACCTAGGGTCATTGCTGACATGGTGCACGATGTACCACAAATGTTCTGTATATATATGTGAATGTATGTGACCTCACAGGCGGAATGGGCTGAGAAAGGTCTCAAGACTTCGGGTGGAAATGGCCGAGGTCGTGGATAATGTCAATATTAAGAGGTCACGTACAACACATTCATCCATCTATATGTACACTTTTTTTTTTTTTTTGGTAGATTGTGTAGATTCAAGATTGCGGGGATTGCACTATCACGACAAGAGGAGTCCGGTACGGTAATGCCGAACACGCATTGCCTCATTGAGATAGACAGCGAGTTACGGGGTCCCTGGTCTGAAAGCGGAAGCGGCCATCAGTCCTGGTGTCGGGGAGAAAGCAGGGGTAAAAAGGAAGATTGGGAGCCGCCTGAGTGCTGGCTTGCACACGGCCAAGGAGGCATACGCGCCAATAGAGCCTGAACGCGCAAAGGATACGTCCGACGCAATGAACAAAAACGTGAGCACAAATTTGCCGGACGCGATGGATCATTTGTGGTCCCCTTCGGGAATGATGTTGCGCACGAGTCAAATCCCCCATATGTTTTCTTCCTGGATACATACATGCCTAAATTTTTGGGGCTGGCCTCCATTACAGTGTAACTCGCAGGTTATCCAATTTCTGCGTGAGTTTTCTTGGATGAAAGAAAAGATCTGGCGGATTCTAAGAAAAGTTGGGGGCCGGGACCCCCGATCACTAGGACGCATTGTAACCCATACACATCGTGTTTTGATTTTACAGTTCCGCACTCCTCTTGTATCACGACATGTATTTTGTGTGGAACGTTCTCAGGTTTCCTGTGAGATATATGAACAGATTGCAACAACGGAGAAGACATTAGAAGAACACACCAGGGCAATTATCAGTTACGGTGCAATATCTGGCCCCTTCCCAACGTACTCCCCGGCGAAGGAAAATTCGATTGAGGGGAATGCCGTGCGATAGACGTCGTTAGAGACGTACCGGGGGCCCGTCAATAGTTACCTTCTGCAGGTGGCACCCAGATTTCGACATACACAGATGTCAGGGAATTAACGGGGTCCGTGAGGAATCGTTCCAGGATATCGAGCTCGCGAAGAGCGGGAACGATGAAGGTTCTCCGCATACCCCTTCAACGGTGCCGCCGCCGCCGAAGTCAGCAAGAACCAGTGATTCCAAATGTGGAAGTGTCGTGTCGTCCAATGTGGTGTCATCGTCATCGCCTTCAAAGATAAACAATCTGCAGTGGATCAGGTTGGGTGTCTGCTGTAGGATTGGAGTGCATTCGGAGGGTAAACATTGTGCAACTCCAGGGAATTAAGCTGCACCCATGGAAGAGTGACCGAGTTGGCGGCGCGCCATCGTTCATGACGACTGAGCGCAGGAGAGGCATCTTTCCGCAGAGGGTGAGATTGGAGGGGGTAAAATGGTCGTCAACGGTTAGGTCTAGATTGAGGTGGCGGGTAGTAGATAGGCATTGAAGCTTCAGTGATGGGAAGGCGGGATGGTGGAAGGGAGATTTTTAGGACCTCCCAGCGTTGCGCACTGAGCTGATGAGAACTTGTAATCCAAAGCATCAAGAATTGTGATGTGAATGGACATCGGGCAGCAACCCAGATCTGCTGAGCCAATGTCTCGAGTTTGTGGACCTCGCGGGCAGCAGGGTTGCTGCGTCCGAAATATTAAATATATTGATCTCCAGAGTGTCGGTGATAGATAGCACAATGTCTCGCCATTTCCGACATATATGTGTCAGATTAATGGGGTAAAAAACGCCTGCTGAGAGGAGAGCATTCTGGATAAACCGGTAGGAAATGCAGGAATATTTCCGCCATGATTTCATTGGGCAATGTCAAGACGGGATATTTGAATGAATCAAGTTGTTTTTTGGACCAGTGCCCTCTCGACGCGCAATGAGGAGAGCGCGCACTCAAGATCCAGGATTTGGGCATCCAGCTCTGCAGCGCGATCGCGATCGGCCTGGAGGTGAGAGTGCATGGGTAGTTACAGCTGTAGGCATTGTGAGTGCTTCTTATAACCTGATTGCGGTTTTTGTACTTACCGTTACACTCTGTGAGGGTCCGTGAATGCTTCACCGCGCACGCAAAAGGCAGCAAAAGGCGAAGATTGATATCACAGTGTCCAGCCAAACAAGTCAGTGCTGCTGCCAAGCAACTCTCAATATATAATAGTCAGCGAAAATTCGACATGAGCAGTACATATTTTTTCTCGCTCTGTGAAAATGTTGTGTGAAGTACCGTACCAGCGGTAGATATTTTTTCGAGCTATTGGAATCCGTTCTTTGTCCATAACATTGATCGTATTCGTTCTGAGACCAACCCGCGTGCCCATCCCCATCGTTGTCCTTACCCAAGCACCGCTCGCTTCTCCCCAATCCCCCACAAGCATGCACATGCTTCGATCACACCGGCCGGCGCGCATCGCGTCGTCGCCGTCTCCGGAATTCGAACCCCTGCTCCGCCAGTGGTACATCGTCTGGAAACCGGAGAAGCTCTCGATCTGCTCGCGCACACCGACAGCCTCCTCCAGTGCTACCACGGGCCGCCGTTCCGTTTCCGTTCCGTCTCCGGATCCATCCCGTCCCCGCCCACAGCCGCAGTCCGCCGACACAATGTTCGCGGGCTTGGGTAAGCGTGACGTCCACGACATCCGCCTCTCGAGCCGCTACCATCTGCAGGGCGTACGTGGGCAACAATGCGCGTATATTCGCCCTCTCATCCCGCTCCGCGAAAGAAATTCCGCAAAAGCATCCGCGGAAGAAAACGAAAAAATGAGTCAATACATACGCACGCAATCCAGGGACTTGAGTCAGCTTCCTACCGACGGTGGTACTGTGGAGGCTGTTAGAGACAAGGGGTGGAGGAACTGTAGAACGAAGAAGCCTGAGAGAAAGGCCTCACAGGTCAAGGTGTGAACACACGCGATGAAAGGATACGATAACGGGGGTACACAAGCAGGACGGGTACTGAAAGCACCCTGAGCATAACATCAAGCACCTGCTCGTGCAACGCGCGCGCGCGTACTTCTCCTACACATCAGCCGTGAGAAACATATGCGCGCGTTCTCGTTCCGCCAGCCCCGCCCACACAGAGCACGCTCGCTGGTGCCGATCCTTCCCCCGAGTACGCGCCGCCGCGACAGCCCCGGAGGTCCCGCGGCGTCGCGTTCACAGCGCGCTCCACCTGTCTGCACGCACGCGGTACTCGGATACGTGCATCGCCCCAACGTACGTGCAAGCGCCAAATCCACACTGAGCGGTAGGTACACCATGATATGGGGGCCTCCCCCCATCCTCGTCCTCTCCCATGCTGCGCACATGCGTGGGCACCCCGACTGCGTGCACCCATCGCACCGACACGTTCTTCGCCGGCGTTACGCCGCGCCCCCGACGGCGAAACTTCTCTGCTCCAAAAAAGGGGGAAAGAATAGAAACAAAAGGTGGGGGAGGAAAACAAGCACATCGTCTGGGCGCCTACTCCGGCACAATCCACACTCTTCTTCTGCGGGAAGGACACGAGCGTTGACCACAGCCCGTGTGGTAATGCTATCTGCACGCTCCTCATCTCTCGAGTAGGCTGCTCATCCTCATCTTCGAAATGCGCGGCCCTACCAGATCGGCATTGGGCAGAAGCAAAAGCAAAGCGCGCCGCGCCCGCCTCCCATTGTGTGTCTACGCGCCACACACACTGCTCCAGCGCCAAGTCACG
>JARJCM010000791.1:0-20658 GCA_029233265.1 Mycena alexandri | reverse complement strand
CCTTGCTCGACCCACGAATTTTGTGTCTGCCGTCTTCGCGTCGCAAGGAATGCGTTTTTTGCGTGGTTATAGTATATTTTATCCACCGCGCACATAGGTTAAGCGCTGTGTGTAACCCATCTAAATAACTTCCTCGAAGTCTTGCGAAGCCTCCGCCTCATCCGCCTCATCCAACTCCTGCTCTCTCCTCTCAATCCGGGCGATAGTCTCCTCCAGAATCAAAAACGCGGTAATGCCCACATAAATCGCAAGAAATTGAATAGAGCTCAGATTGTCCACGATTGGGACCAGAATCATCGCTAGGCCCGCTAAATATCGTATCCCAAGTACAACCCTCCTGCTGATGGTCCGACGGATGGCGTTGGGACTGCGATCCACTCGCTCGGAGATCCCGTCCACGTCGTCCAAGTTCTTGTGCAGCACGCCGATGGTCGCCATCGTCCACACACTCACCCCGAGGCCTGCGCCGAAGAACCACTTGAGAGCCCCGCCCAGCTCGGAGTCGACGGCTGAGGAGGTCACAAGGCGGTTAATGGCGGATGAGGCTAGGAGGAGGGACATGCAGAGCGGTAGGTGGAGAGTCGTGAAGAGGAAGCTGGTGACCCAGTGCCGCCGGATGGCATGCACAAAGTGTTTACATGCCTGCGAGCCAAAGTACATCCAGTTAAGATTGAAGGCGATCATGAGGCCAAGCAGCGCTCGTCCGGATTCCCTGGACCACGTCAGATGAACGTAGAGAAGACTGCAGTGGAACACTGACATATTTAACCCCACCGCGCCGGAGGTCTTGAAAAACACACTCACCACCATCTCGCCTGCATGCAATCAACAACTTCATCTTGAGAAAAGGGGATACCACCGACCAAGAACGATGGTAACGAAGGCTCCCAGCCGCTCGACATGGTGCTCAATGTTTATAGCTGTAGAAATCATCAACCGCTGAACAATTCAGTCAAGATTCGACTTACCCGGAAAACGCCAGTGTTCATGCGCAGCGGTTTTCTGGCATATTTTCAACCCTCCTAGAGGGGCCTCCTCATTGACCGCAGTCACCGAACTGTTGGTCGTTCCAAGCCCTGAGAAAGGCTCCATCCCGCTCTTCTCCGTAGCTGGCGTCCTGAGGTCGTCCTCGAGGGTCCACGGGCGCGAATTTTGCCGGTAGTGCAGTCGCCTTCGCTTCTCATACCTCGCGCCCAAAGCTTCGATAGTCTTGTACAGCAGCACGCCAAACACGCGCAGGGCGTGGTCGAGCGCAATTCCGAAGGCTACCAGTGCAATCGTGACGTGGAGCGAGCGGAATATCGCGACAGTGTAAAACTACTGCTAGAATGAGGGCATTGCAGGTGCTGACTATCAACGGCCGACGAGAGAGCGGGAGGAGGCGGCATATATTAACGAAAGAATGACTGTCCTTGTATCAACGAAACCGCGATGCGTGGGGGCGAATGTGAGAGGATGCGGACCTTTGAAAGTTTTTGCGACGACGAAGATCCCAAACGTCCATCGGACGGAAGTAAGGCTGTCTTAGTGTCCTCTTCCGCCTCCGAGCTGCTGAATTCAATCGCACTCGCATTATTTGAGTTATCCGACCAGAAGCATCATTAATCCACAGGATATAGACTCGCTGGGTCACATCGTCGTGGAGAACTGGTTCGCGGGTGTCTCGAATGTCTCCCCAGATGCTGAATGCTGGGGCAAACGTCAGGACGTACTTCGCAAAAGCCAATACCGGTGGCTTGCTCGGCGGCGGCCTCGGATATCTGATGCACCAGTCCGACGAAGAGCAGGTCGAAGAACAGCTCCGAAGCGGGATGATTGTTGCTCTCCCGGCTTCCTATAAGATGGATTACTCAGTTGTATGAAAGAAGTAAGGAAGAAGAGTAGTCGTACGCGGTACAGTTTACCTGAGGACAGCCCATTGATGGAGCCGAGGCCGCTGGAAGAACTGGTCGATGTTGTATCGCACCATTAGTCGGCATGCGGAGGCTCGCGCCCCCCTGTCCCTTCGAGAGGCGGTAAATGCGGCCTTGGTCCTGGTCCTCAGGGTGTACGAAATGATCCCGGCGCTGTGACCATAGGAGGCCAAATTGCGAGCGACCTATTGGCATCGTGAATATTTCGCGAAATTGAGCCCGAGGGACCGTACATGGTGAGCGTGCTCGGCATTTTTTCGCCTCGATCCGGTGGTTCTCCAGTTCGCTCTGCACTTCTTCTCTGGCTAGCTGTGCCACTTGCAAGTCGTCTTGAAGGGCTGCAATCCGACGTCGCAGCTCATCAGGAGATTCGGTAGGTGGAAGAGGCCTTGTCCATAGGGGTTTGGCGCGTTGCCTTGCACTTCCGTCAAGTCGCCAGCCCCAAAAAACACCCCCCAAGCCGCGTCAAGATACCTATATGACCGAGATGTTTGGATTACACAGCCGGGTGTTGACGTCGGGGACGCGCGGCACGGACGTTCTGGAAAGCCAAGAGATAGCTTTGCGCGCCTATCATGATGGCCTATCTCCTCTTTGGCGCCGAGCACTTGATTCATACTCTCGCTCAATGCCAGTATTGTACCAGGATGTAGCTGAAATTCGAGAGAGTTCGGCAGTGGAACTTGGTCCCATAGGGAAAATTTCTTAACCGCGTATAATCGTCCTCGGATCGCCGACAAGCAAAATACAAAAGTGTGTTCGAAAACTTCATCTTTAATCTTCGACGAGCAGCAACGAGTCTAGAACCGAAAACCCCGTCGCCACCCCCGCCCTCATTGCTGTCCTTGCCCTTGGTCCGAACTAGCCAACCCACCTCTTTCTCCTTGACATCTCCCTCTAACCCGCCAAAAAGAGCCCAGCCGAATATTCCGAGCTCACTGACAACGTCTACCTTCACTGCCTCGCTCCCCGCGCGCACAAGATAACCGCCAAGTCCTGGGGGAACGATCAGCTCCATCGCGATCCATGCTTGGCGCTCGAGCGGCGGAAGCGCGTCGAGGAACGCTGGGATTGCCTCCTTGTAGACGTTGTTACCTTCCGCCCTCCCGTTGAGGTTTCAAGACGAGCCGCTCCGCTGCTTCTCTTGCCTGTGTACGCCCGCCTCCTCGTCGAGCCCCCACATACCCATCCAACTCGCTCTAAGCTCGTCGATCTGCGCCGCGGGCACCGTGGTGCCAAGAAAGCGCTCAAGGACGCCGGTCTGTGTAAGGACCTGCTGCACCTTCTTTCCGCCGGCGAGCTGAAGTGCGATGGACGGGCACTTGATTGCTCTCGAGCGTTCCAAGAGGAATCGCCGTCGAATAGTGCGACGCAGTGGGATAATCTGTAGGTGTGTATCCCGCGCGGAAGTACACCGTTGAGATTTCGGTGTCGTCTGAAATGCGCAATGCACGCATCGCAGAATCGACAGTCGCGTTGGCAGCTAGTTGGTCGAAGGTTTGTCGAATTACATGGATGGAGTGTCTATTGAAACACATTAGCATGTACTCGGCTATGTGGGGGACGCTCCTACTTCTCAAGCAGTTCGTATTCTAGCAACCGCTGGTCAAAGACGTTGCGTTCACCCGCTTGGACGACAAATAAAATTTTGGCCCTGCACATTATTTAGCGCGGGCTGCCGCAAGGGGACGATAAGTTACTCTTTAACGCCGTAAGCCACGTGGGCTGCCGCCAGTCCTTCGACGAGGCCCGCCGTCGTATCATTTGGGGGAAAGTCGCCAGGCTTCATATCCGGATAGAGGTTGTAATAAGACGTGCTAGCGTACAGATACCTGCTCATAATCAGACCTTCTGCGATTGCGCCCTGATTGAGAAATTACCGATGCAACGCAGCCGTACGCTCGGATAAAGTTCCAAAGGACGAGGAAATGGTGTTGAATTCGACTTGTTTCAGACTGAGTGGTTCGTTGTTCGGACCCGCGTGGAGCAGATAGTCGGAGCGAAACAATCCCAGCTGCAGAGGCTACTGGATCCGAATCAACACCAAGAGAATTTTGACTCGATCCGGGTACGCCACCTGAACGAGACCCTCGTCCCGGAGGCTCTTCCACCCCGTCCAGAGTTGACCGACAAAATCATCGACCTTCCCAACACCTTCGATAGCGCCCATAACTTTATCCAGAAAGTTGACATCCGTCGCGATGCGCGCATAAAGTATATTGTAAGTGCTCTGCAGGCGGCGGGCCAGTGAAAATAACCTCCGAGGGAATGGGGATGGAAACACAGAAAGCGGGGCATGGATGGCAGAATTTGGGACGGGTGGTTGGGGTTTAACGGCGGGGAGATAGAGGAGCGAGTGAGAGAGCGCATAGGTCGTCGCATACAGAGTCAGATCCTCCAACTGAGCCTCAGAAAGCGCGGGCGGCCATTCAGAGAAAGTGAACCGGGAAGAAGTCGGCGCCATTCTTCTTGAATATTACAGCGATGGCCAGAGGTACAGCGCTTTAGGTTCTCTCCGGTACGGCGAAGGAGTCAAACTGAGCTCAGGCCTGAGGAACCAAAGGTGTGCTGAGAAAGCATCGCGATAAGATAAGACAGGCTGCCCGGGCCGGTTCTTCAAGCGATTCCCACGCACCTTGCTTGATCGGCTGTCTCGTTAACCCAGACGTTCTGGTGACCGCGCGGCCCACCGGACCGTCGGAGTTTGAAAATGGCGTGCAGAACTGTCGGTGTGATCTCTGCGCCCTATTTTCAACTCCGACTGACAGCGCGGATCACACCGCAACGGCTGGGTCACCGAGACAGCTTGATCGGAAGATCTTGTCCTCTGATATCCCGGATCCGAGGTCACGGTGCCGGGACAATGCGATCACGTGCAGATAAATGATTGGTAGTAGCCGGCAAGCGGCGGGGCAAAAACAGAACTCTCAGAGTACTCAGTTTCAAGAATCTGCCTTGCCATGGTGCCGCGCCGTTATTGTTTTCAGCATCTCAAGGTTCGCAAAGTGCCTACAGTATATACTAGAAATGTCTCTCTATATAGAAATATGGCTATGAGGTACCCATTTCACCTTGCAATAAGTCAACTTACATCTTGCCGGCGTTGCTGGGCGGTGTGCGGATGATTTGAAGGATGGTGTTTTGACAGAAAGACTCGAAACTCTCGCCGGACCTCGTTCCTCGGTCGGCTCGATTTCCTCGTGGGTCTCTTTGAGACAATGTTACCCATTTCACCTTGCAATAAGTCAACTTACATCTTGCCGGCGTTGCTGGGCGGTGTGCGGATGATTTGATTGATGGTGTTTTGACAGAAAGACTCGAAACTCTCGCCCGACCTCGTTCCTCGGTCGGCTCGAGTTCCTCGTGGGTCTCTTTGAGACAATGTAGTAGGGGAAACAAAAAATCCAACCAAGCCTCAGCGCTTCCAAATTTTCTTTGGATTTTTGGTTTTGACACTGAGGGGGGCTAAATGATGGTATCAAGAATGACGTAGGGCAACTGGTCACGTTTTTCGCGGACATTCTTGGACATCTAGAGCAAAAAAGAACTAACGTTCTGTTTTTGAACCTCCTATCCCTCACTGTGCTCCTACCACCTAGACCGGTAACCGATCTTTCTCTGAAGTAGGAAAACGTTCATAAAAGCTGAGAAAAACTTGTTCTTTAGTAGGCAGATTGGCCACCAGTCCACACACCACCAATGCCATCGAATACGCGTTCAACCAAACTGACCCGGCAATCCTCTGACGTGGTTATGCTCACCAATCCTGCACTGGCTTCGAAACGCAGAAAGGACCCTGTTCCCAAGCAGAAGAATCCGCCGGCGGCAAGGAAGGAGAACCACTGCCCCATAAACTCGGGAGAGATTATCGAGATATCGAGCGACGAGGATGAAGAGCCTGTCATTCCGGTGGCAACGTCCCAGTTGAGGGAAAGGATTAGGCAGCTAGAAAAGGTGTGTCGTTTCAAGCTCTCTCGATGTTCTTAATTAATGACCCTCCTTAGGAAAACGAACTCATGAAGAAAGAGAACGAGGAGATGAAGAAACAGCAGGTGGTTGTGAGTCTAGCTTGTTCTTCTTTTCTCGGCCTCAAATCTAACGCATCTGCAGACTGCGGATTTGGAGGAACAAGTTACATGTGAAGTGTGCAGCTCCAAGATGTGGTCGCCTTTCATCCTTCCGGATTGCGGTCACACCTTTTGCCAAACGGTGAAAACTGCCCGTTACGTGTAACCGACGACGCTATAATTTGTCGAACAGGATCTCGAGAATTGGTTTGCAACAGCTCTAAAGCTTCACCGCAATGTGTATCCACACTATAACGTCAATGCCCCAGCCGTCAACGCATACGGTCTTCCCGGGGCCGTCAACCCATACAACCCATACGGTCTCATGCAGCAGATTCCTCTCCCCGCGGTACGTCTTCATCGGCATCCCATCGAAGAGTTTTCTTACTTTGATTGAAAGTACTCATGCCCAAAGTGTCGCGAAAAAGTCCGCTCCAAACCCATCCAAAACTTCGCTCTCAAGAGTTTGGTTCGCGCGGTCGCTGGACCGAGTGGAGAGACAAGTCCAAAGAAGGTCGTTGGAGGTTCTAACAACGTTTGGAGTCGCTTCTTCCCTGCTTAAGAACTTACTGGATGTCATTGTTTACTGGCTACATACTGATTTTTTCCACCTCGACGAAACTAGCGCAATTACACATTTTTCACGCTCAAAGGAATCACTAGAATTTATTTTACAGCTGAATTATGCATGCATACAATCACCATGCGCCGGCGAGTCCGACCCAATCCTTCAAGATCTGCGTCCGCTCAGTGCCAATCTGTCGGGTCATCTCGTTTTGCCGTGTGATAGGTAGGGCCTCGAAATGAGTCAACAGATTACCGTCCAATATGCCCTTCGATAACGGTTTCGATACGAAGTCATTTCGGACGATGCTTGGAAGAAATGAGAGGAGAATCCATAGAGGAAAAGCGTGAGCTTACCGGAGGGCCTTCGGATTCAGCCCGGCAACATGCTGGATATTCCGCGTAAGTTGTCCCTGAAGAAGCTGAAGTCTCTTGGCAGTCGCTTCGTCGACCGGTATTAAGCCTCTGAGCGAACCATCCGTTGAACCTGGGGAAGGTTTTTGAAGTTCATTTCGACTCAAGCACGACGATCGTACCACATATAAGCTTGGCCTGCGGTATGACTAGCTCATCCTTTGTCCGTCGCGCAATCAGCGCAGAGGTGCGATACTCCGTTTGAGCATGGAATTCGGTTCGAAGGATCAGGTACGTAAACCTTCCGTCCTTGGACTCGGAATCTTGTAGCTAGTTAGGCGAGAAAAAAGATATTGAGGTGGCTCACCCCTAGGATCGTATTCATACATGCGTATGACACCTTCCTCGTCGCTGGTGACGATTGCCATCTCTCCATCGGCGAAAAAAAAGTCCCCGCTGGTAACGCAGACCCGGGTGATATCTTTGGCGAGGATGACCAGCTTATACGGGTCCTCCTGTTCAAAACAATGAGCGATAGAATGAGTCAACTACGGAGAAGACGGACCTGGAACGCGACGAAGGTAATGCTCTTCACTGCGTCGCCGATCAAGAGCAAGTTCTTCAAAGTCCGGAGGGAGGTGACGTAGACACCGACATCCAAAATGCGACGCCCACAAGTCGGTCATCGTCGAACGCACGAACGAATATCTGGACAACGTGTTATTCGACTCGACAATGAATCAAAGTCGTGAATACCTTCTGGCCCATAGACGACACCAGATAACCATTGAAACCACAAACTGCGGTGACAGGTCCTTTGGCATCGTCTCTGAACCGGAGGCGGAGTTTATACCACCGTTTGGGTGCTAATGCTGGATCTGGGACAACCTCCACAATTTCGAAGACGTATGTCTGTTTAACGGAGATCAGCTGCATGCAACCCCAAGAAGAAAAAATATCTACGCACCGATCCCTTGGCGGCCAGATCTTCCCCGCGGTTGATAGTGGTGCCCACTGCGATGAATTCCTTGCTGCCCGACTCCGTGCTGGGAGTCTCGAGAGTGACGCACGACATGGAGGTTATAAACTCGTTCGTCGCAAACTCGAAGCTACATTGATCATCGTCAGAGAGGCTCAAGGTCAAATTCGTGAACTCACCCATCCATCGTGATCCAAAGATCGGGAGAGATAAGTTCCAAGCAAGAGCAATCGCAGAGTGGGTCCGCGACGTTGGGAGCTGAAGAAGAGTAAGAACAAAGATGTGTAAATTGGGGAGAACTTGCCGTCGGGTTCCCACATCCTGTTGCCGTCCTCATCGAAGGACGCGAAGTCGGCTTGAAGCGACGAAGCCGCGACAATAAGTGAGGTCGAGGGGTCAAATACCACACTTGAATATGAGCGCCCCCGAGGAACAGACTTGGACGGCAACGGGGTATCCAAGTTGAAGTCTGGAAGCCATTCCAATAGGCTAGGACCCTAATCCTCGGTTAACATTTGAATGCCGTTTTAAAGCTGAAATGCCGTTTAAAGCTGAAACGGCTCACCTCCTCCGAATATAGTAGGAAATCACCCTTGGAGTCCCATAATGAACACGCGGTGAAGGCGTGTACGACAGAATGTCCCGAGGGATGGATTTTTACACAACTTTTATTCGTTGCCAAGATCCAGCTCGGCCGGTCTCCGGTGAAGAACACTCCGGCCAAACTCTGGCCTCCGGGGCGAGAAGTAGTAAAGGGTATAAATTGTCGAGATATCCGTTTTTGCTCCGCGATAATACTCTTCTCGGCCTCGTCGGGTCGCTGAATCTCGAATGACTTGGACAGGACTTTGACGAATTTAATATTTAGGGTGGAATCCCTCAATACAGTGGGTCGCTCTTCCGAAACACTACCAGCGACCGCCTCATAAATCGCAAGCGGCCCAGAGCGTAAAAATACCTAGACAAAATTGAATACATGCCGCGATCGTTATGCACAGGGCTCACGAAGAGATGGGGCTTCGGGGACGATTCCCCGAGCGGCGCGACAAGAATTTGTTCGATATCCAAATCCTGGGGTTTACGTGGCGGATCCTCTAGTGGCGAGGGAGTTGGAGGTTGATGTGAATCAGTTATCACGTTTTGTAAATCGGCCAACGCGTTAGTGGAGAAAACGAGAGATAGCTTGGGAAGAGTCCAGATCTAAATGCAATACCGTGAGGAACCTGATGCATCGCAAACAAAGCATAGCTATACCTCGACAACGCCCTGTGGCCGAACGAGGACTAGCCACTTGCTGCGATTTCCGGAACCTACCCCAGACAGCGTTGATGTCTGATTCTTGTCTGCGCTCACAGCACTATCTGGGACAGTAGTACTCTCGAGGCAGCCGTCGAAAAGGCCAGTTAAGTCAGAAAAGAAGCAGCCAGTCAAGTATCTAGAGCTCTGGGAATCGTCGACTCCCTGTCCCCATCTTAGAGGAAAGTGACTCACTTTGTCGCCCATTGGCGACATATCCTTCCTTCGTATCCTGCCTCTGTCTGTTTCTATAAACATTCCGATCGAGTCGTCTTCCCGGATAACGATTACATATGGATCGGAGATGCTGCATGCTCTGATCTTTGGACGTGGCATGTTACCATCCATATCCTTGATATTTTGCCGTTCGGTACCGTCTGTGAGTAATGAGCCCTAGACGACCGAGTGGAATGAGGGAATAACTTGCCTGGCTCCAGAACGCGGATAGAGTTGGTCGTTACGTGCAGGATAGCCGTTCGCTGGAAGAACGGACCAGCTCCGATCGTGGTCCCTGGAATCCGGACTGAGATAGTGATGTCGTTCTTCGGTCCACGATGGGCCAGCTTAATGAGATCATCAGTCAGCAGTCAGAGTTTCCAGCGAAGAATCAAATACCCGCGACAGGCCCGGCGAAGGATTAACATCGGTACTGAGGATAAGACTGTCATTTTCTGGCTGGAGGGGATCAAAAGGTCGTTCGAGGGAGCTCGCGCCCGCCTTCAGTGGCTGCCGGATGGGGAGAGACCACATGCCGCGCGCACCCCCGATGGCATGGAGTTTACGCTTCGTGCGAATGGGGAGATCACGCTGCAGTATGAGTGAGGGGTGAGTGCCACCGAGTTTAAAACAAAGCGTACTTGAAACAGAGTGAATCCGCCAAGTGGCCCAGTACCAGTGGCTGCGACAAGTTCGGGAACCGGACGATCCTGGGAAACGAATGTCATTAATGGAGGTAGGCATAGGAAGAACGAGCTGAAGACATACGCCATTCCAGGCCACAGAAAATGCCATATCCGCTATCGAGCCGTACGCCTCTATCGTGTCGCACAACGAGAGGTGGGTCACTGTTCGCGTTTTCTTCGGGATTTTCGACCGCCCATTAGCGGCCGGATCCGGGATTTTGGAGGGTCCATAAATGTCTTTAAATCGGAGTGTCAAATTTTTCATAAGCGGCGGGAGTAAAACACACCTTCATCGTCGTCGTACACATCCATAGGCTCATCCACCTGTGCAACGGCGTGCATATCAGCGTCGTCATCAAGCTCGATCTCCTCCTCCACCCGGGCAGCCCTGAATAAGACCGACGGCCCCACGGAACTGCCGACGAAGATGAGTTCGTTGTTAAGTTTGCGAGCAACCTGCGGGATAGTGGTCTGCGCCAGCGGAGGCGCCATGACCAATTTGGAGACCAGCTTGCCGTCGGACACAATTTCCACAGGATGCAGAGTGCCGTCCTTGAGAATTACGAAGATCGTTTTCTCTTCGGCGAAGACCGCGCGGGAACCCTCTAATGCGATGTTGCGGCTCTGTTCTTCGGGCGCCAGCGGCGGCATAGACATTTCCGTGATTCGCGCTGACCAGCCATTGAGTGGGAGGGCAACGCGGCGGGAGGAGCGATCGACGTAAATTATCGAGTTGGTAGTGAGAATCACGACACCCCCCAACGAGGCAGAACATGCGAGCATGGAGGTGCAGTCGTAGGGGAGCCCACCGACGGAGGTGATGATGGGATAATGCTGGCTGACGACGTCCAGTGTGAAGATAGCGAGTTTGACGGTATCCTTATACTCCTTGAGCCGACTTTCAACGCGGGTGGTGAGCAAAAAGAGCAGAAACGGAAGGAAATACGCGTACCCTGTCCATGTCTCTTGCGTCTGGAACAGGATGGCCACTGTCGGGTTGTTGAATCCGGGGAGGAACACGAAATCGATCACGTTCCTCATGTTTTCCTCCACACTGCCCGGAAGATCCAGGATAAAACTAGGGGAGTAAGGGACGTCTCTAAGACGATTTTTAGTACGGGGAGCAACGGGTAAGTTGAAAATTACCTTGTAAGGACTTGTTCTTGCTCCATGACATCGAGATCGGCTTGAGTCTGATAAAATGGCAAAATGGCGATGGCATCCTTGGGGAGTGAGAGTGCGGCACAACGCGAGGCAGGATCCACGCGTAGCAATGCCTGGAACGAAGACGAGTCCATGGATATCTGTAGGTCTCATTAGATACTTGGTGTGTTTCAAATTGATTGGACCTACCAGTTGCGGGGCTCGTTCATAGGTATGGATCGAAACGGTAACAAGATCATGGACCGCGTCCGACCACTCCATTAGGGCGATCTAAGAACAGAAAAAATGAGTCGACTGGAAAAAATACTCGTTATTGGCCGCGACCTTTGCATCTTTTAAGGAAATGAGTAGGCGGTCAAGTTTGTCTTCAATAGACGCCATGATCTGGATGCCTTCTATTCCAGTAACGATTCCATGCAGCGAATGCTCTCGCACAAAATAAATTCGAGTGACAGTCGGGGCGCTTTTATGGCTCGCAGACTAAGTAGGGGTCAAGAAGACACATAAACGAGGATTCAATTCACGACTACTCGAATCACCTTGGAAATATTAACGAATCCCTCTCCTCCCATGTCCATCTCAACCTCCCCTTCTACGGCTTCCGTTCCCTTTCTAACCTGCTCTTCTGCGTGCGACGCGAACGGGGCCTGCTCTTCACATACTTCGAAGATGCGGAGAAGATTCGAACGTGCAACTACTAAATTGCATAGCGCCCGTCTGGAAGAAACTTGGCCGGTTGGAGGCCCAGCCAGGGTGGAGGGCGTTAATTTGAGGCTAGTGACAAACTCGACGCCATTGGGAGGCAAAATCTCTTGGTGTAAGGCATGCATAAGATGAGGCTCAGGATAGGCACTTCACCAAGGTGAATGAACGTCCACAAACTCAGACAAAAACGGTTTAGTCGATGACTCGATGTTGCTCGGAAGATTTTGTTTGGTCGTGATTGCGAGTGACTTGCTTATATAATTCAAGAAATAAGCCAGAAATACCATTATTTAATCATTTCTACAGCCAACCCAACCACAGTCATCGCCGCCAACGGAAACAAATTCCACCTCGCAAAAACCCTTGACTGATCTCAAGCCGTTCGCAACTGGAACGCCCCGTCGGGAACATCCTCTTCTTTTCTTTTCGCGAGGGCCAGTTTCTGTGCCTCGTCCAGCCTCGTCCTCGGCGATTTCTTCCTGTTTTTGCTTCAATATTGTCTTCCACAACAGTCCCGCGAGGCTGGCAGAGAAGGTGAAGCTGATTGCGCCGATGTTGTTTGCTACCGTGAGGGCAGTACCTGCGGCGCGTCGTATTGGCAACAGTGGATCGTCGCGCCAATGTTGGTCCCGGCGGTATTGCAGAGGATTACACCCAGGACACCGACTACCAGACGGCAGGGTATATCTGGTCATGCGAGGCACGGGCGAGCCAATGGCCGAAGACGGTGTCCGGCCCTGGTGAGCGAGGGCTTCGATGAGGATAAAGTGAGAAAATGCGAACGGGATCAGGGCGAACGGTAGCCGTGGGAGGGCGGTGAAAGAAAGTGGGGAACCGGAGAGACAGCGAGCTGCGAGGATGGATGCTAGCCGGGGTTTCGATCTCTGGAAAAACTTCCGCTTTCGGAGGGGAACGCAAGTGTCTGCGACTCCGTCATCCGAGTCGAGGATGGGTCGATGGACAACGTGGGCTGCCCGGCGATCGTGCTTTGCACAGACATTGCGGTTTGCATATTGAATGTTATCGTCGGCAGGCGGATCTCCGTCGGATATGGGCGGATCTCGGCGGGGGGCCTTGAGATGAGTGCAATCCCAGACAAGGTCGAAGAAATTCGCGGCGGCAGAGGGCAGGCTGATTTTCCAGACATCCACTTTGTAGAAACAAACGGCCATGATGGCCAAACGCTCGAATCGCTCGCCTGACGTCCAGCTTTTCGATAGGCTTCATCTGTTTCGGAACATGTTTCTCGACTCGAAACTGGAGAGTTAGTGCAAAGTAGTAAACCATCTACAAACCAAGCTAATTAGAGCGTTGAATTAGAATCAGTCTGAACTACAATTTCCATATACAAACGGTGTAAAATTAGAATCGCGACTTCCGCGTAAATGTACCATCCTCATTCAACGACCGGCACAGCGACTCCACGGGGTATTTCCTCCATTGTTCGTCAACCCCCTCCACTCGCTCGAATTTGACCCACACCATGTCCCCCATCTGCTCCGTATTCGGCGACGTCTCGGCGTAATCGCCCTCACGATCTCTCTCTCCGACCTCATCCGGGCCTATGATTACAACCCGCTCTCGTGCCTTGACAATTGACGCGCCCACGTTGTTCCATGGGGGATTGAGAGTCGTTCGCACCGGAATCAACCACCGCGGCTCGATCTCACTCTTTTCCCAAACTCCCCCAGTCGCACCGACACCGGTGTATTCAGCGCGTGCGACAGCTCAATGAAACCCGACTGCCCAGCGGCCGCTACCTGCGCGCCGCTCACCCGCTTTCCCGCCGTTTTCAGCCAAACACGGACATCCACCCTTTTCCCTTGCAGCCTCGGGATGCACAACCATCGTCCCTCGTCTTCACCAATCCGTGTCACAGCCCGCGCTGCTGCCGCTGCTGCCGCCGCTGCAAACCGCCGCTGTCGCCATCTCCCCTTGAGTCGGCCTCCACGCCTCCTCCATTGGGGTCGTTCCGCCCTCCCACTCTGGTGTCCGTCGGCCCTCCCACTCATCCTCGTCGTCGGTGAATCCAAGCTGTAGTGGTCCCGCCCACGGAGCCAGGTACGTCGCGCGTCTCAGTGGCATGCCCGTGCTGCCCAACGTTCAGCGCCGCAAACTAACAGCAGATGTATACTCACCACCGATGCCGGGCCTGCTCCTCCGGGACCTGCACTAGCGCGTTTGTCACCTCGATTCTCACCGTCAGCCCCATCGTCCGCACCCCCTCCGCGTCCAGCTTCCAGTGATTGTCCATCACCATTCCCATTCTCCCCTTCATAACATGCGGCTTTGATGATGTACACCGGTTTGCCTCGGAACCGTTCTCTCCCCTTCATCGCCTTTTTCTCTTGTTCCTCTCTCCGCTTGTCCGCTCCGCACAGCGCTTCTGCCCTTGATCCCCCCGCAGTCCCCGCTGGCAACGTCCACCCACCGACCCTTCCCTCCCCTGCTCGAACCCTACGTGATCTTCGAGAACGCACACCTGTTGCTCTTTTTAGCGTCCCAGTTTTCGGCAAACAACGTATCTCACCATCGCCTTCAACGTGACATCCTCCACCTCAGCAATGGACAACTCCCCTGCAGCCGCCCTCCCGACCGTCGCCGCTGCCATTACCCCTAGCTCAGCCACCGATATCTTCGATGCCTTTCCTCGCTTGATTTTCTTAGCCGGTGTCGAATTCGCTGATAAACTTTGCTTGATTTTCTGCAGCTCAGCGGTCAAAAGATCATCCGGCACTCGAGTTCGCCTCGACTGCGCCGCTGCACCCCGCGTAGCCGTGGACAAATCAGGCTGCGTAGAATCCGCGGATACACCCTGCTCATTTGTTCCATGAGCCATCTGCGCACGATGAGAGCCTCTCTTCATACCGTGTAAATGTCCAGTGCACCGGCCTCAGCGCGCCCAACAACGATCCCCCGCTTCCCCACAGAGGGCTCAGCGACGACTTGCACCAGGTCCCCTAGCATGAATTCCCTCCGCACCTCCGTCATCGTTACCTTTATCTCCCTCTCTCCCCCCTCCACCACCCACATCATAACTTCCGGGTCGTGCTCGCTCCTGTCAACCGCGTGCACCCGCCCGACGACGCCTGCAGAGAGGCCGCCCAACACGCGGACGCGGTCGAGTGCACGTAGCTCGTCAGACACGCTGAGCAAGTGCCGCCCTGAGCGTCCACCGCGGTACCAAGGTGTCCTCCACCTCCTCCGGCGAGCCATTTTTGAGCGTCTCCAACAACCGCGGATGCCAAGTTCGCACCGCTTCCCCTCTCACCGACACTCTCACCCTTGCCTCGCCCTTCTGCTCGTCCTCCGCGAGCACAAACCCGCTTTTGTCATGGTGCGCCGAATCCGGCCATTTCACTACCGCTCTGCTGCTGACGCCGATGGCCAGACTGGGCCCAGCATGCACCGCGGACTTCAAACCTTCCACGGCATCCCACAGTCCGAGTTCTTCCTGCAACGGCGGAGGTTCGGAAGAAAGCACTTTGTCCAGGCAACTCTCCGCCGACACTACCAGGCGTGCCAGCGTCCAGCTCTGCTCCTTCCGCGGCAAGAGCACCAGCACCGCGCGCCCCCGATTCGACAAGCGCCAACTGCCCCACCTTAGCCTCTCCTTTCCCTTGTTTCAAGCGCCCCCACCGATAACGGCTCGTGAACTGATGTTGGACTCGAAGCCGTCTGCGGCCCGGGGAGGGTTTAGTATCTGCGCCAGCCGCTGCTCGACACGCTCGACCACACTGAGTCCCGCCCCAGACGCCGCCACCCTTTCTGCGCGCGCCCGGCGTACGTACTCTTGCGCGCGCGCTGCCGACGTTTCGCCATCGTCGCCCCTATCTGGTTGTCCCAAGTCGGCCCAGCTCCTCTCTCCGTATCGTCCAGGAAAGCTGGCAAGTTCGTCAATAATTATAGGTGACTGGTCCCCACACACCGAGATCGTGTTCGTCTTCTTCATCGCCGTCCTCCGATCCATCTCCCTCCTTCGCCTCAGTGTCCAAAAATCGGCTGGCATCGAAGGCGCGCCGAACTCGGCACCGTTTTCCTTGGTCTCTCCTCGTTTACTTCTGGCCTCGTCTGCATTGCAGTCAGTAATTAGTGGTGTACAATACCGTAGAAATAATCTACCGTCTGTGGAAATCTGCAATCGCGGCTCGCAAGTCTCAGTTGGCGGGAACTGGCGGAGTCCACCGTCTTCACGCTATTCTGCACCGCGTTCTCGCTCTCGTTTGGCATGAGAGACCCTCGTCGTAGCATGTTACAGTCCCTTTCTGCTAGGTCAGCTGCTTATACTGCACAATAGTTGATACCTGAAAAGCGCACCTGGGAGGGTCTTAGGCATTGGGAAGCCCAAACAATGGCCAAAATCGGTGAAGTGGTGAGATTAACTGGAATACGCGCACGGCGTATCCTAATTGTAACTGGATATATCACGAGAAGAAGATTGGGGATAGGAGAAAGTTGAATTCGAAAGTTTGGTTCTATTTACGTATGTGGCCACCACTGGCAAGTGGAGTCCGAATGAGCCGGACAGTGACTAGTGACTAACGGACCCGACTGGACACGGACGCGGCCAGAGTGTACACGGGCACTTAGCGCTTCTGTGTAGAAGCCTTCAGCGGCCAGGCATAACGACTGCCAGTGGCGCCTAATCCTAATTTGAGAGGGTCTGGCGCCACCCCAATGTCTATCACTGCACTTCTGCGTTTCCCCACAATCTAGTGCTCACTGGATAATACTCGTCTAGGCCTTCTTTCACCATTCATCAAACCATTCACGAAGATTTATATGGCCTCGCTTCGTCGTCGGGTTTGAAGGGAGGAGAGAAGCGCCGCGACGCCCAGCGCCTTCTCACAGACACGCAGGCCCGAGTGCGCCTTGGTACCGTGCAATTTTTGTTTTCATTCTCAAAGAGTACTCATTGTTTGCGCAGGCCGTGGATCAACCTTCATGACGGTTAAGTTAGGATCTTGGGATGTTTTCTGTTCTTGAGGTCGTCAGAAATTGATCCCCCGATCAGAAATTGATCCTCTGCAATTGGCGTCCCCCGCTCAGCCAGTGCCCGAACCTTGTGACCATACATCTTGCGATGGCTGCTGGCAGGGCTATCCTCAATCCCGGTTCCCCAACTGGACGCCATCCCAAGTTCGCCGAAGCCGCATTCACAAGGCTATCACAGACTACACCAACGCTGAACCATCCATCATACACTATGTCGACGTGGACTCAAATGGCTTTTTCACGGACTCTGGTAAACTTGTAACCGACGACACGACTAAGGAAGAACTCTGGAATACCTTGATAAACGAGGGCTCACAGCGACCCGGAAACATCCGCGTCCGCTGCACTGTTCATTGAACATTTAACGGGGCCGTTTTAATGATGCTGGGGGCAACGCTACATCTATTCCTCCCCCCCTCTCCCTTACTTACCGTTGAATATAATTCCAGATACAACATAGAACCTTTCTTTTTCTCGTCCTCCCTGGGCTGGATACCTTCGCGATACCAGGAAGAAGTTCGACCAAAACAGGGCGACCGTAAGGATCACGGAGCCCTCTTTTTTTGTGTTGATTTTTTTCCCGACAGACATTACTATTACATTGACTTTCCTCCGGACACTCGACCACCCCTAGGGCGTCGTCCCTGCATACATTTCTCAGCGACTCAGCCTCCAGCACCATGACATCTCACTATGATCTGCAGGGTATGTTCCAGTCCTCCGTTCGCACTCTTTGTTAACATGGCACAAAGCGGACCAAGTGATTGATACCCAGGCTCCTCTGTTCCTTTATTCGAGCAAGCTTGCATGCTTTCTCTGTCCCACCAATATTATTAACCAGGTCCGCAGGCGATCACTATCTCATCCTCGACCTTCTCGCTGTCCATCTCATCCGGGGCGTGGATGGAAATACCATAATATCGTATCACAACACCGACCACCGACACAACGTCGGCTAAGTACCTCCACGAACGAATTCGTTTCGCCGGTACGATGCCGGCACTCATTTTCCGGTATTGATTATTAATCTCGTTTTAGGCCAAAGCGTTTACTGGCAAGGTATTTTTCAAAAGTCGCCTGATCCGACCCTTTATACTCTTGACTTTCCTCTGGCACGCGTAAGTTGCCGGCTCTTCCACTTGATAACAATATATTAACTCTTCCGCAGGTTGTACGCACTGGGACGAAAGTTTAGAGCTCCTCTACTCCCATATTTGTACATAGTAAGGCTCTTCCTCCCAATGCGACCGACCGCCCTCCTTAATCTCCGGCAGGAAGCACAAGTCATCAACACCTACGACCCTGCTCCTCACCCGCGAGCTGCATATCATACGTGCCCACTCACTTGCATTACTCTGCCCTGCTAGAAGACTTCCGCAAGGCAGTCGCCCTTCGTCCGCGATACATCGAACCCGGCGATGGATGCACCTGCCTGAGGAGGAGCGCACATTCAGTCGGGGGCTGCTGGAACGGGAGTGCAAGAACCTGCTTAGCGAGCTCAGCCGGCTCGAGCTGGGGCGGAGTATGCCGGACAAGCGGCTGAAGAACGTCATGAACTTGGTTTGTCGTCGCGCCACCTTGGTTCGCTAAAATTATTGATAACTGTGTTTCTAGGTTTTTAGTTCGGTAAATATTGAAGATAGTAAGCGGATGCAGCAGTTGACGGAAGCGGCTGTACGGGATAGTGCCGGTGCGTCCTGTCCGCGTTGTACTCTCTTGACGTTAATGCCCCCCTTGTTTCTAGCCGTAAGTCTTCCTTGATCTGCGCATTCATTCCACCTATTGATCTTGTCCCAGATGAAGCAAATCGCCTATCTCTCGATGGTTTTTTTGCCTGCATCCTTTGTGGCGGTAAATCTTCTCCGTTTTTGCTTGCATTCTTTTTTATCTCATTGATCCAGGCCATCTTCGGTATGAACATCAGGGAGCTCTCCAGTGACACCCTCGGCTCTTTGCCGCATTATTTCGCTACCGCCCTCCCGCTTACCATGGTTACCGTCTGGGTTGTGATGACGTCGGTTTTTGGGCCTAGCAGGTGGCTTTTTTGGCTAACTTAGACCATTTTTAGGTTCCAAAGCAAACATCTACTGGGGCAAGATACGACTGTGTGGATGCAACTGTTCTGGCCCGTGTCGATTGTGCGGCAAATGATTCAAAGGCGTAGGGACGCAGCGGCGCGGTATGATCTCGACGCGCCAGATTGGAAGGACCGGAAGGAGGAACACAGGTAGTTAGTACTCGGTGTTAATATTAGATGCACCTGCATGGGCGCTTTTTGTCAATCCAGTACAAACCTTTTCGACCTACAGCCCCTATTCTGAATCACTTGACGGCGCCGCCGGACCTGCGTGATCCGCTGACAAGCAGCACCACACACGCATGGCCACGGACCTCCACGACGAAATCAACCTCCGACGACTTGTGCGGCGACTGGAGAAGTCTGCGTCCGATTCCCAATGGACAACCGCGTCCGATGATACCTGGATCAAAGTGCAAGGCACTCTCCAGGTAATGACAGGCCACGTCTTTCATTAAATGAACTGCAGCTCAAGACAGACTGGTTAGAAAGTCAAGTACGCGCGAAAGCTGCTTGGAAACGTGGAGCTGGAGGATGTGGATCCAACTCCGTTCGTCCAAGACTTATTTGGATCTAGCAGTGAAGTAAACTTTTCGGTAGGAAGAGCATGCAACGATACAACGATTTTCGGACGAAACTCGACCGCATTGACGCGTTTATGAAGGAGCTTGACAAGGTGCGTTCGTTTTACCCCAAACGTTGAAGCGCATCCTGACTTCTGGATTGTGTGCCAGAGAACGGCGCCAAAACAAACAAGACCTGCGCCTCTCCTTCCACACATCCCCACACCTCCTGATGAACCCGAACCCGCCCCTGCGCAGCAGCGCGCTTCTCCGCCCGAGGCTATCTCTGTGTCAGGCGACGAGGACTCTACGTCGGCGGCCCTCGTGACGGATAACTTACTCTTCTCCGCCGGAGACGGCGCACGCTCGTCTTTCTCCTCCAGCGTCTCACCACCACTGACGACGCTGCTGCCTGCTTCATTTCCCTCTGCAACGAAGTCCACCACGACTGCCCTTGAGCCGCGGATGCAAGGCTCGACTGCGAGTCAACGGGAGATGGGTGAGCAGCTAAGTCTGATGGCGACGCAATTGAAGCGGAATGCGTTGTATTTCTCCGACTTGATGGAGAAGGATCAGAGGGTCATCGAGGAGACGGAGGTCAAGCTTGATGGTAACTTTGGGTACATGCAGAAGACGCAGACGCGGATGAAAGGCCTCAGGGAGAAGACTGGGTCCTCAACATGCATGCGCATGCTGATCATCTTGGTTGTGACATTCTTGTTCATGTTCATGGTCTCACTCATTCGCTTCTCGGGGCGATAGTTTTGTCAAATATAATGGATTTTGACGTGCTTGAACTACCAGAGTGCGTTTGCAATATGGACCACGTCTATCATCTCGTGCAGGTCATGAACACGAACAACCAAGGCGCCCTGCTGAACAGCACAGGCGACTGCTGCAGCGGTCGCCCATCCCCTCTCTTTGGGCTCTGTTTTCCTGCCCGTCCCTTGCTCCAGTATAACCCCGAGGAAGGATTTTCTCGAGGCCCCGATGAGCTGCGGATATCCCGCCAAGGGGTTCCGTTGTGTTTTACCTGTAAAGATGAAACCGTCAATGAACGGCATTCCACAAAATCATTT
>JARJCM010000790.1:0-20671 GCA_029233265.1 Mycena alexandri | reverse complement strand
CGCCATGGCCTCCAGGAGAATTCGCTGCGGGAGCTCTGAGTCCGTGGGAGTGCGAGTGATGTGTTGATCGTTGACAGGAGACGAAAATGATGTCTGAGTTGGCGAAAGTTAGGTCTACTATCGTTTAGTAATAGTAGAAGCATAGTCCAGCTCGAGTAATACATTTGAATCTCACAACAGCGATTAACTACAAAGACAGTCCGAAATGATAGCATTGCGACGAGGTGGGTATGTGAGGATGTGTGTATGAGGGAATGGATCGAGTCGTTCATTGTAATTAGGTAGAGCTGAGTAAATGTGGATAGGATATCAGTCCGGCATGGGTGGCTGGAATGAAGTCAGATATGGTGGCTGAGGAAAAATTGAAACACTGACGCATAATTGTCATGAGCCGACGGGAAGGGCATAAATGGTCGTGTTCCAAAAATTATGTGCAATTTGAAAGGGCATAGATTAGGTATATGACGAGCTAGTTATGCAGTCAGCGAGGATGATTGGAAAGAGAAAAGGACACACAAATAAAGCATCTATCGGCTGTTTTCCGTGCCATTGGCAATATACCAGAGAGGTTCACACTCCCAACGCCACGATATATACCTTGGCGCGAAGTCGGCAAACCTAGGGCTACGATCAGAGCTGGGTCTTCCATGGCTTCGAATGCGCTTACCGTGTCGGCTACGTCGACGTTCCGAAGTGGACATGCAGGTCATCGTTGGGCATCCTCGTAATTTGGCTCACTTCCCCGAAGCTCTGCATACATTTAGAGGGTAATCTTCGGAAATAACTCGACTCATACCTCGCACCATCGCTTAGCCGCCTCAAATTTGCGAGTATCACCAGCTGCTATGCCGCTGATGACCAGCCTCTTCTTCCGTTTCCGAGTTCCAAGGGATGCAAAGGAGACGCGGGGGATACTACGTTCTTATTCTCGGAAGAATAAGCGACCTCGGGTCGGTTGTCCTGCTTCGCGGGCCGGTTAATGATCTCGGGTCCACGTTTGAGGTAGCGAGACGCGACCCAGGTTTCGGACCAAGGGGTATTCGCGGAGGCCGGGGAGGCATGCCTACGTATCCGTCGTAAGACATCGTGGACGTTGCACCTCGAGTTGATCCTAGTGGGGACCGTGAAAATTCCCCGAGCTCATCGAGATACGAAGGACCAGACCAAACGGAATATGATGAAGCATTATGCTAGCTTGAGCATCGAGCGACTCCGCTCGAACAGACTGAAGCCGAGCTTCGAGGTGGAGTGATAGGGATATCACTATCCGTCATGGTAAGCGTAGTCGTAGTGTACGTATGGTTGGACGATATGCTAGGTCGGGAGCGTGTGTGGAGCGTATCGGAGGGGGTAACAGAAGTCTGGAAGGAGACATTCCGAAGTGACCAAGAACACTGGGACGCCATCTGGATTTGGGGGCAGACGAGGGGTGTGGTGAAGCCTCTCCCAGAATATTGAGAGTGGACAGACTCGACGATCGAGTGTGCTGTCCATGCGCTGAACCAGAGCTACTACGTGGTGCGCGGGGGAGAAAAGGCTGAGGCTTGGGCTGCGTGGCGCCGTTCCAGTCGAAGTCGCTAGCGAGCCTGCTGGCGAACTAGACCGAAACGGGTTATGAAACCCACGGAATGACGAGGGCGCCTGTAATAGTCTAGAGCCCCGCCGGGAAGGGGTCGTTATGGTGTTGTTGGTATCTTTGAGCACGCGTTAGACGAGAGGACGAGAGTATAGAGGCCATCGTACCTCATCCTCAGGCGGTATATCGTCGTCCTCCATTAGATCGTAGCTATTGATAGACAACGACGCTTTCGTGAAATGCTGGGATGGTAAACACAATTCCCGGGTAGCCAGGTAACGGATTGGAACGCGTCCCGGCAAAGCGGAAGTGATCGGCCCCTCCTTCGACATCTACGACGTCGGTGGGGACCTTGCTGCTGATCCTGGATCCACTTGTCAGCATGCTCGAGCGCCGACGGCGGGGCTTGAAGCAGAAGAGGCTTGATACTGAACGGGTCGATCGGTCGGCGAGCGGTATAAGGGGGGTCAGTCATTTCGAAGACCAGGGCAGTCTGACCTATACCACGAAGAAGTACCGTATTTTGGAATGAAAATTTGGAATTATAAACAGGGTTTGAGGCTTCGCTCACCAGTTTCGCGTGGGCATCGCGTGTTAAAGTTCCTGAAGTCGAATACCGAGTCGAGGCACAAAGTCCCGCCACGGGCGTGTATTTGTGCAGAATGAACAGATGTGTACAAGGAAATTACAAGGGAACGAGACGCAGAGCAGGAAGTATTAGCAGGGGAGCACCATGAGGGACAGACGGTGGCGGCCGTGGTAGTTGAAAGAGAGAGTGGTGGACCGATTTGGGTCGAGGTTGATTCAACGGTCACGGGAGTGCAATGAGGCGTTTTTTTGATCGCCGTAACCGCCTCGCTACCTCCCACGACTCGGTCTATCAACGGCTTTCAACGGCTTGTTGGTCCTCAAGCGACACCGCGACACCCTCCAAAATGTGTTGGAAGAGCTTCGCAGACGGGGTGGCTGAATATCTTCTAGCAGTCGGAAAGATTCTGCGGGCTTCTCGGCGTCGTCAGCAGACACTTCACTCGCGTCTAGAAGGCTGACGAGGCTCGGTATCCACCGGCAAACTCCCCAGGAATTTCAGCCCTTCGCGTCGTGCCATCTCCTCGCCTCCGCCGGTCGAGAACACATTGCTGATTTCCCCGCAGCACGGGCATACATATCCACTCATGTTTTCGATAAGTCCGAGGATCGGCAAGTTTACCGCTCGGGTGAATGAAAGGCATTTCATGGCGTCCATAAGAGCTACTGCTTGGGGCGTCGTGACAATGACCGATGAAAGGCGCGAATGAACGGGAGCCATATGCTCGAGAAGCGAAGATGTTCATCGGACGTCCCTATCAAAAGCCCAAGTTTAATAAATGGAATACTATGCGCTGCAGTTCAAACTCACAGGGGGCGTATCAATAACCAAGTAATCCAAATCTCCCCATCGAACGTCGCTCAGGAATTGCCTGATCATCCCGTTTTTCTTCGGGCCTCTCCACACCACCGAGTCCCCTTTCTTCTTCAAAAGAAACCCTACACTCATGCACGCAAGTCGGGCCTCTGCTCCATCGGCGTAAACGGGAACCCAGCCATCGCTACTCTGGTGTACGCCGTGTCCATCCAAGCCCAACATTCGAGGAATGGATGGCCCGGTGAGATCGACATCAAGAATGCCGACTCGGGCTGTTGGAGACGATCGATACAGATTCAAGGCAATTGCGTGGATACAGACGACTTGCCGACACCACCTTTGCCGGACAAGACGATGATTATGTGTTTGACCGACTGCAGTCCGTCGCGATACCGGTGTTTCCAACGAGGACATGAATGCGGCTTCAAGCGGGGGACGAGAGGAACAAGAGCAAAGACACAAGGTGAAATTTACCGGATTAGTCAGGGAACGCGTAACTGTCACGGCACATGATGGTGTAACGCGAATCATTGACGCGCCGAATCAGCTAGAATTACAGTCTCAAAGATGTTCTTATATAGCGAACAGCTCCGGTTTCAGGTTCTGGACAAGCTCCAAGTTTGAAAAGATAATCTCCCCGAAAATGCGAGAGCTTACCATTTTACAAAGACGGGCGACCAAACCGGCCAGCTGAAGCAGTGTCCCGACACCTTCCAAGATTCGCATGTGCGTGAAACCGATTTCCTAGAGATACCATAAGTGGAGGATGCTCGTCTTAGATGAATAACCAACTTTGATGTATTCCAGTTTCGTGTGTTCGGGCATTCTGATGACATGGGGTTAGAATACGAAAGAAAATACGCAAAAAAATGGCGCACTCGTCAAAAGTCTTGACCACCCGGAATATAGTGACAACAATGTCCACGGCACTGTATCCCTGTTCCCAAAGCTCAGTCAACTTCTCCATAGCAGTGCTTATGTCGCCTTTCGTGCAGGCTCGAATGGTGGCCTGGACGATGATGGGATGAGGTTGGTCGCAGACTTTAAAGACGTTGTCCCCAGAAATGAAGCCAAAGCCAGAATGGGTTGATTGGAGGTTGTTAATTGCTTGCCGCATGTCACCCTCGGACGTGAATATGAGCGCGGTGAGGCCGTCATCGTTATATTCCACCTGTAAGACGAGTTGCAGGGATCCCATCTACTCCCGACGTGCAGACGTACCTTCTCCATCTCGCAAATCTCAAGCAACCGTTTCAGGATTTCTTGGTCCCGTAATTTCGCATATCGTAGAATTGCGCATCGACTTTGTATAGGCTCAATGATTTTGTTGCTCATGTTGCACGCGAGGCAGAATCGGGTGGTGTTGGAAAATATTTCCATCGTGCGCCGGAGTGCCTGCTGGGCACCAGAGGTCATGCTCGGACAGGTCAGGACGATCAGAGAAAAGGGTGAACAAGGTATTTGTACCTATCAGCTTCATCGAGGATCACAATCTTGTGTCGGCCTTTCGGGAGCGTTACTTTTTTTTGTGCAAAGGCTTTGATTTTATTCCGGACAACGTCAATGCCACTAAAATTCTTTCAGTCACGGAATAGACCGCCGAATCGGCTTGAATTACCGTTCATCCGAAGCGTTCAACTCAAGCACTCCTTCTTTATAGGCATCACCCAGCAGCTGGTGTGCCAGACAATGAATACTGGTCGTTTTGCCAATCCCTGGCAATCCCTAGAGCGCGTATGAGAAGGCGGAAGCGCGCGCGACATGGATGTTCCGACCGATATTATGATGTGGGGGCAGTTACCGTCCCTTGCGATGACTTTGAGGCGGTCAATGGTCTCCCCGTTGCCCACGACATCGTCCAGGACAGTCGGTCTGTACTTTTCAACCCTGAGAGAAGTTGGAGATGGAACTCGGATTACAGTGAAAGCCACGCACCAGGGAAGTTCGTAGGGATTTTCGACCGCGTTGGCCGGTTTCGTCTTGGTGGTCGAGGCAGCCATAAAGGAAGACGCGTTGTTGGGCCTTATTGACTAGGAGCTTCGATTAATTTCCCACCTCCGTCTCTCCACCCATTTCATGGCACCGTTGGCTCGCTGCTCAACCCCAGCCATCCGGTCTTTCTTATATTCGGGTGAGGATCTTCGTCTCTCACCGAGTGGCCCGTGTCAAACATCCTACATTGAGCCAAACGACAGTGCAGGCTTTCGTCCACAAATGCACCCGTCCCGAGTCGGCAGAGGGTGCTACCCATACCTCGGCTCGACTACCGAAATGTGTCTGAAAACATGGTGTACAAGTCCACCAATGCCTTGAATCGCAAGGCCCATCTCCCGTTAAATGCCATACAGTCTGTTGCGCGAGCATACACGGAGTTTAAAACTCTCTCCAGCGCTCTGAACGTTCAGCGAAACGCTCGCTCAGTCGTTGGGGAGCGCATACGGCGGAGCGCAGAGGAGAATGACACGACGGCCAAGGACGCTGCCATGGCCGACGCCTTGAAAATCAAGGAGGAAATCGCGCGGCTAGAACCAACCCTGGCATCGGTGGAAGACCACCTCCTTTCTCTAGCTCTTGCTATCCCCAACGACACCCACCCATCCTCGCCTCTTGGCCCCGAATCTGCAGCAGTTACACTGTTCACTCACGGTCCAGAACCCATTCCTGCGTCGCCAGAACGCGACCACGTGACGATCGCACGAAAATTCGGTCTTTTGGATTTGGAGAGTGCCGCCACCGTAACCGGTTCTTCGTGGTATTATCTACTAAACGAAGCCGCTCTCCTCGAGATGGCGCTCACAAATTACGCCCTCTCCGTCGCTGTCAGGCATGGATTTACACCCGTCACAACGCCCGACGTTGTAAAGTCTGAAATCGCCAGCCGGTGTGGTTTCAACCCGCGCGACAACTCGGATCCTCCAGTTTCGCAGGTGTATGAGATTCACTCAAAGTCCTCCGAATTAATACTATCCGCTACATCCGAAATTCCCCTCGCCGGGATGTTCGCCAATAAAATTTTCCCAGAGAACACATTGCCACTGAAGGTGGTCGGCGTGGGTCGTGCCTTCCGGGCGGAAGCTGGGGCTCGAGGGCGGGATACTCACGGGCTATACCGGGTGCACCAGTTCACCAAAGTGGAACTGTTTGCCGTGACGAGGCAAGGAGAGAGCGAGAAGATGATGGAAGACATGAAGGTCGTACAAACGGCCATTTTAGATGGCCTCGGTCTCCCGTTCAAGTGATTTTTTTTTTGTGGCGCAACGACATTTTGCTGAATGCTTACCTAGAGTTTTGGACATGCCGACGGAAGAACTGGGTGCCAGCGCTTACCGAAAATACGACATGGAGGCGTGGATGCCCGGGCGTGGCGCCTGGGGTGAAGTCTCGTCTCTCTCCAATTGCACGGACTATCAATCTCGCCGGCTACATATCCGTTACAAAGACAATTCGCCAACATCAACTGCCACCGACCGCATTTGCGCATACCCTGAATGGCACTGCGGCTGCAATTCCGCGGCTCATCATTGCGCTTCTGGAAAATGGCGCCAAATTCAATGAGCAAGGCGAGGTCGTAGGCATTGCATTACCAGAAACGCTTCGGCCGTTCTGGGTCGGAGGGAACGACAGAACAATCGTACATTGGCAATAACTCGGGCTCGGCCGGAAAAGTACATACACCTAATCACTTCATGTAGTTTTACGCATAAATATACCGCGAATCAAGTTAAAAAAGTCCCAGTCCATGTACAGAATTAGGATCGGTTAATAGATGGTATAGCATGGTTTGGAAAGCAAGGCGTGTCTCGTCCAACTTACTCATCCAGCGAAAGGGTCGGCGAATGGGTCGTCAACCTCCACCAAAGCGCCCTTGGACACGGGGCTACCGACTTTCTTGCTTCCATAGCCGGTCGCCTCATCGTCGGAGACAGTAACATAATCTGTCTGGGCCGAGGGACCCGCCGCGTTATGGGTCTCCTCGTCAGAGGAATAGTCGCTGAAATCCGAGAGCGAACCTCGATACACATCGTTCGGCTCGTCTCCGTCATCGGATAGCGCAGATGGCCGAAGTGGCGGAGGAAGATTCTGCGACGATGACCCCATTCCACCGAAACTGAGCTCCTGGAGATCAGGATGCAGGTGGGCGTCGTCTGCGGGCACTTTTCCTCGGAAGGAATTTTGTTTCGCCCGCGCAACCGCTGCACGCTGTTTCCCTTGCAGCTTGTTGAGCTCGGTTTCCGACGAATTAATGTTAACGCCAGCTAGCTTGGCCGCTACGTCATCCGTTTGGCCCTCCGGGTTTGGGGTCGACAGCTTATCGTACATCTCTAAAGCCGTTATGATGCGGTCGTTTGCCTCGATTAAAGTGCCGATGAGCTCTTCGTTCTCGACGAGCTGTAAACAATGTTAACAATGGTCCTATAGAGGGTACAAATCTGCGTACTTGAATATACCGTACGACGGGTTTCCTGACTTGTTTTGCCATGACGAGGCATTCTTGAACTCGTTCATTTGTGAGAAGGCTCTCCTTCTCCTGGTTCACGAGCTTCACGGGAGTATAAGGATGAAGACGGCATCTTAAAGTTAGAGTAACATACCGTGATTGCGTTGACCAGGTTGCTCGAAGCCTGAGAAGCTTCAACGATGCTCGCCAAGACGAGCGGTTTTTCCTGAACAGTGCATCAGCAGATGTAGACTGCAAATGTACCTTCTACCGACCTTTTCAAAGTCAAACGGCGCGCGTTTCGGTTTGTTTTTCCGTTCTTTATCGAGGCGCCGCCGGTCCAACTCATCCTGACGAAGTTTGGCCTTCCCTTGAGCACGCTCCTCTTTGGCTTTGGCTTTCTTCTTGGAGTCGCGTTCTAGTGCCTCAACGTCGGGCAGGCCAAGGGTTTCCAGTTGATGCGTTCGCTCGTGGCGGTCGTGTCTTGTTTGCTTGTAGAGTCCCGAAACGGCCGACATCGAGGGATCGGATTTAAATTGCTCTGCCCACGACCCGAGAATTAATGTTAATTTCTTCTTGACCTTCTTATCCGTGTTCGGGTCGTTTGCGAGATTTTTGAGTGTGTCCGTAAGCTGGCCATCGGCAAACGTGGCTGATTTTGGTGTGAGTACGTTGAGGCACTGAAGTGGACTGAAGACGGACTCTGGAATTTGTGGCCACAGTTCTCCACCAATGCCTTCAGGATCTGATGAAGCGAGACGTTGAGGATCGGCGGGGTAGTAAATCAGGCAGTGAACGAACAACGAGGGCACGGTATTGCTGGTGAGGGCGGCCATGCTTGAGTTTCTTCCGAATCGCTCGCGACGCCTCTGTTGGACTAGGCGAGCGTTGAGGAGGGAAATTCGGGGAGGATAAGGACATGAATCACCCAGCCCCTTGAAGGTTTATGGAGTCGACGAGCTCTGGGATTCTGGCAGAGTTGATAAGCGGGATACAGGGTCCCGCGAGGCTAAACTGACCCGTCGTATGCCTCATCCGCGACCGACTCCGCAGTGAGAATGTCAACCCAATCGGTGATTGAGCTCTGTATGTGTTGGGTTAGATGCGTGCGCGATGGTGGGATAGCGACGGACGTGGGGTTTCTCGGTCTTGAAAGCGCTTTTCGCAAAGGACAAGGCCGACATCTAGAATGCCAAGGTGGTGGTAGATCGCAAGAGACTTGATGCATATGGTGATGTCATGATCATCGGGAAAGCTTAATCGCCAAAGTACAGAAAATGGTACACCAAAATATAATTCACTAATGTCCGTTCAAGCCATCGTCCTCTACACTCCCAGCTTCACCCATCATCAGACCCACTCGCATCGGTATCCTCTCCAAGATTTGGTTGGATGTTGGGGTCGATTGCAGTCTGAACGACATTCTGGGTCGGCTGAGTCGGCGGCGCTGCCAATACTGCAGGCGTCTGCGATCCCAGCGTCACAGGACTCTCCAAATAAAGTCGGATGAGCACCGTCTCCAGCGCAGCTACACTCGCACTGGGGTATTCGAACGTCCGAGCATGCCCACGGACGGACTCGAAGAGAGTAGCCATATTTTCCCAACGCTCATGCGTCATTGGTCCCACTGCTGGAGGGGCTGGCTGTGGTTTGTATGAGGGGGGGTAAGACACGGGAGCGGGTTGTTGAGCAGCAAAGTTTGTCTGCCCAGGTAGGGGCGCCAAAAGAGAGATCGCACTGGCAAGTTGCTCCGAGTTCTGCGCACCCGAAGTGCTACTCGCAGCAGCAGCGGTCGAGCCGGGCGACGATCCATGGGTCAGTTTCGGCTGCTTGCGAGCGGGCTTATCCTTTTCTTGCTGGGCAGCAGCCTTGCGTCCTCGACGAGTAAATGGAAGATTAGCGAGGCCAATTTCATGTGAATGTTGAGCAACATCTGGGTGAGAGTTCAGCACAAATTCATCCAAGATTTGCCTAAAGACTTACAACACGCCCGGACTTCCTCGGTATCAAAATATGTTTTGAAGCTGATTGATGCAGAGCAGCCTTCTCCGTCAAGCTAAGTGCGAGTCGGGATTATGCTGAAAGAGATTTTGTTTTGGCTCACTTTTCGACTCGGAACCTTCCGTACGCGCTCCGGATGTTTTTTGACATATTTCTTTCGTCCGCTGCGGGAATGCCGGGCACATACAAGTTTCGTGTGGTCTTTGAATCGAGGAGGTACGGCCTTGCTTCCATGGGTGTCCCCCTGAGCGATGATATTGAGACATGCAATGTGGACGGTGAAGTGGCACACATACTTTCACAAATTCGACCATTTTGGTCTCCTCCTCTAGATTACGCCACTCGTGAAAGGATTCGAGATTAGGGAAAACAAGGGTGTAGCCGTCGTCCGTATCGCCCGAGCCATATGGTTGTTTCGTTCCGCTGGTGACTGGTGCATTTGTCGGGAAAGTGTTGTTGGTATTGGCGGTCTGAAACTGCTGGACGCTGCTTTGTGGAGCTGCGGGGACCACGAGATGCGGTTGAATCGCTTCAGAAAGGCGAAAATGCTGGAAACTCATGAGTTTGGCTCAGAAGTGAGATAAGCGGCCGCGATCTGATATCCATCGGTGGCGGAAGATTTTGGGCGATTTGCTACCCTTTTGAAGCGCGTTTGGGAGGGAAACGCACAAATTCGAGACCAGAAACCGTGCGAACAACTTTTCTGATACCGACGGACTTGGTCCGTTCCTAATCAGGCCTCTTCTCCCAACTTTTGCGGATGGCGCTCAAAAATTCCGTTCACCGCCGCAACCACAAGGAGCGCTCCCAGCTCGCGCACAGAGCGAGGCTAGGCATCCTCGAAAAGCATGCAGACTACGTCAAGCGCGCGCGGGACTACCATTCCAAGCAGGACAGGTTAACCCGTTTGAAGCAAAAAGTCGCGGAGAGGAATAAGGATGAATTTTACTTCTCCATGTCCAAGCAAGGGAGCAAGGTGTGTTGGGAGCATGGGTGCGTTGCAGCGAAAGCCTAAACATTTTTTTTCCAGGGCGGGGTACACATCGCAGACAGAGGGAACGTCGCATTGCCGCAAGACATTGTGAAAGTCCTCAAAACGCAAGATGAGAATTATATTCGCACCATGCGGACTGCCGGTCTCAAGGTCTGGCTTTCTCCGTCGATTATAATCCTTTCTCACCTTGAACGGGCAGAAAATCGACAAAATAAAAGCCCACCTCATGGCCATGGCCGATTTGATGACTCCTGGCGCGCTGGAGAATGACGAGGACGCCGAGGGGCTCAACGCGGAGGAAATAGAAACCCTTCAGAACGCTGGTATTATTTCTAAGCGCAAGGGCAAGGCTCGTGTGCCGAAACATATTATATTCGCGGAGGACGAGGAGGAAGGTAGGCTAATATTGAATAACTTTGTGCTCGTATTCACTCCTGGATAGCGCGCCAATATGCAAGCAGCAGCCGGACCACGCTCGACACCCCCGTCCAACTTTCGTCCGCTTCCACGGCCGACGAATCAATGGATGTAGACTTGGGCTGGAAAGTCCCCGCCAAAAAATCACGGCGTCGCGATTCTGCACCGGCAGAAGACGCGCAGGCCGTTGCGGAGATTCTGTCGGACGAGCGTCGCGAACTAGCGAGCGCCAATCGCAAGCGACTGCTGAAAGAGCTCTCTGCGCGTCTATTCCGCGACAAGCAACTACGCTACGCGGAACGCGAGTTTGAGCTGCAGCGGCAGATGATGGGAAAGGGCGCGCGGAAGAAAATATCCGGCGTGGAAGCAGTGGAGGGTGCGGACGACGATGAGGAGAACGAAGACGAGGTTGACGCCAGGCGGGGTAAACGCCGAGCTCCAGTGCGGAAGGTTGTCGACACGAAAACTTACAAGCCGCGCGTGTATAAATGGCGCTTGGAACGCAAAGGCTAACGATGTCATTGTATATGCAATGTAAATTGTGTGCAGTTCCAGTGCTAGTAATAATATAATATATCGATGCAGAGTCCGTGCGAGAGCGAGAGAGAATGTACGGTAAGCAATGGAGGACTAGAGCACACTCGTCGCGCCAAGCAAGATGCTTAGCGCGACGAACAGCGATGCAATGCACTGCGATCGCGATACCAATCCAGACAGTGTCGAAGCACTGTTGGGTGAGCTAGTACTGCTATTTGTTGGCGAAGAGGTAGGGAGGGGAGTAGCAATGGGAGTAGTAGGACTATAAGTCACCCCATTTAGTGTCGCTGCAACCTGGAACACTGATCCTCCGCCGTATTCATAGAACTAAAATAACGGTCAGAAACATTTAATCGAGGAAACCAGAAACTCACATCGACGAGCATGAAGTTCGGCGCCCGACCGTTGCCAGCCACGCAAGTGGCAACCTGGTCCCCGAGCGAATTTGCGCCCGACGCCGCGTTCGTTATGTTGGCGTGGGCTATATCAGGTACGGGTTGTCCAAAGAGGGTGGTGTCGAGGAAGTGATTGATCAAGTACATCTGAGTGGATGAGTCTCCCTTCGTGCGGTTAACACTGCAATCGAAAGACGTCGTAACATCAAAGGGCGTCTCCCATACGTTGGTGAACTCTAAAAACATAGCAAGACAGAATTAGCTATGGCATTCCGACGTAGAAGAAATGCAAACCGTCAAGCAGGTATGGAACAACTGTCAGGTTAGCGGCATTGTCCAGGAATGTCACAAGTCGGGTGCCCGCGTCGATCATGGCGCCGAGGGTGGGCCAACCAGAGGCAGGTATCGGGGAGGAGGTCGGGGCATACGAGAGTTTGTCCAAGCCCGCCGAAACGAAGACCGGGGCATAGTTAGAAATCGCCAAGTCGTCAATGTTCACAATGAGAAGAGTGACCACTAGAAACCGCCTCGGTCAAGAAGGCCGCAAAATTTACACAAGCGGAGGAGATACCATCATTAGGGTTCGCGTCCATCCAGGTTTTAACTGGGACTAGTTCAAGTAGCGGACATTAAAAGCCGGGAGGAAGCACACCTTTTGCCAGGTAGTCCGCGAGTGTTCCGCCGTCGAGCAAACCCTGTGCTTCGAATATCAGAGAACGGCCTACAATTAATGGTACTGCTCACGCAGTTGGTGTGGCACAAGTGAATCACTCCGCTGGAGTTGTGCGCTTGCATCTGGAGCATCCGGATGCCATCGTTTAATTGTTGTGTCACTGGAGAGGCAATTCGTATTATTGTTCTGAACAGGGACGGCGGGACGCACCATCGTAGTCCTGGTTAACAGCGACTGAAAATGGATATTGATTAGCGTCAAAGACATTGGAAGTACGGGTGCGGACGCACGGTTATTGACTCCGAAGGCGTAAGAATCGTGTGCGCCGACAAAGGAAATGTTGCCGTAGCTCCTATCGCATAGCTGTGGCGGCATGAACGAGAAGAGTGGGTAGCGCTTGCTCGGCGACTGACCTCGGCGTGCCCATTGCAGGTCGTGGCGCGTTGGGTCAAGGCCGCATGGCTGGCAACTCCGGAGAGCAGTAAAGTTAGTGCGATCCGCACAAGAGGACTGAAGAGCATCAAGTAGAATTAGGAAAGCCAAGCAGTTCGTGAAGGTAGAGAGAGTGTGGGGAGCCGGGGACAAGGAGTAGATGACAATTACCACCAAAGGGTGAAGGTGGCCAAAAATAAATAAATTGGCCGAACTGCCGTGCGGGTCCTCCGCATTCAGATCCATTTATTCGGCGTTCGCCTATACTTATTTGTTGGATTGCCTTCGTTTAGGCTGCTGCGGAATATCCACCGGCACGGAATTGTCACCAACTAGTACTATTACACCCTATTACACCCCATCCGCGAAAGTATTGCCGGTGCCGGGCGAGAGATATCTTTGTTCTGAACTTGCATCTCCATGTCTTCTCGCGTCGTGCTTGTAACGGGCTGCTCTTCGGGTGGTATCGGCTACGCGCTGCAAGTCCCACCCTCGCGCTATATTTCAAGAGTTCTGACTGAGCAGCAGTTGCGAACGCTTCGCGGCGGAAGGATGCAGGGTTTATGCGACGGCGCGCCGGCTGGAGGCGATGGAAGGTCTTAAAGCCCACCCGCTGGTCAAGCTGAACACCCTCGATGTGACCAGCGATGAGGATGTGTGCCGCGTCGTGGAGGCTATCGTCGCGGAGGCCGGCAGAATCGATATCGTCGTGAACAACGGTGCGGGTTCTAGGCCTCAGGCAGACTAGCGGCTTCTGACTAGTATTTACATACACAGCGGGCGTCATGGGTGTTGGTACGCATTCTTCGCTGTCCCGAATTGTCTTTGTCTCAAATAATTTACAGGCCCGTTGATGTGAGTTGCGGCCGAACAATCATTCTCTGTTGCTCAACGTGCGGCCCAGTGAGCAGCCTATGGACAACGTCAAAGCGACGTTCGATGCAAATACCTACGGCGCGCTTCGCGTCGCGCAGGCTGCGTTTCCGCACATGGCGACGCGCCGCAGCGGGCTGATCGTGAACATTGGATCAGTCGTCGGAGCTATGTGCGTCCAATCATTATTCTTTACTTGCCGCCTTCAACGCCTCCTAGTGCAGTGCCCTGGAATGGACTGTACTCGGCGACCAAGTCCGCTATGCACATGATGAGCGACATTCTGACAATGGAGCTCAAGCCGTTCGACATCAAGGTCCTGTACATTGCGCCGGGTTCCGTCCGCTCGAACATTTCGAATAACCAGGCCGCGACGTTCAAGTGCGTTTTTCCATCCGTCCTGCTCATAATTATTTATTCACACGTTGCAGGTTGTCCGAGACCTCACGCTACCAGCAGTTCCTCCCGAACATCATCCAACGCATGAACGCAAGCCAAGGCCCAAACTCCCTTCCGGCGGAAGAATTTGCGCGCCAGGTCGTGCGGCGCGTGCTGCAAAAGAAACCCCCGATTTACATGACACTTGGCGGCAATGCGCGGATATTCAAGCTGTTTTTGTGGCTGCCGAAGGGGTTTGTCCTGTGGTATTTCTGGCGACTGTTCTCGCGGAGGACATAGCGGGCTTCTGTCTTTGGTCTTTATGTTCTAATTCGATTTTCTGTGATTTCAAAAGCTGTAGACTTGTTTTAGGGCTCCAAAAGTTTGTCACGCCCCACGATTTCACGCACGCAAAGTTCATATACATATATATCTGAATGGGGCCACCCGAATTCTGTACCAGGATAGGACGGGGATACAGGGTGGTATCGACTATGTCCTCCTTCCTGCCTTTAATCCATTAAGTCCAAATAAAGCTAACAGAGTCCGGTTCTTACTCAATGCGAACAATGGAATAATCTGCAGGCCCGCTAATGTGAGTTGCACCTCCTGAAAACTAATACCGCCTTGTTAGTACTGACCCCGCCCGAAAACGTCAAAGCTCCATTGGACGCAAACATCGCACAGGTCGTGTTCCCGCACATGGCAACGCGCCGCAGCGGGCTCGTTGTCAACATTGCTCCGTCGTCGCGGACATGTACGATATGCAATTCCTGTCAAGTTCTACTTGCGTAGCCCGGCTAGATTATGAAAGTAATTTTGAATTGCGTGGTTGCCGCGGCGTGCCAGGCTTTTTCAAGGAGGATTTCGGTGGTTGGGTGGTGAGCTGGCGCCCCAATAGAATTTGCTCAGTGTTTCGACAAAAGCCTTGAAGTTTAAAGAGATCCTTCCTTCGCGTTCGGGCGCCAATCACAAACGCGCGTATCACGTGTCCGCTTCAAGCCCCGGCGCTAAACTTTGGCTAAACTCCTCTCCTTCAAGTTCTCCCTCATCCTCATCCACTCCCTCGCTCCCGGAACCGAAATGTCAAAGTACCCAGACTACCTCTCCCCAACGCCCACACCCTCCAAGCTCAAGGCGCAAAAGTCGCGCGCGCGGCGGGAACCGTCGGGCGTGTTCTCGCTCTTCCAGGCGCCGCAGATCCAGCAGTTCAAGGAGGCGTTCCAGCTGATTGACCATGATAAAGATGGGTGGGTGGGAGAGGGAGATTTGAGGGAGATTTTCGCGAGTTTGGGTGCGTCTTCATTTGGCTTCACTTCCGCTCACTGCACTGTGAATTGGTGGATTGACACACGCACCCCGCAGGCATCTCCCCCTCCCCCGCCACGCTCGACGAGCTCCTCCGCGCGCGGCCCGGGGACGCCCCCATCTCCAGCAACCCGAGTGACACAGAGCGCGGCGTCAACTTCACCATGTTCCTCACCATGATGTCCGAGCGGCTATTTGAATTCGACACGGAGGCGGAGCTGTGCGAGGCGTTTGAGAGCTTTGACGAGGCGGATGCGGGGGTGGTGAGGGTTGAGGAGATGAGGAAGTGGTTGGGGGAGGTGGGTGAGAGGATGGGGGAGCGGGAGGCGCGTGTTCGAGTTTCTCAGACAAGAGGATGCTGATTATTGTATAGATCGACAAGCTGCTCAAAGGCCCGTTCACGGACCGGCAGGGGAACTTCAATTACCGCGAGTGGGTCAAGGTGCTAAGGGTAAACGAGGAGGAGGAGCAGGCGGTGCAATAAGCAATGCCTTATTCGCGGTGCATTGCCCGACGGAGACGGACTGTCACAGCAGGCCAGACAATAATACCCCGCCACGAAGCTCAATGTATTTTATTTCTGTATCGACTACTTACATTCTATTACATAGCTCACTCCAGCCGGCGTCTGCGAGTCCGACCGGGTACTGGGCATCCAGCAAGCGGAATTTACAACCATAGCGAGACGTGCGAACAAGCGCATGGATTGAAAGTCGTTTCGACGTTTGCGGCAAGCATCTCTCGATAACGTGAAGACCAAATTCATTCGACCATATAACGAAGCCCGAAATGCTCGGGTTTGACGGGCAGGGAATTGGTATGTAAAGGAACGCGAGATATATGTTCAACGGTCCTTACATATGGCCCAACGCCCTTCGATTTGTCGGCCTGGATGCACTGTAAATCGAGCGATGCGAGTGGACCCACGCTCACGGGTCGGTATTATTCTAGTGGCCATAATGGCGCAACATACTTCCATCTGGATTATTTTTAGCAGTGCCTACTGCGGTGGCGTCGTTCGAGGGCGAGACCCTAGTATATTTACGCCCAACATCTCTGAGCACGGCCAAAAGTGTCCGAAACAGATGTGGAATCTCGGTCGCAGTGCTTTTAGTCTGTGTCGAGCTGCTAAGAAAGAAAAATATTAATGCCACTTGATTTGCTACCACCGAGATCTGGACTAGAGGCTGTATGGGAACACTAGTTTCCCAGAGGCACAGTAAGTAGAATTCCTTCTAACGTGCCTCAAGATATTCCATGATCTGATAGGTATCTTGGCTGAATTCGGAAAGTAGCGGAACGCGGGAAAAGCAATGTCGTGATGGCGCGGCGTGGGCAATTGCGAATGTCTTGGAAACTCTTGGTGAAAAGCCAAGGAAATTGACATTGGCTTGGCTTGGAGGTCCGAATGGGTTCTCCGGGAATCACAAAATCAAACTTGGGAAAGGTGGATCGCACTGGATTCCACGCAAGCTGGAGTGAACAAGTGTGTGAACCACTTGGTGTTGTCCTCGAACGGATGCAGGCAGCTTGTCAAAGGCTTCATGAGTTGTGTTGGGTGATGTTTAACAAGGCTCATGAAACACGGGTATGGGTTATCCGGTTCAAGCCTGAAATGACACTGAAAGGCATCCGAGGCGGGAGTTGTCTGAGAGTTGGCAAGACGTCGAGTGATGGCGCGGCATAGGATCTCTTGGTTTCCTGAGCAGATAAGGTAGAAGCTTACCACGCCGCTCTTGCCCAGAGCATGCCGTACATGCAGCAGGGCCCCCGGTCACCGACTACTCGTGAAAATCCGCCACTCGAGCAGCCAGTGGTTCTCGGTGTGACGATCGCCAGGATACGTAAAGACTGAGAGTACTGGCGTTCTCCGGGTGAAAAGCGACCGGAGGAGTGGCAGATGAGACCTGGGCTTGGTAGAGTGTCAGTGGTCCTTAGCTTGGCCTACGGATTCGACTTGGGCTTGGCCTTCGGAGCGCCCCAGGGCATATTGGCTGGTATATTGTTGCCTGGAGTGGGTGAGGGTGCGGGATAGCGGGCTTGGGAGGGACTGGGTGAGGCACGGGTTGGCTGCGCATCAGAGGGGTGGGAGTTTGTGCCAGATTGCGACACGGCGGTTTGCGGATTCTGTACTGCTCTCTCTTGGCATCAGTACACCTAACCATTATGAATCAAACAAGAACGAGACCCTTCGTGTTTCCTGACCGCACCCAACCCGCCTTCTACTTCTCCATGCCCACCGCCGCTCCCCCGTCCCCCGTCCGCGACGACCAGCCCGCCGACGACGCACTCAACACACAAAAGTGTCAATGGCAGGACTGCACCCAGGCCGTTCCCGACCCAGAAACCCTCTATAACCATCTCTGCAACGAGCACATCGGTCGCAAGAGCACCAATAACCTCTGTCTTACTTGCAAGTGGAAGGACTGCGGCACCTCTTGCGCAAAGCGAGACCACAATCACCAGCCATCTCAGAGTCCATACTCCTCTCAAACCTCATATCTGCGAGGTACCGGCCCTGCTATCTTGCGTTTGTTCAGTACAGGGCACTTACTCACCGCGCTCACCAGATCTGTAAAAGTCTTTCAAGCGGCCGCAGGACCTCAAGAAGCACGAAAAGATCCACACAGAGGACACCATGCTCAGCACAAGCATTCAAAGGCCATCACCGTCGCTGACCCCGCCTATGCCTCCCGTGTCCGCGGCGACTCGACCGCCGGTGCGGGCCATCCCGTGACCTCCTCCAAGTCAGCTCCGTCAAAGTCCCCTTCCGACGGCTCTAGTTCCGCCTCCGCCCCCCGCGCGCAGTCCCGCTCCTCCTCTGCCTCCGATGGTAAGTCTACGCCTTTTCGCTCAGGCGGAGGCTTTAATCCATTCGTAGGATCCTACCCTAACTTTCCTCCTACGCCCTCCCCAGATTTCTCCCCGCCGCCGATGCACCACCGCTCCAATCATTCACCCACCGACGATATGTTCCCCCAGAATCAGTGGGACGGAGCCAGTGCCGGATCAAAGCGTGGACACGACTACAGCGTCGACGACTTTTTCACCGACATGAAGAAGCGTCGCCTCAGTCCTGCCTATGATCCTCGTAAGTTTCCCATTTTTTCCGGTGTTACACCTCTAATAGCCTTGCAGGTATGGCTGAGAGGCTGGAGAGACTCGACCGCCTCAACCACATGTCCTACTCCCAGACCCACCACGGAGCCGGATTTAATCCGCGCTCCGTGTCGCTCGATATTCGCACTCCGGAAGAACTCGCGGCAGTCAACGACTTCCTTATCACCCTCGGCCGCGACGTCGCAGACTCTGGCCCGCGGCCTCATCAGGGCTCCGGCTTTTCGTCGGAATCCTACTTTGACCCCGTTAGTCTTAGTCAACTCGGCTAGCCGGTATACCAGGCATGCCGGGCTCGGAGCCCCCCGCCCTCCCGCACGACCACGCAGACCACTCGTACTCCCAGCATTATTCCCCCCCCATACTCGTCTGCGCGCTCCACGGGCCACCACCCGTCCGTGCAGTACGGCGGCAACATGTACCCCAGCATCGACGACCACCACTCACACCCGATGTACCACGGCGAGTACCACGGTCGCCGGCAGAACAAATACGCGCCATACCCGCAGCCGCCGTACCACAACCAGTCCCCACCCCACGACGGCGGCTCACCGCATTCGGGTTCGAATCACTCGACGCCGCCGCAGATGAACCTTCCTCCGCCAGATACCGCCGCGTTCGACTACCTCCGGCCTTCGCGCGGGCCTGCGCCCCTAGCGCAGCTCGCTCAGCCGGACTTTATGGACAAGTCCATCCGACGCGACACTATCATCCTCCTCAAGAGCGCCGGCCCCCGACGGCTCCAAAGTGGCCAAGCCCGCCGTGTCCCCCGCCGTGCCGAACGGCGACCTTCTCACGAAGCTCGATGCCTCCGCCCCCCGCCTCCCTTTCCAAAGGCGGCTCGCTGTACCCACTCCTCACCAAGGGCGACGACGAGTTCACCCTCCCCGCCCATAAAGATGCGCTACCGCTCGCCCTCGCCCAACTCGCGTGCATCGACGCCGAGCGCAGCGAGCTCGCAAGGGTCGCCCGCGCCGAGCACGATGACGATCCTACCGCCCACTGCATTCGAATCGCGCCCCCGCGTGCACGGAGCAAGGCGAGTCAGAGGACGTCGCGCGCCAGCTGGGGCTCATACAGCTCGAGCGGCGCGCGGCGGTCGCTGCCGCATCAACAGCGACGACGCCGAAAGCAGAGGTGCCGCCCTGTGTTGGCGGCCCCGAAGCCGACGCCGACGCCGAATCCTGCAGACGAGCGCCGCCGCCATGCGGAGCTCATCCGGAATCTGCTCGTGTCAGAATTAACGCAGAGTTCCGCAGGGTGCATGGACGCCGCCGCCCGTTGTACGGATGTCGTCCCCCGTGCCTGTGCCTGCGGTGCGCCCCGAGAGCCCACGCGACGTCGAGATGACGGCTGCCTGAGGCGCGCGTGGACACAAACACGGTTCCCTTGCGCTTGTACGCTCTCCTAGCTAGTTTACATTTCAAAACCATCCTGTAGTCCATCATCTCTTCTCCCCTTGTATGAACGTTCGCTTGTCTCTTGCTTTCCGATATGATACAATACACACATACACATTCTTGCGAACCACGGTCTAATATGGCTTGTGGTAATACTGTACAACAGCGACGAGAATATACATTAACCAACGTTATTAAGACCGCTTCAGTGTGAGCTTGATTTTCGGGACAGAGGTGGGTGCAGGCGTTGGATCTTCGCCGGCCATGCCAGAGACGGGGGGACTGGTTGCGAGCGGAGAAGGCACTGCAGCGGGGAATCCAAACAGCGGGTTCTGCGCCGGGCGGTTGAACCCCGGGAGATTGGGCGTGCCGGGGGTGGGTGGAGCGTTCGCGGCGGCCTGTAGGCGTAGACGGGCCTGGTGTTGAATTCTGCCCAACGTGGACATTTCCGGTTCGTCTCTACACACAAGAGAAAAAAATTAAACCAAGGACCTCTTGGCGGAAAAAACAAGAGAAAAACGTACTCATGTGGCCGAGCTGCTGGCAATGGCCGCACCGGCGCTGTATGGGGAATAAATTAAGCGCCAAGGGAACACGTTGGACATCAAACTTACCGTCGTGTCCGGTTTGATGGGACGATTTAACTGCATCGGCGTTCCGCCCGCTTGGACAATCTTGGCGTTCTTGCGGTGCAGACGTCGTTCTTGGTTCTTCTTCATCCGGGCGA
>JARJCM010000079.1:0-406832 GCA_029233265.1 Mycena alexandri | reverse complement strand
GCGGCTTAATGACTCGTTAGGACTCATTTGGACCTACTATGAGCGTTTCGCTTCCTACTACTAGTAGTAGTAGTTTACGACTGTAATTAATTAAAGTGATTTCCCTTTAATCATGATTGGTCGGTATGTGGAACGGCTGTGCAGTAGAATTTTTAAAATCTTACATTCAGGGGAGCCTTCGGGACCAACAAAACTACGTACATACATTCGAATGGACGGCACATTCGATCATGCACGGCACATTCCCACAGAATGTACCGTATTTGATCTCGGCTAGCGTTCGGTTATCGGTTAGGGTTCGGGATAGTCACAAAGTTCCACCGTCGACATTGTCAACGGCTTCCTGGCTTATGGCGCTTCTTCCGTCCCAGTGGAAACTTGGACGAGTATGATATCACACTTGAGGACTGAGAGGAGTTGCGTAAAGAAAGGCCTGGGGAGCAGCAGACGCGTCGTCGTACATGTTCACGAGACAAAAGCTTGTTTATACTTTGTTTATTCCAGCGGATGTCAAGCGGATGTAGCCCTTCGGATCACTTATATTACTCGAGTAAAGGCCCGCCCCATCAAAGGGGCTGTGAACCACCCGATCGAGGCCGCCGGTGTACACCGGGCGCCGGTAATCTCAACTCCGGAATGCACTCGGGATAGTGGCTGTTAGCGGTTCGGGTTCAGGTTCTAGACTCGATACTAGTCAATTTTTTGCCGGGAGATATTTGATGACAGTCGATCAATTCGCGGGCGAAAAGACGATCGACTGTCATCAAATCTCTGTGCTCTGGGCGAACTCCGACTGCGCTCGAGTCTATTCAGGTTCGGGTTAGAGGTTAGAGGTTTGGGTTTGGGTTTGGGTTTGGGTTTGAGTTTGGGTTAGAGGTTAGAGGTTAGGGTTCCGGTTAATGTCAGGGTGAGGGATCTATCTGAAAAAAAGTGGATCAGGACTTGTGTTTTCAACTCACAGGGATTTTGATGGGGGATCACGGATCAAACCCGGCACATCAAGGTGAATGTGCCGTCTTTCGCGCGTATGTGCCGAGCATCCACATGTGCCGGTGTATCGAGCTTCGTATGTCTTGTCGTATGTACTCGGGAGCCTTTTAAGGCGAGTCGGCCGAGGGACGAGGCCGCGCGCGCGAGACTCGCGAGCGGCGAGCCAGTACTGTAATCAACGCTCCTGGTCTACTAGTAGTTTGCTGCAAGCTCCATGCAGAGGTATCAGGGATGCCCGGAGGGCCTCGATAATTACGATACGTTGAACGTAGAAAACGAAAGATCTCCAGTGACTTGCACCCATGGCCATGGGCAAGATCTAGATCTAGAACGCTGACTCGACATCCCGTCCAAAAATGGAGTCCGTGCCGATCACCGTACGCGTCACGGTGACATCGGGTTATAATTAAGCGCTTAATAGCCTTGCAGTTCACTCGCGATCGAACGACCACGACCTTTTGCGATAAACCTAAACCCGTTCCCGAGGGTCAACCTCCCAGCAATCTTGTACAGAACCACAGAACCACATTGAAATATATGTACGCACCTCCGAGTCTCCGGGCTGACGTTTGACTATCTTGCACCGTCGGAATGGACACCACCGATCCCGATGCTGCTCTCGTAGTGGCCAAAGTCCGGGCTTCCCATTGGTTCGACCCTGAGCCACCATCGACACTCGTGAGTCTGATTGTTCTCCAGACCACCGTAAGCCTGATCTCGAAACAGACCGTGTTAAATAGAATAGCAGAGTCGCCACTACTGGCTCCCCTTCTTCTATCCAACGATTCCCCAACTGCGTCCCAATACACTGCTGCCCAAGAGTTTTTGGAATTGCATAATGCCAGAAGGTCAAAAATCCGAATTGAAAGATCGGAGGTCGAGTTCGCAATTCGAGCTCTGTCCGGGGTCGCTGCTCTGAAGGCCACAAGACTGGTCCTCATCGAAGCAGAACACGTTATGCGGGCTCAAATCTGCCTGTTAAGAGCCATCATGTCCCCCATTCGGCGTGTGCCACCCGAGATCATCCAAGAAATCTTTCTCCTTCTCACTCCCAGCTTGGATCTCCGATACCCACCGCACGATCCGAGTCCAATCCTGAAGGTTCGAACACCTTGGTATTTAGGTCATATTTGTCGGTCCTGGCGAGACATCGCCCTCTCCCTCGGCTTGCTGTGGTCTGTCTTTGACATCGATGTATCGGACATCCATCCAAACGAGCCTTGCGACTCAATCCATCTGCGTCGCGCTATCACATGCCGCCTGCAGCGCTCTGCCCATGCTCCCATTTCCATCCGAGTCCGTCACAGAACATCCGATGGTCTGAACCATACGACAGAGTTGTTAAACATGTTTGCAAAACATGTTCATCGTTTCAAACGTTTGGACCTTGAGTCCTTACCAGTTGATGCCTTGAACGTGTTGTGGCAGCCCAGTACAAAAATTCGACCCGCTGCGCAGCCTCGGACCAACCGACAACAGTGTCGCATCAAAAACCTCCTTCCTATGTCTCAGCAATCTCACCTTAAATCACATCACCCTCCCGATGCATCCTCAATTCTGCTTTCCATGGATACAGCTTTTGAAGTACGAAGAGGCTCACTGCCGGTGCCCGGTGGCGGGAGTGATCGCTGGTCGTCGTACTCTCAACTCTCAAATATGATCGACTTATCCATAGAATCGGCCCACAGTTCTCAGCCAATCCTCCTGCAGACCCATTGCTACTTCCTAGGCTACGGAAGGCTCGGATCGTTCTATTTGGGAAACAGCATTTTCTCCACCTTTTCGAGATGCCGAGTTTGCATACTCTCATCTACGAGCATTGCGGCCACAGTTTCTCAGAGGACGACAACCAGGCTCCGACCATTCATCTTCCCTGTTCGATCCGCCGTCTTCGAGTCCTTCGGATTTTCGTTGATGGGGATCGCAGCCCACATCCATCCATAAATTTCAGCAATATGCTGAGTGCCTCCCCTTGCCTCTCGGTGTTGTCCATTTCCATTCCCCACCTTAATGTTGATACCTTTGTGACCAGTCTTATTCCATCTGAACACCGGCCACCTTTGGGTCAAAAGCTGGCAACAGTTTGTTTACAAGGAAGCAGGTTCAATAACCGCGAGGATGTTGATAAAATGTTGCAATTCCGGTTCGAGCCGCAAACCGAAAATGTTACTTGCATGCGTTCATTCGCCCTGTTTCGCCCAGAACCTCGCCCCTTCCGTGAACAAATGATTCAATCTTGTGTCGGTTTCCGCCGGATGGGTTGGGCCGTAAAGGTCAAGGACGGGGTGCACGATTGTACATGTGATGATGAAAGTGATGACTCCGAAGTTGAACTGACGGTGGCTTACATCGAATATTTGAATGGGATGTTTTCTTTAGTATAATTAACATCCACCACGAGATTTGAAAGCTTGAAATATACTGAGATGAACGAGCTCCAAAAAAAAAAAAGTCCAAATATCTAATTGGCCCTAGTTGAATACAACGTACAAAGCGAAATTTCTGTGGTCAGTGTTGTTGAGTGACTTGCACCAAGACCCGACAGGTGTCGGGGAGGGCGGAGAAACGGATTCATTATTTAATTCATTTTTGAAATTAGTTTCCTTTAATTACATGAGCAACTTTTCAATGGCTATTTGTGTTTAAGACCTGGATCCATAAACGGTACCAGGAACTAATAGTTACTGCTCGCGAGGTTTCATACGCACTACAGAACTCGAATTCGAACATTGAAATTGTTAATTACACATTTAGAAGCCTTCGTTGTCGTCAACTTCTTCACTCATGTTATCATTCTCAATGTCATCTGGGGTGGTAAAACCATGAACGTTGTGTTGATATCTTGACTGATTATGTGTAACGTTAAATGATTGTTGCGCATGGCATGTCGAGGAAGTTGGACTCACCTGGGTGACCGGCAGAACATGCGTGAGATTGACCCCATTGCTGACGATCGAGGTCAGCGCGCAATGAGCAAGAATATGACTGTCCTCGATAACATATGTATCCACAACCCCGACAGTATCCGCCAGATACCCAAAAGCTGTGTATTTTCTGTAGGGGTCTTGATCGGGCGGAATAGGGTGAACGTTGAACTCCTCGATGATCAAGTATGTGCCCTTGATTTCACTTCCGTCCGGGGCGGTGAACCAATACTCGAATATATTGAGGATTTTGCCCGTGGTGAGATCATCTAACTCCGGATGTGCGGGTTTGCGGAAGAGAATATGACTGTCACAGTCGTATTTGCGAACATTTTGGCGCGCATATCCGACCCCGCCAACCCATATTTCATCCATGATGATCCCGCTCGCGCCTCCATAGTTCAACCCCGAAGGATTCTCCATGTTTCTGTCGAAGATATTGGTGCAAGAGCTGGCGTTCACGCCGGGGAAGCGAAATCCACTGAGAACTGGATGGCACAGGTGAATGGGGATTGGCATCAAATTCGACGGCAGAGGGTCCAGCTATTAGATCGCAGGCCTTAACAGTCGCTGCAACTTGGGCACGAATCTCTGGATTGTCGGATAGCAGTGCTTTGAGATTCGCCGTGCGGGCGCTTGCCTGCATGAAAGTGCTTTCCATCTCGCCTGTGCGTGATGAATCTCTCGTCTCGGTTTAAAATGTCTCACGTACCGAACTTCCCGTTCGTGTTTTGCTTCTGTAGATGATGAATATAACGCTCATAAAATTGCGCCCCCTTGGAGTGTTCTGGCCCAGATTCACGCATATGTTGGCCGATGTGGAAAGCGATGTGTTGGGATGGAATAATGGTGTTTTCTCTGAATAGCCGCGCGACTCCGGTCATATATTCCCGAAAGTGGTAGTCAAACATTTGTGAGGTGTTGATGTCGGTAGACTTGAAGGCCGCGCATAGGACCGCCATAACTCCCTCAAGCATGTTGTTCAGCAGTTCTCTTTTGCGGCTAGTTTCGTTGCGCCATAGCCAAATTAGAGTAACTGGCAGATGAATGGTCCAGACAGCTTTCCAATGGGCAGCACTGAGCTTTCCTCGCTTCGCTGTACCCCAGTTTTTGGGAGCCGCTGCAACCCAACTGGGCAGAATTGTTCTGCGCATGTCTGCCCAGATAGCCCCCATCACGTCTCGACCAACAACCGGTCCCCTGTTAACCAAGTCCGCAGCGGGCAATACCGATTTTTCCTGCGTTATCTGGTCCAAGAATCAGAAAAATAATTGGTACGTGATGACCAAATGCTCTTACTCGCTCCATCAGCAAGTCATACATCTTTTCGCGTTTGGTTTCCGCTGAAGCGGGGATTTGTCGCAATTTGCACAGATGTATGAATACGCCCTTTTTGACCTTCAGGCTGGTAAATTTGGTCCCCCGGTAAAGAGACCGCAATAACTTCGAACAGCGCGAAAGTTCGACTTCATCAAGTTCTACCTCCTCAGCCGATGAAGACAATTTGTCCAGCGCTGCTACGACTAACTTCGCCAGCGCCTCCCCGGGCGTGATGGCGGGCGGTGGAATTGTTTTGACGACGACCTCGGATATATTATTGTCTTTGATCTGAGCATTGATCTGAGCACTCAATTCGAGTATGAGATGAAACAAACTTACCCAATTCTGAATTCGCAGTATAAACCAGTCTCTCCGGTTCGGATTCCCGGCTATGCGGAGATGCCTATCATTACAGATGTGCCAGAGAGCCTCGAATGTGGCAAGCTCCTCCTTCAATAAAATTGGAAGTATGTCGGGTTCCTGTCGGTACGTCCAGAATTTAGTGAGAAGCAAGAGCATCCAGTGGTTTGTGGGTCGAGTGGGTCGTTCAACCCGAGGTTCAGACCCGTCGCCACCGTCTACGGACAGATCAATGACGAACAGATCTCGAACATGGTTCGATTCTATATTCGAATCAGCGTGCATCGGCTCCGTCGGAGTGGATGAGCTGGGCCGCCAGTAGGGAAGTTCCAGAAGGGCAGAATATCGGACCCCAGTTGTGTCAGCTATTCTGCCTTGCTCTGCGACAGTGGATGCATTTTTCCAGGCATGAGCATGCTTTAGATGATCGGCATCGCTTCTCTGGGGCCACACAGCGGGATTGAAGTCCTCGATATGACTGTAGTCGAGGTGACAACTGATGCAGAAGTATTTTGAAGTGGAAGAAGAAAAGCCTGCAGTTTCTCGGGCGGCTATCATGTCAGCTATGAGGAGGATAAGCATGGCCTTTGTATGTCTTCCCTCTGGATACTTGTTAGTCCTCGTAAAGTAAACACCGGTAAAGAATTCGCCCAGGTCCCGCACAATGAGACGGAGGAAGGGATTCAGGCGCCCGACTGTCGGGCCAGACGGACCAGGGCCTGTACCCACAAGGCAGATGTTTTCGGTGAGATAGCGAAGGTGTGGGGGAAAGTTGTAGAGGACGAGGAAAAATCCAGTTGAGGTTACGACTTGTTTTGCCGTCTTCATGTGAAATGGATTAAAGCCATCGACGGCGAGGCCGAAGAGGTAGCGCCCCTCATGTTCCGGCCGTTCTGGGCCGAAAAAACGTTTTCCATCCGGACCATTTAGGGCGGCAACAACTGGCGAGCACCAGATGTCAGACATCCATCCTCCGGATTCTTGCGATTGAGCAGCGAGTGCGGCCTTCGGGTAGTCATCCAGGATGTCTTCGATCCCGGGACGAGAGAGAAGGCGGCCCAACCAGTTCTTCAATAGCTGGTGAAGATAGGTCATGCGAGGGGTGCATTTGACTTTGTTCCTCCCAATCACCTCCTTCTTCCAGAGCTCCTCGCCGCAGATGCCACTCAGGCTTGTCAAACGTTCTTGACAGAGGGGGATCTCTGGGTCAGGTACCTCCTTTGTAACTGGGTTATCGGTTGCCGGTAAATAGGGTGTCAGCGCCCAGCAGGTCGGGCAACATAAATATGTTTCCGTCACTGGATCCAAACGTAGCTGTCGATAGACGGTGCGAGGGTCTTTGGGGAGCCGATCGGTAGCACCCAGCAGGTCTTTAAAACCGGCAAGAAGTACAGCGCCCCCTTGGCGTGGTACATAAAACAGCTCTGTCATCATAGCTGTAACGATCATAGACACCAAAATCTTAGGTTCCCAGTCAGGAATTGAGACGAAGTTGATCTCTGTTACATACAGCTCAGCATTGAGGCCCACAATTCAAGTATGCGGCGCACCATTGTTAACCACGATAGTCTGCATGTCCAACTGCATGCGCTGAACATTCCAGTGACGTTCTTTTTCAAGATCGCATCTGTCTAGCTCGGTGAATATGATGTTTTCCAACGCATCCTTCCCTGGGTATGGAGGAAGCAAGTGGGCGAGAGAGAGAATTTCCCAAACTCGATTTTCATGCTCCAAAAATGGGACATTGGTCCTGACCGACGGTTGGAGCCGATACTTTCCGGAATTGGGCCTCAGGGTTCTCTCAGGTTGATACGGATGATCTGCAGGGTTGTTGGAGAAGACGAGTAGAGTTGCCAACGAAATCGGCAGCAACGCAGCTCGCGATTCGATTTCCGACCTCATTTGCTGCAGTGCTTTCTCGGTGCGAGCGTCCGGTCTAGAGGGCCGGGGAGATGGCGCGACAGCCGCCGTGACAGCGGCGGGTGCAACTCCTTGCGAATGAGATGAACGATGGGGTTGAGAAGGTGGCGGAGACCCAGGCCTAGCTATAGACGGCGACCTAGGAGTCCTTGGGGGTTGAGGGAAACGACGATGGTGTCGATGAGGGTCGGCACCGGCGTTATGATCATAACCTCGATGACCATGCCCAGGATTTCGTCCCGAATGGGGTCGATTTAAGTTCCTATGTGAAAGTGTCTCGCGCTCGCTAGATCGGGAAGCTCGGTAAGGCGGACGGCTACGATGGTTGTGGTTGCGATCGCGGGCCATCTCAGCCTGAATCGCCATGATCTCTTCGTCCTGTCGATGGTTTGCCCGAGTACTAGTTGTTATCTCGGGAAATTTGTGGTGGCAGTAAACGCCACAGTCGCACTGAGTGAGGCCATTTGGCATGGAAAGAAAGGTCTTCGTGAATTCTAGAGCAATGAAACTTCAATGTTAAAGAGGCAAAATGAAAATAACGTCCTGTAGCTACCTCACTTTGGTGCTATAGGATTATAATTATTGGAGCTGTTGGATTGATGGCGGTATCTTTACAGCAGGTGTGCATTGATGCGATTGGTGCGAGCTGGGATTGCAAAGTGATTGCAAGCATATATATGACGGCAGTACTATACGTACTAGTCCGCGGCCGGCGCCGGTACCGGAGATACCCTGCCTGGCGATTTCAAATTTAAACTCTTTAAAAGCACATTCGGTATTTCTTTGCAATTGGCGCTTTTATTTCCTTTTTCGGACTCGGAGGTGCTGAGTGCCGCGTTGCCGCTTTATATTATCAACGGATCCCATTGAGCAAAAAGGGGCCATCGAGCGGCAGCAAAAGGCTAATCGAATTCTCCGTTGGTTCTCCGTGTCTACAAATGCCTCCGCGTCCTCTCGATTGGCGAGAGCGTATAAGGACCCTGAAAATACATTATGATGCCTGTCCGCCGAAATTTTGAATTCAGATAAAAACTGACCGAAATTTGAGAGATCCCTGGTCAAAATGAGATGAAAACCCCAGGCTTCGGCGCGCCAACCCTGGTAGAGATTTCAGATAAAATCTAGGGGTCAACCAAGAGGCCTGGCTGAATTCAGATAAAAATTGGGCTTGGCTCGGCTTGGGTTCGGCTCAGTTTCGGCAGCTTTTGGATAGTTGCCGGGTCGTTCCGTCTCGTTTGCGTAGGTGTTATTGAAGCAGTAAAAGCATTTGGCGCAAAGAAGAAGAAGGGCAGAGGCAAAGTTCAGGATACTGGTTCGAGCGTGTGCAAGACACAGCGAGCAAAAAAACGTGTATACAACTCTTTTTTGGCGATTTTTTCAGGGCCTGGATTTTTTTTTTCAGATAAAAACTCAACCCTGGCAGAGGCCTAGGTGAAATTCAGATGAGATCTGCCCGGATTGGAGTCCAGATGAAAACTGCCTCGCCTGGGAACTTTTCGGACAGGCATCATAGTGTATTTTCAGGGGTCCTAGCGTATAGATTGCGAGAGACGGGTCACCCGTCGATATACTTATGGAAGTGTTGTGCCGTGAGCCTAATTAGTTAGACCTGATTAGAAAGAACGTTACGGATCATGAGTTGTCACTGACGCTCCGGTCAGACCGGGAGGGTGAGATGGAACTTCCCCGATCTGTGTAGTTTCTGCGGAGGTCGCGAACAAGCCGGGTAGAAATTTCAGGATTTTGGGAAACCGCTTGCGGCAAAGCACGGACAACCCGAGTCGTCCGCGCCAATCTCGGTGTGTCGATGCTCAGCGTGATCCATCATCCAACGAGCGATTTCTGGCCTTCCTGATTAACCCTGTCCACTTTCTGGCGTCGTGCGTACTTACATGTTCATCGCTAGACTGCCGTAAGTGGTGAGGAACCAAGGGCCCCGGAAGATAGTAAATTAACTAACAAGAGCTTTGTATAACACACGATTTGCGCAGGCTGCACGGCCTCGACAGAGTTGAAGGAACCAAGGGTCCCCGATCGCGAGGTTAGATCTAGACGGAACGACCGCCGGTGGTATGACAGCAGTCGAAGACGGAGTGGCTGTCTCAGTCTGCGCGGCCTGGATAGAGTTAACGTCACAACGTGGGACATTCAAACCAAGAAGCAACTTGGAACGGGACTCAACCTCCGAGTCCAAGGGAAAAAACTTTAGGGACACCTTTTTTTTTCAACCACAGCTCAGGTGCCAAGAACTCGGACATAAATCGGTTCAATATTGAAAAGTCTATGCATCTGTGCAGTAAGGTGGAAGACATCCTCTGAGAGCCAAAGTGACATACTACAACGAAATAGGCAAGAGAAAAAGAGGACAGGAGAACTAACCGCAACGGGACTGGAGAGGACGGGGCGGAAACTGCAGAGGAGCGGGATGGGGAACTGGGAAAGGAAGCCGGAGAGGACGGGTAGCTGCTGGAACCAAGCTGGAACGGGGCCGGCATTTAGGGCTGGGAACGGGGAACGGGGAACGGGAGCCAGAGACCAGAGAGGTCCTGGAAATTGAAGGTGGGTGCCTGTACGCAACTCGGACGCGTGATCATGAATTTGAATTTGCTAGTGTAATAATATCAGTGATCGCCGGAGTCGCATCAATCGCTTCGACTCGGATTCCGTTTGAGACTCAGACTTAGGAGAGCATAATATGTCGACTTCGAATTCGGAAGCTAGAGCGGTGTACGCCGTCATCGGAGGCACCTCCCCTGGTGCATATGACCATCCGTGAGGGGCTACATCTTCACCAGTTTACTGACGATCTTACACGCCCAGACCCTTTCTGACGAACAGCCCATCCAGTCCTATCATGCCGATCGTGATCAAGTGTACCACCAATGCCGAAGCAAACACAGCTTATGGGCTCCACGCCGTCTTCAAAAATCTGGAATGTGAAACGGCGAACAATCGGCCTGAGGCCTTCGCCAAGTCCATCGCTATGTCTTCAGAGATTCCGGATCTCTTTGCTACGGCAGGGCCATTCTACGCCGTTTACAAAGGAAGACAAAGGGCAATCTACGTCAAGAGTTTGTATGTAACCGCATCGCCTATATATCTGCAATTCAACACTCATAATCGGTACTTTCTTTGGGATGCAGTGAGGATTGCCAGGCGCAGATCCACGACTTTCACTATCCCAGATTTCACGCCTTTATGGATATCAAGGAGGCACTGGTTTACATGATTCTTAAAGGAAACATTGAAAAAATGAAGGAGTTAGGTCTATATTCACGCGGTAAGCGATCACATCGATCTCTCTTAACCTCTATTGCGGAAGGATGTTGAATCTCATCCTGACAGCGGGGGTGCCCTCTGGGCGTACCATGTACACAAACGTGCGGTCACGAGCAGAAAGTACTCTTGGTCATGAGCAGATCCCGCACTCAGGCGCACGGCCAGCTCCGCAATCAACCGAGGGCCAAAGAGTTCGACCCATATATTCTCACATCCGCGACTTCACCGGCATCATTGACACAATATATGGTTCATCGTCCGCCCCCCTTGTGTATTTGTCTTACGGACTGGGGAAGCATGCCGGCTACTATTTGCAGGCGCACGGATACACCGATTCGACCATCAAGAAGATCGAGGAGATATGGATGCGGTCTGGAAGCAGTGTGGATACGTTTGTAGACCTTCTGTCAGCGCACGGAGTGGCGACCACCGAGGGCCGATGGTTGTGGGACATGATCAATCACGACGATGACTGTGGCTTTTGATCATTTTTTTCGAACGTAGACATACTCATAACATTTTTTCCGAATCCTGAGCTGCGGTTCTATCTACGCTATTACAGTGGGTATGGTGCCCATATGCATGTTGTCGATATACGCCCTCATAAACCTAGATCAAAGATGAGATCGACGATAGCAATAGCAGTAGGCCTACTTGGCGAGCACGGTGCGCGCTATCGAAGCAGGAACGACGGAGAGATAGGGCTGCACCATCCCCAAAGCGACAATGTTAATCTCCCCGTGCCAATCATGGGCAGGGACAGCCTTCTTGAGTGCGCCGTTCACTGGATGCTGGTCGTCGTAATAGCCGGAGACGAGGAAGCGCTCTCCGTAAATGTCGACGACGGCATCATGGATTACGGTGCCCTTAATAGTGAATATGGAGTGCTCCAAACTGAGGTGCGGCAGCATGCGAATGCGTTGGGCGATATGCGAGAGGCTGGTGTTCGCGGCGAGTATTTTTCTGTTGCCGGCGACTCGGGTAGCCGTACGCGTTCGTATGGCGACCCTCCGGGCTCTAAAATGTGTCAACAGGTACGCGCGACCGTTGGTAGTTGTGACCTAAGTTGAATCACTTGTGAATGCATAGCTACGTGTACTCGGGGTTGGAATGAACTGACCACGCAGAGACCTGGTGGATTAGTGCGCAAAGCGGGCATGTTTGGAGGGAGATATCGATCGGGAAGAAGTGACTTTAAAGCACGACGCTTAAGCTTGGTATATAAAGCGAGTCATCAACACGAGGCCAATATTCCAGCCATGGCCAACGACCACGGCCGTAATTAGGGGCGAATACGGTACTACATAAGCCCTCAAGGGTACCAAATTGATTGACCTGGCCGAGATGCTTGCAATTGCAGACCGTCGCTGGGATTTTTCAAAAAATTCCAAGGTTCTTCTTCTCTCAATCACGTGAAGTGCGGATTTCCTATTAGGGAGGTGCACTGCGGCCGGGGCGGTCGAGAGACATTTCAAATATTATTAATTCGGTTCGTCGCAGGGGATCCGGATCCGGAGTGGCCATGGGTATGACCTAATGAAACCCTGTGAGCCGTGTGTGCAGTGGCCATCAGCTGTGGAATTACTGGCCGGTGATTATAATTGACCTGAGAGGTCGTTCGCTTGAGCTTTTGGTCGCAGCTCGCCGTCCATGTGCATGTCGTTGGACACGCTAGTCGGACGGCGAGTTGGGAGAGAGGAGGGTCCGGCTGGAGAAGCAGATCTAGAGAGAGGAGTCAAGCCCGGAGCCGCGGGGAGACATGTTTTGGTACTCAGTGTGCAATGGGGGCAAAAGAAGGCGTGGCCATGGGGGGCGCGCGGCGAGGTTCGCGACCAAACATATATCTGTGGATGTGCGCATAGTTAGTGCGAGGTTGGATGCTATGCAGCACGTAGCGCTCACGAAAGTCCCGACCGCCGCGATATATGTATATACGACAAGTCAGAGTGTGTGAAGTCCGACCGAGCAATTGACGTCCCCTCGCGGTACGGTGCAACAAGGAGTGCAACGAGATTATTCGGCCGCGAGAAACTGTGGATCCGGATAGAGTTTAGCGCGATTCAAAAGTACACGGTAGCACTCACTCATCGGGGTCAACACGTCAGGGCTCAAAATTAGGGTACTAGTTCAGTGCGCCGCCCAGATAATGCATGTGTCGCATCAAGTCAGAAACTTCGAATTCGTCAGGAGCAACTCGTGGTCCGACTTGTTCCTGGTGCCGGCGCTGGTCGTCTTTGGCAGTGGTCTTTTGAACCCATATAGTGGCCTTGCGTGGTTAAGTCAGAAACCTCGTCAGGAGCATTTAAATTTCGTGGTGCTGTGATTGGCGCTTGTCGTCTTTGGCGGTAGTGTTTGTTTTTGGGGCCCACAGTTGAAAAGCTTCGTCAGGAGCACAACAGTGGTCCGACTAGCGAGCGAGGAGTGCCACCAAGCCCGCCAATTGCGCGTCCGATATCATGATCATGAAGTTCGAATGCGAAAAGTTAACCCCCGCGGCCGGCAAGTCAGGTGCTGAATTGATGCGAGTGATGCGACTATAGCTATTATAATATAAACTACGTACATAAAACTACACAATATCATCATGAGGCGTTGACTTGGATCAAGAAACTTGGGACAGAAGCTGTTCCACCCGACGTATATAGGTAGAAGACACCGCAATCGCGTTGGTGGCAGGCCAATGGTAATCCCGAACCACGAAAGCCAATTTTGAGCTCATCCGCTCGAGTTGTTCGCGATGCCGCAGCAAGAGAGGAGAGAGATCCGCAGGAAAGCCTAGATCAAACGAAATAAATAATCCGCGACAATTGGGCAGAAAGCTCACAGTATGTGGGTTCTGGTGTCACAGAGCACACCAGCCTCAGCTCATATAGATCGTCCCTAGAAATCCTGCTAATCAAGGATTTCCGCGGTGGTAAGGAATTGCACAATTTCTCGCATTCCTCGGCGACTTCCTGTAAAATGGCGTTCGAAGGCGAACCAAAGCGTTGTGCAAAGCGGACAGCAGCCTGAATCCGCGAGTACAGCATAAGTACCTGAAACCGGTAGCGGGTGAAGGGCATGAGCTAGGAACAGTACGAGTCAGTCCAGTGTTGGAATAGGAAACTAATGCTCACAGGAGATTCAACCGGTAGGTATCTCAATAGAGTCGGCTACGATGAAAAGGTCAATATCGTTCGTAAAATTGACATGTACAAATTGCGTACACTGAGGCCTTCTTGGGAAGTTGTTGGCACCTCCGACTCAGGAGATTGATCTGTTCTGCGCACCGAAGTTACATATGGAGAAGATCGGTGGGTAAAGGTGACATACATTCGCTGGTCAATCACAACATCCTGTACGGCACCCACAGTACGCTCGGGCAATGTAACGGGCTGCTGGAAAAAAAATGAGCGCAGTTTACGCGATTGCCATGGCTTCGTACCACGGAAGCAGGTTCCTGCGAGACCGGTGTTTGTGATCGAGTGGGTGGCGCGGAAGATAGCAGGGAGGACGCATCCGAGTCGATGTCACACGCTGGGGGCTCCACTATTTGAGATGTCCTGTAGGCCACAAGATTCAGAGGTGGGAGTTGCAAGTACAACGAGTACGTTACTTCTCCATTTTGTCCGAGCACAGGATATCGCGTCCATTCATGATCCTTTGAACCTCAACGTTGTCCAACAAAATCGGCAGAATATTGTCTGGCTCAATTTTCCCAACTCCCGCCGAAAAGAGCAACTTCCAGAGGATGTGATCCACCTCGTTCCCATCGCCACGGTGAGAATTCCGCGACTGTGGTGGACTGTCTTCAGCTCTTGAATCGAAAGATTGACAGACGAGGAAAACGAAGGTACTCCAATTGTGCTCTGCCATGGAATATTCGATAGGACGCAAAAGAAATATGGGAGAAGAGGTCAGAGCAACGGCGAGAGCCGCCGCGATGCCCTCGGTGTCGGGCTTGGAGATGACACCCTCAACATCCGTTCGAGTAATGGCAGGGTCACACTGTTTGGCATATCTACAGCATTATCAGCGCGGAAGCAAGAGGTTAACGCGTACATACTTCAAAGCCACATCGACGATGTTTTCTCCAGTGAGGACGCAGTGACCCTACAAGAAAGCAATGGAGCAGGAATAGTCACCAAGGCAAACCGACAGTACCTCCAACATGGCCATAATCATGAAGGCCACTCGCGTTAGATTGCGTTGTGCCACGCCACCTGGGGCTCCGGACGAGCCCAACGCTGCAAGAACCCCCAGGCATTTTTTCTCCGCACAGTTTGCATGTGACCCTTGTAAGGACTGATTTCGGTTATCAGCGCGACATATCGCCTGAGCCTCGGTGAGAGCATCGATCTGCTCGTTCGATGCTTCAGGGCGTGTTCGGTCAGAGGGAGGATTGCTGGCAAGTAGGATTGCGTCGAAAACCAGTAGTGGGAGGAGGCCCTCCCTGATTACCACAGAGATGGTGTATGAGGGAGGGGGCGAGCCAAAAAAGCGAGCCGCAGCAGCCCAGTCATCGCCCTCTAATCGGGTCAACCAGTGTTTTGCGTGGGTCAGGACCGACTTGACCAAGGTACGGCACTGTCGCAATGAGCCACCCTCAACGCCGTCGCCATACAAAATTTGAGTCAGATAATCCTCTGTGGGTCGGCGGTATGGACTGGGGTTCGCAAGCTGCGTTACAGACGGATGGAGGCATAGGCCAAAGGCCGCGAATGGATTGATGGTTGTGGCCATAAAGTTATTGACAGGCCCGGGCACTGCCACTTCGGATTAGGAATTCGCAATCATGATGCGAGTGATGCGAATTTTGAGCCGCCAATGGTCCAGATTAGATCCAAATCTGTCGGTTAAAGTCAGTCGCGATCGACGTTGCTAGCTATAGTCCTGGGTTAATACATGTCGAAAAGCTCCACATGCTTCCGGATGCTGCGGCGCTCTTCTGAGCTGAAAAACTGATTCCGGACTCCGACACGCTCGGCATCCATCAGCAAAAGCACAATTGCGAACTTGTGGTACCAGTACTTTTTGTCCTGTGAAGAAAATCAAGTCCGCAGAAATCGTGCTTGGACCTCAATGGGATAGGTGAGAAAAATATACTTTGGTCATCTTGTGAGTTTTTCGACATAGCTTGCGGTCTTGCGGACTTTTGGCCTTTCAAGCACCACAAGATTAAGCTTCCTCTTTCGGGATCCAGAAGGCAGATCTAGCCGCACTGCCCGCCATGGCCGCGATCGTGTCCGGAATCAACACGGTTATGGATTGTACAAAACACAAACGGCCCTTTCGAGAGTAAAGCACCTATCATGGGGCGAATTTGAACTCGCTGAGCCGGTAGCTTTCGGGGGGCAGTTGAATAGCGCGGGGCTTTCTGCAACGTGGCAGCATGCCCACCGTTCCTTCGAGGCCATGGTTAGCCGGATGCAAAGAGCAAATCTTTGGATTCTGGTGAGTTTTACCGGCCAAAACATGCATGTGGTTGATAATTATACGCCGGCCCATGTCCTCTATTGTTTCTGCTTGGGTTTCCGGCGAGTGGAAATCTGAGCCGAAACGACTCGTTTCCCTGACGCCGAAACTCAAGCCGACACTCCGAATTTCGGCTGGCGTATGCACGCCCCCGAAATCAGAGGTATCGGCGGCCGTTTCCGCGCCGCGGATACGCTGTGTTCCCCGACTCATTTCCATGGTGCGGAAACGGGAGCCGGTACGTGCCGTATTAGGGAACTCGGAACGCACGCCGAAATTCCCCAGTTCTCATCTCATTTCGGAACAGCAGATTTGACAGATTTCCCGTCTGATCTCGAGTCAACGGAAATTTGGCCGGACCGTCTGGCGGGTCAGAACTAACTTCCAGCAGCCGGAAATTCAGCTATTAGCGGAGTGAGTGTATAAATCGATAAATACCAAGCTGATCGAAATCATGATCATTAACCTGTGATCGCAAGGTGTAAATTTTTGCTCATGATCAAGATATACATACACAAATGAAACTTCGCTACACTACTAGGTATTTCCAACCGATTCGTGGACTCACGGGACGGCGCCGGAATATATCAAGCTCGGGTTGGCAATGGCTAGGACGATTTAGGGAGGAGAGGGGCATCTGCGCGGGGTGTGGTCTTCATACCGACCGCGGCCACGTCCAAGTCCCCTATAGCTACCACGGCCCCGAAAGCCATCTCTGAAGCCGCCCCCGCCGAAAGTATACGCCGGGATCCAATTGGCTGTATACGGCTGCCGCGAAAATTCATCACTGTCGGCCCAGTCCAATCTCGGTGGGCGCTGTGTACGCTCTCCCGTACTGGTGCGGTGCCTGGGGGTTGGTGGAGACGATCCCGATCCCGATCCCTTTGTTCCGTCGCGTCCTGAGGGAGGGGACGGGGAACGACTCCGGATCTGCCCGCGTTTCCCCTCGTCGCGCCCCCAGCGGTGCTGAGGTAACGTAGACATCTCCCGGCGTACGTGCTGAGCGGCGTTCTCCATTGGATCGCCCCGGTCCCCAGATTTTCGCCCAGCCTCGCCCCGGTCCGAAGATTTTTTAGTTTCCTTTCCCATTAGAGGCAGAAAACAACGAAGCTGATCCTGTTCCCTGGGTTTAAATCCTGGAGGCTGCCCCCTAATGCCAATCTCCTTGTGAATTTCCTCAAGCATGGTACTGAGGTCATTGTCGTCGAAGCCTTTGGAGGGGGTTTTTGCCTCGGCCTGCAGGTAGTTCAGGCAAAACTGCCACGAATCGTTAGCCTCATCGATTGTTAAGCCCTGGCTCGCCATGAATCGTGTAGCCTCCTCGTCTGTCCCGGCTGGCCAGACCTCAGATGTCGACGAAAGTCCCGCTCCTGGAGCCACCTGAATGCCCCGTTGCCTGAGCATCGTCCCATATGCGTAGGGCCTGGCCAATACGCGAAGGATGGGACATAGGCATAGGTTGTGGCGGCGGCGGTCCTCCTGGGAAGTACCTCTTGGCGGTAACATGGACATAACGCGATTCCGACCCCTGACATCACGCTCATCGACCGTGAAATCGGGTGGTTGTATGGGAATACCCTTTATGCGCGTGTTTTTTTGTACTTGAAGCCACCTAGCAAATAGTCTGGGTGACTGGTTGTAATCCGGCGCCGTCATTTTAGCTAGCGTTCGCCGCAGCATGGTCAACTCGCCACTGGAAAGCTTGGCTAGGCCTGCGGACGACAGGTCCCCGCAGATAGTCGTGGAGCCGGCGCCCGAGCTCGAGGCGGATTCAGAGGGAGAAGTGGGTCCGAGAGTTTGACGGAATGACGTGATATGGACGAGGGGGTTGACATTGACTGGCTCTGCGTGGTGGGGATCGGTGCGTCTGTAGGAGTCGGGATACTTGCGCGGACGCTCGTCGTCGACGTCCTCCAGTTTTTGATTGCCTTCGACAACTTCACGTCGAAGTTGATCAAGGGTTGCTTCCAGCTCTTTCAATTGAGCCTTCATTTCGTCGCGCTGGCTGATTTTTGAACGTAGAGCGCCTTCTAATCCAACGCGCACGCCCGTAATCCTCTCACGCGTAGCAGGATCTTCATGCATGAACTTGTTCATGACCAGGCGTCCTCGCGCACCCTGGAGCAGCCGCAGTTGCTTCATATGTTCGATTAGGTTTGCGTCTCGCCTCGCTTCGTCAGAGAGGCTGTCGGACCCTGTCTTCCTGCCAACGTCTTTTGGCTGCAACGGGGCTTCTCCAATGTCCGGGAGCTCAACGTCCTCGTCGTCACGCAAAGTAATGACTAGCGTGGGATTTGCGGCTTCCTCAACCTTGAGCTTGTAGTCGAGGTAGGCTTGTTCGGAGATAAATCCGAGCTCGGCACCTTTGACATGACGTAGGTATCGGGTTGACACAGCGCACTTCCCCATCTCGGCATCGGGATCCGAATCGTGGTCCAAATCGTAGTCCGAATTGGGGTTGCAGCCCCAACATCGAAGAACATTGGAATCCTCATCGAGATGCCACGGATTTTCATGATATAATCTCAACTCCAGACTGTGGATTGTCTCCGCGTCCAACTCGGGCACCACGGAGTTCGCCACTTGCCGAGCACGACGGACTCTGCGCTCTTGACAGTCGGGACATATGTACGGGGACGAAGCGAGATCCGATTTCGTCGATGAGGGAGGTATACCTGTGCATTGGTCAGATATCTGTATTGACCTAGTACATACAGCGTTTACCTTGAGTTAGAACGGCCGCAGTGAGTTGGAGATTGGGAGTTGGAATATCGCCCATTGCTTCCGCATCTTCGTCCATCCCATGATCGCTTCTGGGACAGGAATGGGACGAGGGGAGATCCGATTTCGTCGATGAGGGAGGTATACCTGTGCATTGATCAGATATTCGTATTGACCTACTTAATATATAGGTTACCTTGAGTTGGAACGGCCGCAGAGGGTTGGAGATTGGGCGTTGGAATATTGCTCTCCATTGCCTTCTCATCTTCGTCCATCCCATGATCACTTCTGGGACTGGACGGGCCCAACGAGACCTCATCTTCGTCTACCTCCATCGGAAGTCCCGGCTGTGGCGAAAGTGGCTCGTCCAATGCCTCCGCTATGGGTTCATCCGGTAAGATGCTTGCACCTTCCCACATCATCCCGACCGGGCAATTGTTCTCGTCGCGCGTTATAAAGACTTGGATGCTTGGTTCCTCCTCGCACGTCGAATCTACATCTGTTGAGTGTGTATGGACAATTGCAAAGAAAGAAGGACCGACCCGATTGGCCTAAGCGCATAGGGCCCACCGGATGGGACGGCGAGGTGAAATGAGCATTCAAATTCATTGGAGATGACGGAGAATTCGTGTGTGATGTTTCATCCGAATTGGAAGAATTGTCGTCCATCGTGTTCAGTGGGGGAGGCATGTTCTCGTTAGCGTCGAACATGTCCGTATAGTCAGATAATGGGCTCTTGGCGGTCTCACGCAAGGACTCTGCCTCAGCACCGCGGCTGTCTGTAACTTCCACCTCGTTCTCCGAGTCTAGTTCAATGGCCCTATTGCCGCCCTCCACAAGCCTATTGCCGCCGTCCACGACCGGTGGCTCGGACTCCGAATCCGAGTCGGAGTCGATCTCAATAGGCCGCTTGTTATACTGATCGACCAGGTCGCTTACACGACGCATAAGATTTTCTCGTGCAAATGGTATTTTCTGTGTTTCCCACGAGCAGTCCTCGGACTCATCCTGCGAAAGTGTTGTACATACAGAGCTCCGCGCAAGGGAAAAGGAGACGTACGATGAAGCGGGAGATAAAGTGCATGGGCGCCCGCATGATGCACCGTATAAAATGAAGCAGAAATAGCCCGCAATCGGACGAGTTGTTTTGCTGAGGAACCTGAATTGGCATTAGAGATGGAACACTCAAGCATCGCGGATGAACTTATGTACCTCGACCATTTTTTCGACAACATCCAGGGGCAGCATTATATTTTGGTCCCGTGCGGCCTCTTTCACGCAGTCACGGAGAAGAGCTGCGACATCGGGATCCGGCTTCACATCGGGACCCGCCTTTCGGATAGAGTCTAGGAAGAAAATATACACACTTGCGGCATCCAATCAGTCGCCTCCTGCGCGCAAGACAAGAGCAAAAGCACGCCCACCTCTTGACGGGGTCGACTACACTGGGCAGTGCCAAGGAACCACTCCCTAGAGAATGGGGGGCTAGGTATAGAAGAGCCCAGAACCAATGGCGTCTGGGGAAGACGTCCTGTTAGCAGTCTTTCTATTGCTCAGGGACTTTACATACTTGGCCTGTGAATGAATTGGTACGACTAAGAATCTTTTCTCACTAAACTTGCACTTCTTGAACCACTTTTTGACCCCCGCGTATTTTTTCCTGTTTGGAATTAACGAGAAGTCGGTGTAACGGGTGTTCTGTACATACACTTCTCGCAGCTTGGTAAAAAAGAATGTATCAAAGAAGAAGAACCGCTCTGCGAGGAACGGAGACTCCGCAGACAGGTCGGCCATGCAGAACCTATCAAGAGCGTCAACAATAATCACGGAAAAACGAAGGTGCTTACTGGAGGCCCACGTCCACAATCACGTCGTTCAGGAGCCTGTCTGGTGCCAGAAGGCAGCGCACATGACGGACTCTCATGCCAGCTGGACCGATGCTGCGAACTGTTAGACGCAGTCCAGCATTACGACTGTCACTCACATTGCTTGCGCATGAGACTCATTCTCGTACCAGGCCTTCCTTTCTGGCAACTGCAAAGTACATGCTGGTAAAACTGCGCGTTCGTCGTACGGCATGCATGTCATTAGCTGCTCAATCTCTGTGCCGGCTATGGTCGAGGTGCGGGGCTCGATCCACTTATGCTCCTCGCCCGCCTCTTGGATCACAAAGCACGGGACCCTCGCGCTTTTTAAAAACCACCAGAAATGGAGAGGCGGGATTTCATTCCCATTCAACCACAGGCCGATGAGCTCGTCGTCGGCCACTTGCACAGACTCTTTCGTCAGTCGCGCAATCTGCACCCGCTATCAGTGACGCCGTGGGAATTAACTGCGAAACGCACGATTTCTTCTGGCGCGTTGAATTGGCTATTGGTATAGGGATATGCAGCAGTGAGCTTGCACCAGGCTCGCTTCTCGAGTAATAGGCGTTGAAGCCTCTTGACGGCATCAACAGCCGCATCAAAGTAACCGATCGTCAAGAGGGAGCGGAAATCGGTCTCGGTGGTTGAGTATATCCCAGCGTCTATGATTTCTCGGTGGATGTTGCGACGGTACAGGTCCCTTTTGAAGTTCCTGATGCGATCATCCTCCCGCGCGTGCATTTTCTTCAGCAGCTCGATGAACTTGTAGTCCAGATACCCAACAGAGCCGTCCAAATCCTTCGTCTTCCAGACCTTGAATACCTGTACGTGAGCGACGTCGGGATCGATTTCGTCCCCAGGATCTTTCTCCACAAAGGGGAGCCACGGTCTCGACGGGTCGTAGAACTGGGGGTTCCGCGTCGGGTCTTTCGGACCTAAATGTCCATCAAAACGACGCTCGGAAGGCGGGGGGATATCTCTCGGAGAGAGAAGGCCGGGTCCAGGATAAAAGGGGACCTGGGTGGAGTTGGGACTCCACGCATAGTATTTCCTACGGTCGATGTGGAAGACCCGGCCGATTCCAAGTCCAGAGGAGGATCGCGAAGGTGGGATTTGATGAACCAGAGATGTTTCGACCTTCGGGATGTCGTAGTAGCCATGCGAACTTGGCAGGCGCCGAGTTTGGTACACATAGGCCGGTTGAGGTTGGTCGGGATCGAGATCTATATCTAGAAGCATTTAAGAGCAAGTACCACTTGTTGTTTTCACGAGTCCTCTGGATTGGAGTAGTAGAAACCTCGTCAGGAGCACGAGTGGTCCGACTTGGTCCTACTCGTAGATCTAGAGCACAAATTCCAATTCGCTTTTCGTCTTTGGGTGGAAGCAATGTGTTGGTTCCGAGTCAGAGACCTCGTCAGGAGCACGAATGGTCCGACTAAGTTCTTTCTCGTAGGTGTGTGGAGGCGTACTTCCAGCACTAGACGTTTTCGATGGTTGGCAAACAGGAAATTTGATGCGAGTGATGTGATTATTTGCGATACATAGCTATAGGCGCCCGTCACGCCACAGTTTCCTAATTCGGACACAGTATCAGCCACCGCCACTCCGCCACCCAACGTTCCAACGCGTAGGCAAAGTGGAAAGCTCGCCTGGGACCGCGGCTGCCGAGTCTGTGTCTCCTTAACTGCTGAAGCCTCTACCACGAGCCTCCATCGACTCCGAAGCCACTTTGCAAATTGCCCTGAGCCTTCGCCGATCGCGATCGATGGATCAAGGGCCTCCTCTGCGAAATAAAGCTCCTTCGCAATTTTCAGCGAAGAGAAAATTTCCGCAGGGTCCTTCTCAATCGGATCGCTCCAAGAGATTCAAAGAGAACCTCACATCTCTCAAGATCACCGAAATCCGGGCATTGCTCACGAGGAACGCCGAAGTTGGTGGGGTGATCAGTTCGAAAGCCGTCGTTCTTGCCCGATTATTCCGATATCAAAGCTGTACGTGAGCCCTTATTTAGAGGAGAGAGAGTCACAAATAACTATCCCGGTCCGCAGACTTCTTTAACCCCAAGAACGCCTCCGATCCTAGTTTTAACCTCGACGAGGGCGAGCCTCCCTTTCTCGACATAGAATACCCAGCCATGGATGCTTCAGAGAGGCGAGTCGTGCTCGAATGGCGTTGGGGCGATTATTGATGAAAGCTGCAATAATTAGCTTCTTGCTTCTTTCGCCGAAAAACAAACTGGACTATAGTCCGCTCCAAGATCTGGAAAACGCCATCCTCATCTTCGCCCGACGTGCGTCGTTACTCCTCCTTACCCTTGTCTTTGCTGATCGTGCTTCCTCAGACTATCTCGACCCTGGGCAGCAAGCCAAGTTTGGCCCGATCCCGAATCCAGACGACCCCGTCGTAGCTCTAGAGCTTGTTGGTCCTGGGCCAAGGTTTTTACTGTCTATGCACACAGCCCTGGTGGAACACAACGGGCCGGCTTTCTTTAAAGCAGTCACCGATGTCAACTCGATGTTGCGGGAAATCAAGTACCCCGTCCAGGAGGATGGCAACCTTCTACACCCCAATTCCATCGAAGCGGTCATGAACTTATGGCAGCATACGGGAATACCGCTGCAGGTGGTTCATCACGTCTTGGAAGAGAGCTATCTCCGCTGCATTTTGCTCTACGGTGCGGACCTCCGGCGGTATCGTCCCTGGTCGAACGAGGTCTATGGTGAACTTCTGCCATCCCTGGTCGATGAGATCATCCATCTCACCAACCTCAAGAAGCACTCTCTTTTTCTTGATCTTGGGAGCGGGATCGGCCACGTCGTCATGCAGGCATGCCTGCAAACAGGCTGCCGTGGCCATGGGATTGAGATTTCATCGTCGGTGGCCGCCATCGCCAGGTGGATGGCTGCGATTTTTCGGCAGCGGTGTCATATGTGGGGACTCAAGTTCGGACTCTTTGAGCTCGAGGAAGGCGACATGACTACCAGTTCACTGGTGCTCGACAAGCTTCGTGATGCAGACGTCATTCTCGTAAATAATAAGTCTTTTGACGATACCTGTGAGTTCTCTTTTGCAAGGTATCACAGCGGGATTGATGTTTCATGCAGTGAATGGAAAGATTCTCCACCTCTTCATGAATCTGAAGGATCACGCGCATGTCGTATCGCTCCTCCCCCTTTCGACCTCGCTTAACCGGCGTGTCACTGAGCGCAACGTATGCCGCTTGCAATTGAATGTATCCCCCCCTGCTCATCTCTTTTGCCCAGGTCGACGACGTCGGTAACATCTTTCATGTGGAAGAGCACTGGTCCGACCCAATGCAAGTCTCTTGGTCTTCGAGTGTACAAAAGTACTACCTCTACAAAGTTGATCATGCGGGATACTCCACTAAACTTCAGGGTTTTGCACAAGCATTTCGAGATCCTCTTCGCATGTAATTACATCGATATGGTGCCTTGGCTCCCGATCGCGATTTGGACATAGAATCCATACATACTTAGTACCGGTCCACCATCTTAATGTGCGGCGCCGAACCGGGTGGTGTAGAGTATTTCCAATTTGTTTGGAACGCAGCCTCCAGTAACACCTGGCGCGCAGAAGCCCGTCTGCTGTGCGCCATTCGCTATTTACATGTGCTGGCGCTCGAAATGTATCTATAGTTCTTCGTTCAGTAACACCGATGATGCGAGTGATACGAATGACATAAAAGATCGCGAGGACACTAGTACTACTCTAGATAAACTAAGGTAGTTACAAATTAACTCCCCCCGCATTCGCAACCGCAAGCGTCCGTGGAATCCAATTAGGAGTTCCATCATATTTTCGACTAAGAACTTGGTCGGAATATTGTGGATGGATAAGTAGCTTGCATTCTTGCCATAGGTCGGATATATCGTCCCAGGTGCTGCTCTCTGTAAAGATCCAGACCTGTGTGCCCCCGCGCCCCGATGTCGATGCCTTAACATGGGTATAGATGTCACCAGGCTGCGAGTTTGCCGTTGCCGTAGGAGATGGGTTGTCAAGGTGGTGGTTGGACGTGGACGCATGACATTGGAACGTTCGGGAGGGATCCGAAGAAGAGCCCACAACAGTGCCCGTAACAGTTGCAAAGGACTTTGTGACGCTGGTAAATTCCACATCGATCGGGTGCTCGCCACCCGAGGGTCGAGTGAGGAGCGAATTCGAAGGAGATCGAGTACTGGTGGCTAGCTCAAGATAGAATTCGCCCTGCGGACCCGGAGGCGGCAAGTCGCGAGTGGTGTGACGGCCTTCGTCCGAGTCCGAGTTAAATTCGGCTTCGGACTGCGACGGCGGATAGAGACGGGAGCTGTGATGCAGGGAATCAGCGCTGAGTGACCCTCACCCGCATTAAATATATGTTAATTGGGATGCGCACACGGATCCGGACGAGGCTGGCTCACTAGTAAGTCAGATCCGTCAGTGGGCTATACTTAACAAAGGGGACAGGTAGTTACGGTTTCCACGTGTTGCACAGTCGGCCGCTCTGTGTGGGGTTTGTGGAAACGGCGGCGTCGGGGCTATCAGATGGTGGTTATTATATCATGCTGTTGAGATTAATCGACAATGATACATCTTCGTCTGGCACAAAGTTTCCGCTGGTCGACTCGCTGGAGAGCTCGACGAAGGGAGCAGTACGTCCGGATCCATGATCATGACCAGAGCACATGAAGGCGAACATGAAGATGGCCGATCGCAATCGATATCGCGGAGGTCAGCGGTAAGCCGCATCACGCGCATCATGATCCTAATTATTGATCGTGCCGAGGGATCCGGGCCCATCACCAATTACCAATAGGCGCGGTCCGCCAAAATGTGATTTTTTCTTCTACTTTCACTCTACGAAAATTGGGACAGTTTCACTCTATGGCGGACCGATTTCTTTTCCCACGCCCATTTTACCGCTTTTTTTTGCCCCACGCCCCTGTACATGTGCCATTTTCGCACCTCACCGCGTTGCAATTGCCGGCTTCGTCCTTTGAACGTTTCTTGACCGCCTTCCCGTGCCGTTTTGACCATATCAAAATCAAAAGTTGGGCAACAGAAAAAATCTCCAGCCCTGGCAGCCCCGCAGATTCACTCTATCTAGATCTCGGACGGACCCTCGCGATGTTGGGGTAGTTTCACTCTAGGAAGCTCCGACGGAGTCGAAACAGACCTTGCTTGCTCAAAAGTTCAGCGCTCAGCAGGCAGCGCCTCTGGAATTGAGTACTGAGTGCGTTGAAAGCCCCTCTGCGCGAGCCCAATTTTGAAGAATTCTCATTTTGTTGAAAGTTGAGTCCTAAATTAGCGTTGAATTCAAGTTTAGGTAAAGAAGAGGTAAATGTTGGGTAAATTTCTCAAGTAAGTAAAAGTAGGCCCAGACAGGATCTAGAACTCGATATCGGGAGGTTTAGGATCACCGGGTTGAGCAAAAGTGGTGCGCTGGAGAGAACGTCGACCTTGACAAGCAAGGTAGTAGGTAGTGACCGGGGGCCTCCGGAGCCCAGGCCTACACCCTGCTACTGCTATCGTCATCTTTGATCTAGAGGGCGTATATCGACAACATGCATATGGGCACCATACCCACTGTGATAGCGTAAATAGAACCGCAGCTCAGGATTCGGAGATGTTATGAGTATATTTCTGCTACGTTCGAAAAAAATGATCAAAAGCCACAGTCATCGTCGTGATTGATCATGTCCCACAACCATCGGCCCTCGGTGGCCGCCACTCCGTGCGCTGACAGAAGGTCTACGAACGTATCCACACTGCTTCCAGACCGCATCCATATCTCCTCGATCTTCTTGATGGTCGAATCGGTGTATCCGTGCGCCTGCAAATAGTAGCCGGCATGCTTCCCCAGTCCGTAAGACAAACACACAAGGGGGGCGGACGATGAACCATATATTGTGTCAATGATGCCGGTGAAGTCGCGGATGTGAGAATATATAGGTCGAACTCTTTGGCCCTCGGTTGATTGCGGAGCTGGCCGTGCGCCTGAGTGCGGGATCTGCTCATGACCAAGAGTACTTTCTGCTCGTGACCGCACGTTTGTGTACATGGTACGCCCAGAGGGCACCCCCGCTGTCAGGATGAGATTCAACATCTTTCCGCAATAGAGGTTAGGAGAGATGTGACCGCTTACCGCGTGAATATAGGCCCAACTCTTTCATTTTTTCAATGTTTCCTTTAAGAATCATATACACCAACGCCTCCTTGATATCCACAAAGGCGTGGCATCCAGGCTTAGGATCCGGAAGGCCGTCGTCCGTTTCGAGCTCACTACTCCATGTAGAGGGGCCGCGCTGAGCATGGGTTTAAGGTCGGAGGGATAGATACCTACCATGTACTGACGTAGATTCCCCTCTTCCTCCCTTTGCACACAGCGTAGAATGGTCCACTTGTGGTAAACAGCTCCGGAATTTGTCTAGACGCAGCTACAGACTTCGCAAAAGCCTCAGACTGATCTTGTGCATCTGCGGTGTTACGCTTCAGCACATTATGAATATCGCAAGCCGCAGTTGCTTCAGCACTAGTCGTGCACTTGATTATGATTGGCAGGATCGGACTGCATGAGCCGTCTGTCAGAAACGGACTGTGTAAAATAATTGGCCATGGATCGAGGGGGCGCGTCTAGTGTAGTCCACTCACGACTGGACATGTGTACCGGGTGAAGCCCCCCCAATGACGGCGTAGACACGATCCGACATCGCGAAAAACGGAGCTATCATATATAGGGGATGATGGCGGATCATTGTTCCCCGGTCATATTCCCACGTATTCTCACGGTTTAAATTCCATCTAGTCATGAAAATTCCTCGAGTAAAATGCCGGTAAAGTGTACCCATTTCTCTCCAGTGATTGCCATCCATAATATTCGTGCGGCAATTTTCCCGCATTCGGACTGAATTCCCATGGTTAAACTTGATATTCCCCTCAACTTGAAGGATCCTTCTATCTCAACGGAGTTCCCTCAAGGCATTTCGCTGCATGGATTGACCACACATTTACTTTTATGGTCATACCAGTCAATTCCTTCTGTGTAAAGACATTATTCTGCTCGAAGAATCCCAAGAATCTACGTACGTTGCTATCCTTGAACCTCTCTCACTTGAGGAGGAGAGCCTTTTGTCCAATGAAGTAGTTTCAGACGGTTTTCGACCATGTAGGGCTTCAACCTTTTATCTTTCCTGTTGGCCTATATACTAGTAATGGTCACCACGACTACTATCCTCTGAACCTACGTAATCTTTGCTTCGTCGTCTCGCGTTCGTACCTCGCCAAGTTCGTTCTTTCTCCACCCGTTCAACGAATTCTGTGGAGGGAAATATCTCCACTGAGATTTTCAACTTCATCGCAGCGCTTCGGCGAAACTTTCTTGAAGGGATATTCGCGGAGAAACTGACTGGAGGAAGTTTCTGTGGTGGGAACTTGAAATCGGTAGAGAGAAAATGAGCATTTTACTGATGGGTTTTCGCTGAACGAAATTCACTGCAGGTATTTTCGTGCAGTACTTTGATGGTGAATCATTGACTCGCCAACACTTCGTGGCGGACGCGATCACCCCACGTTTGCAGAGGGCCACCGAGCTCCGCTTCGTCCTAGGCTCAGACTCCTCAGACTCCAACATATACTTACTATCGATCATGCAAGACTTTTTTATAGTCTAGCTGTGAGCTCACTGAAGATATCTGGCCTCTCGGCTTTCTCAGGTAGCGTTTAGGACATCTGAATATACATAATCCAAGTGGGTTGATTTTTGAGGCTCAGCCGAAGGTAGCGGAAGGATGCCGAAAGTGGTGACATATTTTGGCGGCTAGGATACAAGACCATAACCATCAAAAAGCCACTTTTGATTTTTGAGTGGGCTCAATTCTTCTTCTCGGGTGCGTCTAGAAACTTGATGGAATATTTTTGTATTGCTTTTCAGTCAGTTTTTTTCCTGAGGCAGACGGTTTGAATTGGTGGAGTAAACTCGAAATCGTGCAGATTTGATCTTAATTGCGAGCGAAATGAAGCACTTACCCTAAATGCACGTGACGAGCTGGGGGCTGGAAAAAGGGAACAAACCCGTATGTGGCTGACAGTCCCTGGGGCAAAGAATGGCTTCAAAAACGTTCAATTCTCGATGAAACTTGCACCGTTGGATAACACTCCGTTTGACTGATACCAATTTAGCACACTGGCAATAAACACGTTGAAAGCAACAAAAAGAAGGAATTCTGCTGACGAGACTGTGCTGACGGCGCTTCGCGAGCGCCGGCGCCCTCGGCGGATCACTAGTATTTGCGACCTCGTGCGCATCAACCGCATCATGATATCAATCATTACCCTGTGTCCTTTGTCTTAAGCCGCACGCTGATAGATATAGTTCTACTCATCTACAGCTGCAAGCCCATGCATTTGGCCATGGCCACCGAAATTAGTAGGTCCTAATTGCGGCGCGATCCACCGCTGGACGCGCAAATAGATGATGAGAAATCACGATCAAGGTTATTCACCTTCGAATTCGAATTCGAACTCGCCAGTTCAAGTTTGCGCTGATTCTTGCAAAATCCTCCCAATATCTAGATTGCTGTTCAGGGCTGGCTCATCCACAATTTCGGGCTCCCTTGCATTTGTCTGTTTCCGAAAAAGAAAGCGCTTCTAATTTGTCGATGATAATTTGTTCGAAAAAACTTCTACAGTTTGCCCACGAAATCTAACCCAGGATCCGGCCATATGCATGCGCGTCAAGTCGGGCCATGGCCATGGCGTGGTCAACTCCTGTACATGTAGGCCCGTGCTCGGAATTAACTGGTTAATCACAGAGTGCACCCTCAGTGTCATATCATGATCCTATGTCAAGCAGGGATATATAGCTATAGCCCTTCGAATGAGGGTCATGCACAATCACTTCGGACTACTCCGAGAATCGAAAACATGTACATGTCCGATTCGAAGCTTTAAATTTGCCGAAACACGTGTAGACTACCCAATCCTCATGATCATGGCTATGGCTGGTACGTATATTTTAAACTCCTTCCTTCATCTACCTATACATTGATCTAGCTATGGACTGTGAGGGCTCAGCAATTGACATTGCTCTCGATCCCACAAATAGCCAAGATCATGAACGAATCACCAACTCCCCGCTGATTCGGAGTCTACCTTGGTCAATCGATGGTATGGACTGTGAAGAGTTTCTTTCATGGCACCGGCATGGTGATTCTGCATTCCAGGTGAGTGTTGTTATCATTTTTTAGGAGACGAACGATCTCACAATGCGATTAGAAACTCTGTGATAGTATTCGTATGGCCACCGCCACCGATGGCAAGTTACCTCCAGCCTCGACTGCAACACAACGGCAGGCATATGCGCGATATATCTATGGTTTCGACGCGGTAAATACTGGAGCATCGAAGTCATACCCCTCGGAGCAACACACGATCTTCGCCCTTCAGCTTCTTCAACTCTTCGCCGAGCATATCGGACTGCCCAAGGTCAAGGACCGTCGCATGATGCCTCGATTTGCTTCGCTACCTACGATAGTAGGTAGACCAGCCGAAGTTAGTGCCTCACTATTCGCGCTCGCGTCCTCAGCTCTCATTATTTTAGCTACTGGGAAATTTATCCGATTGGCCCACAGTCATAGAAAAAGTCCGTGGTTATAAGCCACCGCAACGGAAACAGGTCGTGTCGAACTTGAAAATAGTTGCCTCTCTGCTTTCAGTCTGTGGTCAGGTGTGTTACAATTTCCGATTGACTCGTCACTAAATTCATTACTCAATCGCTACCAGGGGGAGTTCCCCATTGCCGACGTTGAAAACCGCCTCGGGGTTGGACGCCGGTGCGTGTCATTGCGCCCGATCGAACAAGAGCTCAAGCCCGCCCAAATCTAGCAGTTTGACATCGCTCAAACTCGCTCTATCCATTTCTGTCCTCATCCTTCTCTTGCCCTTTGCTTTCGACAGCAAAGACTGGACTTGCAACGATTACCAGTTACTTACGGTTGGTCTGATTAAAAGCAAATTACGTTCTGCTTACCCGTAACAGGCATTCCAGTTGCTAGGGCATCACCCGCCGGCCCTTGTACAGTATGAGCAAGCGCTCACAGCAGAGCTGTGGAAGCTGATGGCTTGTAATGACAATGAAAATGCCGAAGGCGCTCTCCAGAGCTTCTTGTACGCGGCGTCCAAACTTCAGACTGGTCATAGCAATTTCTTTGGTGAGTTGTGTAAGCTGTTTATAATGAAACCCCAGTCAGTGACCATTGGCTAGACTTGGCTTGTCCTCAACGGAATTCGGCCGACCCTACGCCGATTCCCACTTCGCTTCCTTGTGCGGACTCCACGTCAATTCTCGACTCACGCTCGGCGCAAGCCACCGCCGAGTTGGCCCCAAATCCCAGAGGTCTAGTACCAGACTTGACGCAGTTATTCGTTTATGTGCCCGAACCCGTTTCGACCTTTACCACGATATATCCGCCCATGCTCAATCGGCTCCCGGGAGTCGTCGTCTCAGATGCGTTGCGGGGTACGTCGCCAGACGGCTAATCTTTTCTGACGGACGTTAAATGTTCACAGGTTTGCCGTTGTCGCAGTTCCCAGACTTAGTCTGCAGGCTTATGATTCCGCCAGTCGCGATCGAATTATCACACCATGAAAGGCAATCGGCTCCCGTTCACGGGCCGCCCACTTCCGAGGATCTGGAATGGCGGTCGGACCTGGATCCGGGAGAAACACTGTGGCTGCCACAGTATAATGAGTGGGTAGATCTGGACTCGCACGGATAAGCGGACAATAAATATAAGCCGCCTAAAAACAGTCATTTCAAGGCTCCTGAACTTGCTACTGAAAGCACAAGTGTACCCACAGTGTAGTCCGGGAATGCGAGATGAAAATATGGCTGAAGTGCCTATAGCTATCGACTCCGATCGCGACGTTCAGTAATTCAATTTATTAGTTCATCGAATTTGCAATTGGTTTTTCTTACTACGAATTGCGAAGAAGAACTCGGGCGGCCGATTAACGAGCTGAAATTCGGGATGCGGCATAAGACGCTCCGAATACTCGGAGCAGCATACAAAAGACGCTCCCAAGTCGAATGACACACCTACAGTACTAGTTCATGATCAGAGCTCTCTCCTTCACTTTGCCGAACCCGAAATCGGTCGTCTTCTCGCATCGCATGACAGCTCGGAAGAGCAGTGCTTACCTCACCCCAGTAAGACTGCATTTCCGTGTCCGAACCATCATCGTCATAATCTTCTGAGCTCCAAGTGCCGTTGAGAATCGGAAATATTCCGGACAGAAATCGAGCCACTTCAATCGGCGACGAGATCAACGAATGTCCTACTGTCCAGTCAAGGAGCGCAGACTGGAGTAGGCGTGTTTTGTCCTCGTTACATTCGATGGTGGGAATCGTCGACGCGTCGACAATTAGCTCGAGCGTCGCCAACTTGGCGCAATGTTTTGCGAGGTGGAGAAGACTGTGCAGCGTTGCACGAGGCGGATGATCCGTGGGTCGTGTTCGTAGCAATAGATCCTCGAGATGGGGCCATGCTTCCGCCATCGCGAGAACATCCTCGTCGGTAACATCGATTCCGGTAGGAGGTCGGAGCTCCACCGAAGTGAGATTCGTGAAGTGGAATAACAACCTCAAGGTTTCGATGGTAATTGCAGGCACTGTAGGGTGCCCCCCCCGCCATGCGATGAGCCCTAGTGACGACGCAAATACGCCGAAGCGTGGTGCGAGGGAGATATTCTTTGAGGGCAGCAAAGATTTGCCGCACTGACGATGCATCATGAAGCGAGTAGTGAAGCTCAAATGACTCCAACGGGGAATGGGATAGTGACGGGATGAAAGCAAGGATGGACTGTGAAGGTGTGGAGTTGAGCGTGACATCGCACAAGGATGCAAATCTGGGTCCGGATGTTGGAGGAAGGTGAGGCGGCGTCGTGGAGGCATTGATGTTCGGAGCCGTGAGGCTAAGGGTTTCAAGACCCGGCAACGCAAGGAGATGATCATGCGCTTTTTGGTCAAGATGCGCCACTTCGAGTGATTTGATGTGGTCCAAACCACAGATAAAGGACGAGATGACGCGAGAAGGATCAATGCCTGGACCCACATCCTGATGTATCTCGATGTGGGTCAGTAATGGGCACTTGAGCGCGAGAACGGGCAGGCTGAGTTCAGCAATGGTTGTGAATGTGCCCAACGAAATATTTGTCAGAGTTGGGGTAAATAGGAAAGGGGCAAGAGAAATAAATGGAGGAAGGGAGGAGGGGGGAGGGAGTGCCACCGCGGGGGTCCCTAAAAGGAAAGTAGGGGGGAAGGAGATCCATCGAAGACAGCGTAGTTGGGGGAAAAGATGCGGGACCGGTAAAGTCAGGCGCAGAATTTCGAAGACGTTGACGAGGTCCGGCGAATCAGAGAAGCATATGAAGCATCGAACTCGACAGATGTAACGAAGAGCGCGGTTCCAGTCGCTCGGCAGAATGGCTTGGCGCAATATGTCTAGATACAACCATTAGTCAGAACGATAACGGGATGTATGGTTGATGTATGGCGTATTGGCAAGTTTACCCAATCGTGGGACCAGATACCAGGGGGCATACATTTTAATACGTTGACGATGGTGTCCTGAAAGGACCAGAGAACATCTAAAGCAGGTTCACTCAGGATTCTGCACGTTCGTCCCAGTCTCGCTAGGTCGCGAGTTTCGTCAGTGCTCGGCTTCTGGGTTTGGTCAGGGCAGATTTGAAGGAGCACAAGGTGCAGCACTTCTGGAATCCTAAGAGCTCTATGCATGCCGTCGGATGCGAGTTGGAAGGAAGTTCACAGCGCTAACTGAAGTTTTCGCGCATCGATCAGCTAGCTAATTATAAATAGAGGTCAATATGATGGTACAGTTTTTTTTTTTTTTTTTTTTTTTTTTTTCGTGGCGACTGTAGATCCGGCCTCTCGCTATAGACCTTGAGCTTGTAATTAACATATATACCACTACGTACTAGTACTACGATCCACCTATGTACATGTAAACTCCGGATCCAGGATTTAATATCGCATCAATCGCATCAATTGCAATGTGTCAAAGCTCTTGATCATGATATGACTCGAGCACCATGTAGAGACCAAGTTGGACCACAAGCTGCTCCTGACGATCGCGAGGTACCGACCTACCAAGTCGGACCACGAGTTGCTCCTGACGAGGTTTCTGAAGCTAGGACCGAGTCGGACCACAAGTTGCTCCTGACGAGGTTTTTGTCTAGATCTAGGACCAAGCCGGACCACAAGTTGCTCCTGACGAGGTTTCTGAAGCTAGGACCGAGTCGGACCACAAGTTGCTCCTGACGAGGTTTTTGTCTAGATCTAGGACCAAGCCGGACCACAAGTTGCTCCTGACGAGGTTTCTGAAGCTAGGACCAAGTCGGACCACAAGGAGGACGAGGAAGAGGTCCAAACTTCAGGACCAAATCGGACCACGAGTTGCTCCTGACGAGGTTTCTGAATCCGATCGGATGCAGCCTCTATAGGCCCAACCTTATCCATGTATCAACCGGCCGCTTATAGCCGTGTACCCACATCGATATCGTACTTGAGCTGACTTGCGCTACAGCCAATTCAAGAGCGAGGTGGCGGGCGCGGTCGACAACGAGATCTGGGGCGCCACCGGCCCCCTTCGCCGTCGTTTACGCAGACTACGGGGTCAAACAGACATGGAGCGTGCAAGTGCACAAAGGTACCTCTAACCTTTTCACAACGAACCCCGCTACAAGTTTCGCTGACTCGGGTTTACAGATTACATCGAGACCGAGAATCCTGATCGAGGCTCGACTTCTTCAATTGCAGTACTTCAGACTATGGATTGAGGCTGAAATAAACAATGCAGTGAGTGTTTCTTTCGGGCATTCCAATCGAGGCGCTGACCTGCATCATTATGATCTAGCTCCACCCGCCCTGCTGGGCTTTAATTTTCGAGCCAATACAGAGCGAGCGCGTCACTCTCGTGAGTAGCTATCTCTCGGCTACTTATTGATCATGATGATCCTACCTTGTATCCATTTCAGGTCGCCGATTCTACCCTCGAGCTGTGCAGGAACTTTTATCGGCTCCAGCCGATTCAAGTACTCGTAAAGTGCCACATTTACAAGTTCGAGCCGCTCAATCGGACTGAGAATCATTTGTGATTCCTGTACAGATAGCTCGGGGCGCGCATGGAATCCTCTCATATCTCGTTTTCCGGCGCGGCGGTACGTCCTCGCACATGTACATTCCCAGATAGTAAATTGCAATTGCTCATTTTGTCAAGGATCCGGAAGGACTCGTACCAGTGAACTCGTATCGCCTCGAGTTTCGTTCAGCGCGCATAGCTATGGTTCTCAAATCTCTCTCACACATGTACGCACGCTTGATTCCTGGAGCCCGTAGCACAAGCATAACTTCATTCATTTTTAGCATCGGCCTGTCCCCGATCCCCAAGACCTGTTGGACCTCCTTGCAATTGCAAGATCGACCGAAATTATGCATATTGCCAAGATCTCAGAGGACTGATCATGATTATGAGGTGCACGTCGGTGTATGTCTTGTTGGTTTAACTAGTATGTATCCTAACCTCCGTTGACGTCGACTAGCTTGGAGCCTTTTCGTTCGATTGATTCGTGCCGGATAAGAACGTTTGCATGAGGTATGTCAGTTTCTAGCGATGTAGAATGAACTAACTGGTTGAATAGTGAGTGAACTTCATTCAAACAAGCAAGTATACGTATCGGTCCATGGCCAGGACCTTCTGGTGATCATGAACCAACGCTGACCATGATCATGAACGCCGAAACTGTATATGCTCAATTGACCCCAGTCGCAGGTATGTGCGTATTGCATCCACGATGTGGTATCTTGAACTAACCTTTTAACGTCGAAGATTGGCCCTGGACATTTAAATTTACAGTTTCTTCCGATGGTTAGTACAGGTTGGCTCATGATCTCCAACGTCGCATCAATCGCATCGATGTGTCAGATCTAGATGACTTGATCTGCAATTGCGCATGCCTGGCGATCGCGACATATGGATGTATGTACATGTAGTCCTGGCCATGGCCATGGGCAGGCTGGGCTCTTGATCATGACCATGACCATGACTCGCGAGTATGAGCGAGCTCCTCTAAATTACCAAAACCTTGGCCACGGCCAATTCATACATTTCGAGTGGCAGGGTCGCCACAGATCTAGAACGTTAACCAAGCCGGACCACAAATATATGTGGAGGGTCTAGATCTAGATCTTGGAGTTGATCATGACCGTGGTCGCGGCAGAGAGCCCATTGTCCATGGCCAGAAAGTGCCGATATCTTCTGGCCATGGCCATGGCACAATAATTTCGATTTGAAATAGCGACGTCATGATCAGGACGGATTCTGCGTAGCTTCTCGACGGGCCTCTCTCTTGCCCTGTGCATGAACAGCAAGCAAGTCGTTTTTCTCCCATGCCTCCACCCGTTCCTTGGAATTGTCAAGATATAATCTTCAGTCGCGTGCCAGCACACGCACTTGGAGCGCCTTACACTCTGCTCTGATTCACTTCGAACGGGTTTGCAGGTGTTAATCGCATCAATGTGTCAAAGCTTGCTCTTGACTCGAGCTCGTGATCATGAGGTCCCCACATGTACAGGACCAAGTCTGACCAAGTCGGACCACAAGCTGCTCCTGATCATGACGAGATACCTACCTAGCGTACGGGGCCGCGTCTGTAAATCGTGTTTGAAGGGAAAAAATGGGCCCCAATGCGAAAAACCCGGCATTTTGGGAGTACTTGGTCGGGAATAGAGTAAATCAGGCGGCTGGCTGCGCGCGATTTTCATAGAGTCAAAGAGTCGGGAAAAAATCCGACCGAGTTTGCGTGTAGTGACCGGGGGCCTGCGACAGAAGAGTACGCGCACTAGAAGAGTTCAATGGAGCTGGATAGAGGTTAAAGAGTAACGTGCAAACTGTGAAGGAAATGAGTAAAAATTAAGTGGCAAGGAATTTTTGAAAGAAGGAATTTGGCTGCTGAGCGTGCAGGCCAAGCCCAAGTGTAGGGCCACGGCATCGTCATCCGAATTCCAGAAGGAGTGGTAAGGGGAATAAGAGAAAAGACTGGCCTCGGACGCGAATTGTGGGTGCACAAAATGGACATGGTTTGATTATAATGCGGCGCGTAGAGGCTTTGTGGGCCCAATATTGCGGCTGCCAACGCCCGCCGATGCAGAGTCGACTTTTGCCACGTGCGGAGAGGCGACTTTGCGGGCAAAGAGGCTGAGGGTGGTTGGACCAAAGAGGATAGTCGCTGAGGGGATTGCCGCGCGATCAATCAACGTTAGGCGAGAGGAAAAAGCGGCTATATCTGTAGGCTGTGGTACCTGTGCTGTGGAATTACTGGCCGGTGATTGTAATTGACCCTGAAAGGTAGTTCGCTCGAAGTTTTGGTTGCGGTTCGCCGTCTATGTGCATTTATCAGACACGCTAGTCGGACCGGTGAGTTGGGAGAGAGGCGGGTTCGGAGAAATCCCGGAGCCGCGGGGAGACATGTTTGGGTACTTGGGGCGAAAGAAGGTGTGGCCAGGGGGGGCGCGCGGCGAGGTTCACGACCAAACATATATCTGTGGATGTGCGCATTAGTGCGAGGTTGGATGCTATGCAGCACGTAGCGCTCACGAAAGTCCCGACCGCCGCAATATATGTATATATACGACAAGTCAGAGTGTGCGAAGTCCGACCGAGCAATTGACGTCCCCTCGCGGTACGGTGCAACAAAGAGTGCAACGAGATTATTCGGCCGCGAGAAACTGTGGATCCGGATAGAGTTTAGCGCGATTCAAAAGTACACGGTAGCACTCACTCATCGGGGTCAACACGTCAGGGCTCAAAATTAGAGTACTAGTTCAGTGCGCCGCCCAAATAATGCATGTGTCGCATCAAGTCAGAAACTTCGAATTCGTCAGGAGCAACTCGTGGTCCGACTTGGTCCTGGTGCCGGCGCTGGTCGTCGGTTTTTTGAGCCCCTAGTGGCCTTGCGTGGTCAAGTGAGAAACCTCGTCAGGAGCAATTCGTGGTCCGACTTGGTCCTGGTGCTGACGCTGGTCGTCCTTGACAGTGGTTTTTTGAGCCCATAGTCACCGAGCGGGTCGTGGTGAGGTCGGAAACCTCGTCAGGAGCAACTCGTGGTCCGACTTGGTCCTGGTGCCGGCGCTGGTCGTCTTTGGCAGTGGTCTTTTGAACACATAGTGGTCATGCGTGGTCAAGTCAGAAACCTCGTCAGGAGCATTTCGTGGTCCGACTTGGTCCTGGTGGCACTTGTCGTCTTTGGCGGTAGTTTTTGGGCCCCACAGTTGAAAAGCTTCGTCAGGAGCACTACAGTGGTCCGACTAGCTCGAGCTCCTCGCTCGCGATCGCCACAAAAGCGCCATGACCACTAGTACTGTACCAGTTGTGTGCTTTAAATTTGACGTGAAGCCTGAAGTTGTGTGACGAATTGTTGCGAGTGATGCGACTAGTGACCGCTTGGGCCGGAATCTCCGGCAATGAATAGAAAATTAGCAGACCGAGCTTCGAAAAAAAAAAATCTGATTTGCACTACGTAACTAGAATCATCGGTTCAAGTGTGAGAATCATAAAACTACTTCAAAGCTGCTCCAGCATGAAGGTGTCATGGTCCGTGGTGATGCATAACCCAGAGCGAGCCCCGGAGTGACGTTGAATAACAGGGTTCAGGGCTCCTGGATAGCGCACTTCGTTGGCTAGCCCTCCCCAGTCAAAATCTACCAACAAAAGCGGTTTGTTTACATCCGTTTTATGAACGAGGATGTTAGGTAGGCGTATGTCACCGTGAACAAAGCCGGCGTTGTGCATACCTTGCACCGCGCGTTTGAATTGCTCCAAGCAAGGATGGGTGACAATGCTGGAGAACTCTTGGCTTTCGCCAACCGAGTGGTACGCTTCAGACACATCGGCCATTACCACCATCCTCCACCGGCCACCAATATCCACTACCGCTTTCAATTCCGGCGCAAAGCCCTTTTGCGCGCAAAAGTGGTGCAATTCGGGAGAGTAGCGTTTGGTGAATTTGACGAGCAGTCGCTGGTTGGACTCGTCAGTGGCCCTGAAGAGTAGGTGACCTGGTACGCGCTCCACATAGCGAAATTGGTGCTGGCCACCGTGCTGTGGATCATCCCAGCTGGTCACGTCGGGAAAGTCAGCCGAGTGGGCCGGATCTTTGTAGACGCTGATTTCAGTGATAGCGATGGAATAAGCGCGCATCAGTCGGGCAGCCTTCTCCATTGCTTCGTCGTTTGACATGTCCCAATCAAACGAGGCCGTTGCCTCGAACAGCTTTTGAACGACTGGTTTTTCAGAGTTCCAGACGCCACCGGAAAAGGTCAGAACGGAGCCTGCATTATCCCCTCTTCAGCAGCTGACACAGTAAGAAGTAGGGGCGATCTTACCAACACAAGTCATGAGTAGGAGCGGGAGCCGGCGTTGGAGGTCCTTCTCAGCCTCATTGATTGTCGCAGTACTGTAGTAGTGGACACTTTGAAACTGAGGTTCTGATCCCCCCGAGGCATCCTTTTTGTATTCTGCAAGCGCAACCATAATTTTGGAGAGCCATTGTAGCCCATCAACCTCATATCTGCCGAGGATTGCGTGGGGAGCCATGGATTCTTGAAATCTCGCCATGAAAATTTTGTTCATAGCGTCTCTCAGCAAGCTTTCATGTGCATAGATCTCTGACATACATGCGCGCATAGCGATGGCCAGATCGTAATCCTCTGGCAACGGGCATGATGACTGCACGTTATCTAGAAAGCGCCTGAAAATCCCGCAGAGCAGAGTGTTGGGAACATCTGGCTGAGCCGCCAAGGGCCGATCCGTTGCCGGATGTGTCCGCAGCTTTTCGGTGGAGTCGGTAGCAGCTCTGTAGTTGGACGGCAGAGCAAATTGAGAAGGAGAAATGGCCTTGGTTTTGAGCGTCTTGATGAAACGCTGTCGAGGATTAGATGGTGGGCTGTATATGCTATGGTGGTTAGTGGTCTTCGTGCTGAAAAATCGGCACACGTACGACGGTAATGATGCGGCATATTTAATGACAATCTGACAAGTTCCAGCTGCAATGCCGCTAATTACTTGGCTCTGCTGCTCACCCCCCGTAAGGACGGGGAGCGTGGCTAAAGTGGATTGGGGTAGAGCCGTAATTTGGGTCGCGTCCATGGGTGCATCCAGCTAACGCGCAATCAGCTCACTCAGAGGGATGTGTACAGGGGACGACGAACTTTATGGAATGTATAAGACGGCAACTCCGGGAAAAGGAATCGAACTTGTTCACGCCATGATGCCACAAAATCAGAGGGTTCAAAGCGGAGCGGGCAGAACTGCGTGAGACCCTCGATATAGCAAAGAATCTTGATGGGTTCCTCGTCCCGTTTGCGTTTAAGGTCGGGGGATGTCATACTAGAATGCACACTTGAGCTTTCTGACATATGCATGCGGGCGGCTGGAGAGGAATTAATGCTGCGCAAAAGTCACACGGGTGACGGCCCGGTTTAGGAAATACTGTGACCAAAGGTTGACTATTTTTAGATTGTCTCAGACGGCCATCACTGATCATGAACCTTTGGTCGTAATATTAATAGTATGGTCAGTCTCGAAGTGTTTGCCCCAATGAAACTTCGTTACTGTGACCACGGAACTTGAAATACACTATAGCTAGCGGCTGTTCGCCAGACGAGAAAAAGAAGCGAGTATACGTACATACAGGATCTAGAGCAGGAGTGTAGGCGCTATCAGTGCCTAGGCTTCCTCAGCGATAGGGCTGCTGATCATGAATATTGTAGCATACATATTAGGCGCCATGTATATGTTGGTACAACACCTGCTTGTTCCTTAAAGGGACCATGGCAGTAATACATCAGGCCTCTTCCTCCTCCTCCTCCTCCATCAACCATAAAAGATCGTAAAATCAAAGAAGAGAGCGGCTGTATTTGCGACTGCTGTTACGGCCTTCGTCCGAGTCCGAGTCGAATTCGTCTTGATGCTGCGGCGGCGAATGGAGACGGGAGCTGTGATGCAGGTTAGCACTAAGTGACCTCTCAATATTAATTGGGGGGGCTTGCCCCCCCTCTTTCCTCGGGTGGGCAGCCAAAAACCGGATGGCTGTGCTTTGTACTGGTTTCCCACGGGGACACCATCAAATGATCGCGTCGCCGTGGGAAGATGCCTCGCACTGCACTTCGACATCGTTGTACCTTGAGTGGTTTGGACATATATAACTTTGAGTGTATGGAATATTGTAACACAATATTATTGCTTCCTAGGCAAAACTCTGAAGCTGGCCAGGATGAGCTCCGGTGTTGTCCGGTCAGAATTGATGGATGATGGATGCCATGACCTGTCGTCGACTGCCAATCTATTTTCTTTCTTCCGCCCTCTCAGGATGTAAACAGGGCTCAGGGGGTGGTTAAGAAAATCAGCCAGGATCAACACCTCAATTGAACCTCCCTGCCGTTGGATTTTTTAAGTGTGACAAGGATGGATATTCTGGTAAATGGTTGCACTTCTTCAAATTCTGGCTCATAATTAAATGGTTGGAACTCAGGACCTGCTCTGCTGAATGGGAAGGGATTGACCCATCCTGGGTTCCCATTGTTCCAATAACCTCCAGATGGGATGATCAGACTGGAAATTCTCTCATACGGACTCACTCCAGTTTGGGCAATCACAATTCACGAGAGTCAGTGATGTTGGCCGTGATCAACTTGGGACAAAAAGGACTTTCCCTCTGGGTTATCTTTTGTGGCAATTTCACGAGTCAAAAAATTATCTGGAGTAGCTTTTCGGACTTCGTTCCGTTGGAGCCGTTTGAAGCACGAAACAGAATCAATAGAGCAGTCCTGGAACCAGTACAAAATAAATTTCCTGTGAAAAACTAAGGAAAAGTTGTGAAAAATGGAGTCAAAAATCAATTGAAAATGGCACTAAACGAGCAGTTCCCCAGCTCCACGACTGAAAAAATACCGGCGCCACTTGGGATAAAAAAATCGTTTTGTACCGGTTTCAGGCCTGCTCTAATGCAGATGCCGGAGGAGGACACAGAGCAAAGGACTCAACTTGGTTTCACATTAGATACTTATTGAATGAATCTCAGTCAGTATGTATTTCTCGAGAATTAAAAGTACTCGGCAACTCGGAATTAGCGCAAGCCCCCCCTTACTGTAGCCGGGTACCGGCATACAAAACATATTTGGGATGCGCACACGGACGAGGCTGCCGCCTCACTAAGTAGGATCCGTCAGTGGACTATACTTAACAAATTCAAAGGAGATGGGTAGTTGCATTTTGACAGCTTCTGGCTTTTTGTGTGGTTTGGGGAAACGGCGGCGTCGGGGCTATCAGATGGTGGTTACTAGTATATCATGTTGAGATGAAAAATAATACATCTTCGTCTGGCGCAAAGGTTCCGCCGGTCGACTCGCTGGGGAGCTCGACGAAGGGAGCAGTACGTCCCTGGCCAGATAGAAAGGCGAACATTGCAAAAGAGCAGTATATATAAAGAAGGCCGATCGCTGCCGATCGCGATAGCTGCAAACCGCATCACTCGCATCACCGCATCAATCATAGATCGCGACGGATCGCAGTTGGGTCCGAGTCGCAGAATTCCTTTATAATTAAATTTCCTGCACTTTATCGGTATCGCATCTACCGCGGACGGCTATTTCACGGTCGTGCAAAGTGCAACGCCGACGAACACAACACGAACTGCCAGCTCGCTGTCGAAATTTTCCTGGCTGCTCTTCGCATTTTCATCTTGGGATACGAAAACAACACTCTTGAAACCCTACAGGTCACAAGCAAGCTTTTACAAAAGATTAATCCCACCCCCCCTTCCCCCAATTTTCATCACATCAACTCAGAGCTCCCACCTTGCCCTCCACGGGCCGCCCTTCAATAGTGATTCATGAGAAGGGACATTGCTGGCTGGAATGAGAAGGTGTATATAGCCCTTGAGAAAAATGTGTTCGGGTCAAATATTCACGCACTTTGAGCAACACCCTTACATTTGAGTTCCAAACCTCCAAGTCAGAGCGGGCTGGAGTGGGCCACTGAAACGATGCCTCTTTTACAGGCCGAAGGGAAACAAGCCTGCATGCGAAGCACGCTCGCCTTAGTCGTGATGACCTGGCCCTCGAGAGACCACGTGGATAGGCTCAAACTCTGCAGACGCTGGAACTGGGGCGAAGACAATTCTAGGTCGAGCGGCTGGTAGGAATCGATGTTGGGTCCGCGAGAGCCAATGAACGCGAAAGAGAGCGTTTCTAAGTTTTCTGCGCGAATCCGACGAAGGAGGAGGCCTGCGACGTGGGCTAATTGGTCCACGTGCGTCATCAGAGAAAGAGAACGGAGCTGGGTGTTATGACTGAGGTCTAGGTCTAGATCTATAGCGACTACCCCAACCTCCCAGGTCCCTGAGAAAGTGATAGCTGAGTTCTAGGTCCAGAGCTTGAACGAGGTCACCTACTCGGAAATACCAACTCAAGTGACCGGAGGGTGGGGCCGACGGCGGCCAAGTACCGAGAAACGGTCGAGGCCTCGTTGAATTCGACATCAGAGAGCGCCAATTGGGATACTTTGGGAATGTCGGGAATCGACAGGATCCATTGGAGAAACTCGACTGCGTTGCAGCCAACCTCCAACGAGGAAAGTCGAGGAAATGACGGGACAACGGGCAGCGATGTCGGTAACACCCACGGTTCGTCGCATCTCGCGTCGATTCGGAGGGATTGCAAATATTTGAGAGGGCAAAGGGTGGCTGCTATGAATTGAAAGGATTGGGCAGATACTGCATCCAGTTCCAGATGACGGATATTCGCGAAGGAAATGGGGATAGGTGCCTTTAATGTGGGAGCGAAAAGACACAATGTTGAAACATTGGGCATGAGGTGCAGTTGGTTAAGTGATGGAACGAGACCTTGCGCGAATGATGACGCCGGGGAGCTCGAGTTAACTCGGGCATTGCTCGGTCGGATTTCGAGTCGGCGGATGATTGTGTCGTCAAATCGGATCGACCTCGATTTGTAGAGCTGGTGAAATGCGGCAAAATTTTCTGCGTGTAGCGTTATGTCGGAGAATAGATGATACCTCGCCGACAGAAGCCAATCCTTACAGACCAACGAACATGCCGAGAGTGCGGCCTTGTCTGAGTATAAGAAATCGATGGTGTAATCAATGAGTTCGAGCGCGAGCCGGGGCGAACGATCTGTGTTAGTGCTTTTTGGCTTTTTCATCATCTCCAAAACGGCCAAGAATTTGAAGGTTAAGGAAGAAAGGTAAAATCGGCTAACGGCGGCGTAAGCTATTGTACATGCAGTAGTGATTAATATGACAGACCAGCGCTCGAAGAGGGAGGAGAGGAAATCCATGATCATCTCAATTAACGTTGCGACTACGATAGGTAGGAACGATAAACAGTATACAAGTCGTTAATTGCAAGACTGCAGGCGATCGATCGCGATTCAAAAGACTAGTACTGGAGGTTGACGCGTACGCTGGGATGACGTCTGCTGGCCACGAGGTGGCGAACCGATGATTCGCCATCAAAGTACTGCACGATCTTGCAATTGCACGATCCCTCTCCATGGCCAGTGATTAAAAATATTAAAACCCCAGGCCTTCAAGCTATTAGTAAGATAGGCTTCATCCATGATCGACCAATGTGTGACATTTGGATGAAAATTAGTTTTCTTGGCAACAAAAGTGAGAATGGGAATTTGCTTCGAGGATCGCTTTAGAATGTGTTTTACTGTACCTAGAAATAATATTCCTAAGGATTTTGGCTTCGAGCAGAGAGCCGTGAAGCTTTTTTGGTGGTATTGATGGCAAGACTTGAAAATTTTGATCGCCCCAGCAAAAAAAGCTTCACAGCTCTTGGTTCTGGCTCAAAAGACCCAAGAATATTTGTGAACGTACCTAGGATGACTATGAAGAGATCCTCGAAGCAAATCTTGCGATTTCGTTCTGCTCGTTGAGTTCTAGTTAAGAAGGTTTTTCAAACGGCGTGTGATGTCACATTGGTCGATTATGGACGAGGCCTATCGTAGCTTCAAGCTTCATGATCAGCAAATCCTGACTTTCCCCCCGGATCCTCGGATTTCCCTCCACAACTTCCTCCAGTCATGATCATTTCCCTCACGATCGAGTTGATATGGTGCAGAGATTTCCTGTGATATTCCGATGGCCATGGCCACAATGTAATCTGGGTTCGGGTCCGGATCGTTGTCCAAGAATTCGTCGGTGCCGATCCGACCGGCGTGCCAGTCCCCAAGGCTCCAGTCGTCGACGAGCCCGAGGACGTGCAGGAATCCGGGGCCCTCCCACCGGAATCTACTGGGAAACCCTCCCATGGCTGCGATGCGAGAGAGCATGGGCAGGGCGTTGCTTGAAACCCGTGAGCGAACAGCGAGGAGAAGGCGACGGGCTGGCTCACATTTGCTTCAGTGAGGGGGAGTGAGCCGGTACATAACCCGTGAGCGAACAGCGAGGAGAAGGCGACGGGCTGGCTCACATTTGCTTCAGTGAGGGGGAGTGAGCCGGTACATAGCCCTCAATCCCCGGTGGGCGCCGTAGTACTCGCACCATTGGGAGGCGGAGAGGGGCGGCGCGAGGAAGAGGTGCTCGAAGGCGAGGAAGAGGTGATCGGAGGCGAGCGCGACGACGACGAGCGCAAGTATGGTGACGGGAGGGCGGCGGCGAAGGGTGCGACCAGAAGGGTGCAAAGGAGGTGATTGACGAGCGCACGATACTGCGAAATCGTCCACAGTTGCGCCACTTGGGCTACGAGCATGACGGTGGTGGTGGTGGTGGCGCGCGGGGTCTGCAGAACGCGGTGCGCCGACGCGGCGAACAACGCGAGACCGACCGAGGGGAGTGTGCCTGTGAGCGCAGCGGAGACCGTCGACGTTGCCGACGTTGCCGACATCGGTGGTGCTGGTGGCGGTGCTGGCGGTCTCTGTGGGTGATCCCGACGGATTAACCGAACCGATTCGGGACGGTGGTGGTTGGAGGTCAAGAGAGGTCGGAGGCAGCGGGCCGCGCGACCGCGCTTTTATAGGCGGGTCGGAGGCGGTCGGGATGCGGTATGACGGCGGATCGACAAGCGTCAGGCGCTCTAGGACCGAGAAAGGGTGGTGGTAGTAGTGCGGTGGTGCTGGCCATGGGGCAACGAGAGAGAGGCCGAGTCAATCCTCTGGGGAAGTAGCCGGCACCCCGATCCTCAACATACCTGCCCATGTATCGCCCTAGTCATCCGCTTGTCATGGCTACCTTCCCTTGAGCACGGAAATTTGAACCTCATCATCCAACTTCTACCGATGCTCCAACTCGCGCTTCCGGCGTTTCCGCGCCCTAAGCGTATTCTGCCTCCGCTTATACTCAATCGTCTCTGTCTCGCTCGCTGTGAGCGACAACACCTCCAGCTCCACCTCATCGTTGTCATCGGCGCAGGGATGGCCTTGCGCACCGCCGACGGCATGATATCTGCGTCGGCACCTCGAGGGAGGGTAAGCGACTGGGGCTTGACGTTCTTGGGATCCGGAGTGCCCATCGCCGTCGCACACTGCCTAGTCGTCGGTGTGCTGGAGGATGCTGACTGCAGGCGGAGGCGGGCTTTACTTTGCTTTCGCGGAAAAGATGGTGCTGCTCGGGTCGAGCGAGTCGAGCGCGGGCGTCCCTGAGGAGATGGTATACGTGCGTGTACGTGGACAGCCCACCGAAGAGATGTGGAACTGGCTGAGAATATAGTGAAAAGCGGAAAATCGAGGTGGGAAAAAACCGACCTCCTGAATCCGGAGTATCGGGCCCCTCAGAACGAACAACGAGAGCGAATTGATGACGGTGGACGGGACATTGGGTCGCTGCGCCGTGGATTTCATGGGTCACGTTTACCAAAGCTGCAAAGGCAAGAGTCAGCTCGGTATGTAGCTATAGGAGACTGGGGCTCGGAGGGACTTGCCAAAAACATCTAGGAGGTGCAATGCACTACGGGCGAGAGTTTTGAGCGACTCCTTAAGATTGACGGGTCTGGAATAGTATAGTCAAGATGCGAATATGGGGCAGGCGAAAAGAAATACCGACCTCGAGTATCTCGCTGCACAGCTGGAGCGGAGCGAGCTCATTGATCACTTTCACGCCCGTATCGACACGTAGGGCGTGAACTTCATCGTAATTCATGTCAGCTGTAAAGGCAAGCGTCAGCTCGGTGTGTTGGGAGCTGACTGTGGATGGATTTTAGCGCGACTCCAAAGTCACTCACTCATAATACGCCAGAATCAAGAGTACAGTATGTGTCGCATTAAATTATAATTACAAAACTTGCCAGGAGCAACGTTCAACGCGTGGTCCTGGTGCCGGCGCTGGTTTTTTGAGCCGATAGTGGCCTTGCGCGGCCATGGTCAATTCAGAAACTCGTCAGGAGCAACTCGTGGTCCGACTTGGTCCTGGTGCCGGCGCTGGTTGTCTTTGGCAGTGGTCTTTTGAGCTCATAGTGGCGGCCACTCGCGTGGCCAACCTCGTCAGGAGCATTTTCTGGTCCGACTTGGTCCTAGCGCTGTGATTGGCGCTTGCAATTGTCGTCTTTGGCGGTAGTTTTTGGGGCCCACGGTTGGAAAGCTTCGTCAGGAGCACAACAGTGGTCCGACTAGCGAGCGAGGAGTGCCACCAAGACCGCCAATTGCGTTGAACGTCGCATCGATATTACTGTAGTGTCTGTTCACAGGTTGTTACGCGTGACCTCAAGTGTTCAGAAAACTAGGTCGAAACACTACAGTATGATCATACGCATGGAGGTGCTGAATTGATGCGAGTGATGCGACTACAGCTCAAAACACTGGAGTACTCTCAATTTATTCAAACTCAAATGCAGACCCCATGTCCTGCTTCCCAAGAGTACCCCGATGTCCTTGGCACAAGAAATAGGCACGATTTGAGATCATAATAAACCCGAAACTTTTCTTGCACTTCTAGGTATTTTTGATGGGACACTCGGCAGGTTCACATCATCTTCAGTTCGACAACCCAGACAAAGCCCGTTTATACGCAAATTCTCTACATCCTAAGGATGCTACTGATGAATCCCGAGCAAAATGTAATGAAATTTGAGGCCATAGCAGCACCATCGAAAAAATCTTGCACTCCAGGTCCATTGATAGTAACGGAAAATCATTGGGCGAGGCCAGTGTGGTCGAAGCTAGGCTCTATGTTCTCCACCGCGGTGTTCTCCCAGTTTTTTCAAAGTCTTTATATTGCCGCTGTCAGTTTAACCTTTATAACGCTTTCACTGACGACCTGATTTAACCCTGTTTGCAAATAGCCTGTTGCACAAGCAATTACTACTATGTCAAGGAGGATGAACTCACCGAAACGATGTCGCGTGAATATTATAACACATTGATATCGGTTCCACAGTTCGTTCGTGTCACGGAAACCTCCTTCGAAAATCAGCTGTGTGTGTATTTCGAAATGCAGATGGCGACGATTCAGTGGGTTAGCACGATATCTCACTTGATTTTATCATGATCACTTGAGTGCCTCTGCCGATGGAATTGCCCGGATATATAACCTGGCACTTGGTCAATCTTCCATCCCAAACGCATCTCGTCTCAGCCATAATCTCGATGGCGAACTTGTCCTCGACGCATTTTTCCTACATGCAGTTTTGCGAGACAAATCTGCTCGTCAGAGTGTTCTCTCTCTTCCCCACCACGGCCCTCAGAGGTGTCGCCTTGATCAAGTACTACAAGAACGAAACTTTCGCATGGTTGGCACGGGACAAGAATTCTGGGCTCACGCCTGCAACAGATGTATGAAGATTTACCAAGGCACGGACAGCAACTGGTGTATTTCACCATCCCTTCATTCCTTATGTTTCCAGCTCAAAAATCAACCAGATAATGACGGCGTCACCGTCTGCCATCTGTCGTGTTCCGTTCATAATTGCCCCGAAGCGCTTCCGACCCAGAAGGCCCGCCGGTTTTGCACGACACATAACCACTTCAAGATGTGTGCTACATCAACGAATGCGACTCAGTCGCACAGTCGGGATTCAAATATTCAACTCCTGTGGTCTACAATCCCACCGAGACCACGAACTGGGTCATATGCCTTGCCAGTGAGTTCGACCTCGACGCCGACCGCGGAAGAGGTGAGTGGGTTGGCGGGTTCCTTGTTGCAGCCTGAGACTGTGCAGTCTTTGACCAAAACTTGGATAGTCCAATCCTGTCGATAGAGGGACCTATAGTACCGGCCGGCATAAAATCTCAGTTTGAAAGTTATACAACGTAGCGCACAGTGGGTGGCCTGAAGGCAGCATAGTACAAGAGCATACCAGTCAGGACCGTCGCGCAACGAAGAAAAAAACGGGCTCGAGATCCGTGTCGACATCCATATCCTCATCGGCAGTGTCACCCAATATTTTAGCTCCCAGTGGTGCAGGAGTCAGAGTGACGATACGAACAGTGGGATTCAACCCGCTGGTTGACGCGTTGTGCACCAACATGTTTGGCTCTGCTTGGCAGTGCCTTCCTCTCCGTGGGCGCGTCTGACGATCACATGATCTTCAACAAGACGCGTCATACAAAAGCGGTGTTTGTTTTTGTAGCTACGTGCACTCAACCATAACAGCCAAGTTCACAAAACTTCCAACTTCCTCGATACCGCCCTCCCTGAGTCTTGTGGATAGCGCGGGGGCACGGACCTGCACCGCACATCTTGCATTTCCCAGTGGTTGGAGTGCGTTGCCACCAGAATTCAGAGTTTTGCCCAGACCCATCTGCAAACGGACCTCCTCTGTGTATTGCTTGTAGCGCGGGGGCACGGACCTGCACCGCACACCTGCAGTACCAGCAGTGTCCCTGAGCTAGGCGTTGTGGTACAAATATTCATTTTGGTGGCAATGTCGACGGTGCACGCGTCAAACATGGCCAAGGGTCGAGCCTTCCGCACCTTTTCTTTCCTGTCGCACTACGTCGTGTTCTCTGTTACACGCTCTTTACCGCGACTTGCACTCGTATCACGTCACCGCGCCGGACGCGCCGATCGCCACGTTTTTTGCTCTTGGCCACCATCCTCCACCGCTCATCGACGGTCACCTCAACGTCGGGACCCAGGGGCTCGGGAGAAAGGTTAGGATAGCGACCACAGAGTGGGGAGAAGCTAGGAAGTGAGTTTTGGTCCCTGGAGCAAGGTACGGCTTCTCCTTTGCTCCTTGTTTTTCTTGCACTTGCCCCTTCTTCTTCCTTTACCTCCTCCCCCTCCTTCTCTGCCCTCCTTGCTTCTTCTTTCCGTATCCCCCGCCCACCGCGCACCCGCGCCGCCGAGTCTAGTGTACCACGGCGGGTGCGTATGCGCGTCTCGCGCTACGCTCGTCCCCAACTCCCCGTCTCCGCCCTCACCCTTTATCACCGTGCTACTGCCACCCACCTTCATCCTTGATATACGCGCCCGCGCACTGCGGCACCCGCGAACACCCGCGCCGCGCTGCGGGGAATCTTTCCATTCCTCTCTGCGCCGGCTTCCGTCCAAGGAATTCAGCGGGTTTTCTCTTCAGGGATTTCCCTCCTTATTCCCCAATACCCTCTTCGCATACCCTTCGCCGAGTCCGGCGTGACGTAGGGCATATTCTACTGCACCTTTCAGTTTCGTCTTTCTTTTGTTTCGTTTGTGACCCATTAATCCAGCGCTGGACCAGGCGCTACTCCCTCTGGCTCCTCGAGCACCCGGCCTTCGTCTTCCCCCTCCTTTCGTCCCCGTACGCCCGCAACAGCCGCGGCGAGCTCGTCCTCAAGAAGGCCTGCGCCGGCACCACGCTCACGACGTGCAAAACCGGGCGTGTGCTGTCCATGACGTGCTGCACGCAGAGACTTTGTTGTACATGCTGCTACTGCAGCGCCCGGGGACCGACGACTGGGCTTCACGTGCTGACGTTGCCTCGACGGACGATGAGGAGTTTGGAGCGTTTAGCTGTGAGGCTTTCTGTGGGGGTTTTTTTTTTGGCGCGCGGTGCAGCGTCGGGCGTTTTTTTTTGGAGGGGCGGGGGAAGGCGCGAGTGGTGCGCGTCCTGCGTTCGTGGGCATTACGGCGCTGCTGCGTGCGTGGGCGAGACGATGGAGATTGCGGTGCGCGCCGGGAGACCCAGCGGCGTCCGTGGACGTGGCCCTGGCGGATCTGGCGTGCCGGTGAAGGTGCATGCGTCCGTGGGAGTATCCCCGCCTTCACGCGCTGATCAGAGTCCCCGCGCGCCGCGCTGCAAGTCGGAAATGCGCGCCGGCCGAGTTTGCGCGCACGCACAACGCGCGGGCGGTGGCATCTGCGCGCCGGGTTCCCGCCCTCGTTCCTCTCAGATCCCCTGCCATCGTGCCATTGCCGCACATCCGCGCCGCCGAATGCAGTGCTCCGCAGGGGAAGCATTTGCCGCATACCGTGTGCGCGCGCGTCGAGTCCCCGTGGTTTCAGCTGTAAGCCATGCCGCGCGGGACTTTGCCTCCAGGTGTTCTCTTGGAGGTTTTCGGCGGATGCCCAAGCCTGCATGCAGGAGTTCGCCCGCGGGCTTTTCGCGGCGGGGGAAAACCTCCGTGGTTTTCAGTCAGGCAATATGCATGCCTCCCCTCACATGGGTGGATATACCTGCATGGGCTCGCGTGTACTGACCGGGGTTTCAGCGGGAGCAGCCTTGGGCTTGCACTTGCGCTCTCCTGTCTTCGGTCCTCGGCCTCGGGGTTCTCCCCTGGCTCTCCCCCTCTTCCTTCCCCTCTCATACGCCGGCCCGCCGCTGACATATCATGCAGCGCCGCCGCCCTCGTGCGCACCTTCCTCACTGCCTTGTTGTACGTCCCCGGTGCGGGCCATCGCGATTTAAAGTCGATTTAAAGTCGGAGGTACGTCCGTTCTTTATCTCTTTAATCTTCTCAACATCCACTAACCCCCTTTCTCTTTCCCTCTTCTAGCGCCACTCCACTTTCACCTCGAACCCATAGGCACGCCGATGCCCCCGCCGATGCCGCGAGACGACGAAGAGGACGCCGCGATGCCGCCGCTGGAGCCTATTCCCGCGCGGGCTGCCAACTGCCACCAAAATCCCTACGAGTGCGACTACTGGGGCGAATAGAGGCAATACGCATACGGGCGGGGAGGACGAAGATGACGGGATGCCACCGTTGGAGCCTATTCCTGGGCGGGCGGCTTGGCGGGGAACGCAAGGAATGGGAAACGGAAGGAAGGTGCGTACCTGCGTCTCTGTGTTTTTTTACCCCAACCCATCTCCCTCCGTCGCGTTCTCAGCCCTTGTCCCCTGCGCTCTCGTTCCCGTCGTATCCCCCGCCATCGTGTCACCGCCGCGCCCCCACGCCGTCGAGTGCACCACGGGGATGTGTTTGCCGTATGTGCCTCACGCGCTACGCTCGGTGGTCTTGGAGGTGAATCTGCGCGCAGACTCACCTTTAGGGTTTTGGGAGGATGTGCAAGCCTGGAGTTCCCCCGCGGGGTTGTAGCAGGGCGAACCTCCGCGGTTTTGACGTACACCATATGCGTGCGGCTCTCGTGCGCCTGCAAGGGTTCGCGTGTACTGAGGGGGTGCGCCCACGGGGTTTCAGCGGGAGGGAGAGCCCTCCTTTGGCTTGGGTGTAAGCCTTCATGCACGCGCGTCATCGCGGAGAGTCTGCACAGGAGTTTGCGTTCGGCAGCGTACGCGAGTGTGCGTGTAAGTGGCCGCGCAAGTGGTGGTGCGCCATGTTTGTGCGCAAGTCGTCATCCCCAGCAGTTTTTACATTATCCTTATCTTCTTGAATCAAAAAAAGCTTGCATTCCCAAAGCATTGTAAATTGCGAATTCGAAAGCAAAGGAGTAACAAATAAATCTACTGATCGTCAGGATTCATAAGCCGAGAAGCGTTCAACAACATGGGCCGGTAAGGGCGTCTGAAACGCAGAGCGTTCGAAGGCTTCCTTCAGAGATAGATTGGGATCAAGGTGCACATCGAAGCCTGCCTCGTCGGCCATCTTCTGTGTATCATATCCTGTTATAGGGCCAACGCGCATTGAGGACTGGGAGAAGAAAACCATGCTCCCCCGACCGGTTTCGTCCCCCGCCTGGGCAACGGGGTGGGAGTTTTCTTGAGTAGGGCGTTCAACGTCGACCTCAGTCCACACCGTTTGGAGCTCTGCAACATCCTTAGAAACCAAAACTCAGTGGCGAAGGGAAATTGGGACTCACTATGAACGTCTATGTTGAAATGATAAAATAAAGCGGATGGATAACCCGTCAAGGTCCAGGGCGGTAGCTCTAGGATAGCATCTGCCTCCCACAGAGCAAGCCAAGTGCGAACCTTGTGATTAAACTTCGCTGCAGATCTATCAGCAACAAGCCGAAGAATAACATTCAGAAACCTACCGCCAGACTTGAGGACAAAGGTAAAGATAAAGCAGCAGCTAAGCTGGTTCTTGCCGTCGACATGGGGGTAGGCGTGGGTTCGACGTTGATCAGGGAACGATGCATTCCAGCAGAAGTTCCAAAACAGGTCGAACATAGGTTCGATACCATGGTGTTCCCGGTGCCAGTCTGCATCGGCCTTGAAACGTGCAGCAAGGGCGGGCCAAATGGTCCGGAAAATGCTACAAACCCAGCCGCTATACCAGGATCAGTTGTGCAACAGCATGGGGTATTCGAAACGCACAGAATATCCTTGAAAATCTTGAGGTTCCTGAAGCGCTCTACACGATCACTGTTCTGACGGCCCCAAAGGACAAGCTGTGGCGTCTTCACAAGGGCGTTGAGAGTACAGCAAATTGTCAAGAAGACGCATACCTCTTGAGACTGCCTTGCATGTCCAAAGATGATAGCCATGTGCTTGCCGCGGAGTCCCGTTTCAAATGACGCCTGGATGGAAGCGTCTTCCAGGTCATTGCCGACAAGTACCTTCTGGGCTTCTTCAATCTCATCAATTCGAGCGGCAGCCCATTGAGCCCTATAAGATCGATAAAGGAAAATGATGCCCTTGCGGTCCACTAGAAATGTCCCGCGTTCACGGGTTGGACTACAAATATGAGATTGGCAGCAGCTGGGTGGGTGATTACACATACTCATGGGGTCCATTGGGCATCTTGTAATGAATTGGTGTAAATGTTTGAAGCCAAGGATAAAGAGCCTCCGCATCGGGCTTCTTAAGGTACAGGTGACGGATTTCTTCGCGCACAGGCTTCGGAGGTGGTCGTCCTTGCCAACCTCTAGGGCTAACGGAAGCATGGTGGAGAAGAGAAAAGGTGGGTGATTTGACAACATCGGATGTCGCAAACACACGATGTTCCAAAGCGTTGTCCCAGCCTGGGTTACTCCCATCTTTATGTTTTGTCAATTGGCCGCCGCGATGGCCTTGCTGAGCGCCTTTACCACGCCGTTTGTTCTTCTTCTGCTGGGGGGTGAGTGGAAGAGGGGGCGGTGGCACGATCGGAGACCATGATGGGCCAGCAATAGGTTGCGAAGATGGGCCAGCAACCCGGGCTGAAGACGGGTCTGGCTCTTTCCATGGAACACTCAGAGTACTAAAGGGTCTTCAGGGGAAGGAAACGTTGAAGGAGGACAAACTTACCTCCAATCGTGGTCGGGGGCCTTGAGCCCCCCCTCCCTGTTTATCCATGGTCCGTTGCGGGTATCACCAACCCTGGGCACTTTGAAGCGAGGTATGGGAACTTTTCCCTGAGGCGCTACGTCTTCGTTTCGTTTTCGTTTTCGTTTTCGTTTTCGTTCTCCTTCGCCAGCAGTGGATGGCGGCTCTTGATTTTTGTTGAGGAGGTGTCGGATGCGGGCAGAGCGCCGGGGCGCGAATGCGTCGAGAATATGGGAAGCATGGAAATCTTTCAGGTCTTCCACAGGGTCACCCCGACGGTCGGGGTCTCTATCTTTTATGTAGAAGGCCAAAAGTTCTTCGGTGTCACAATCCCGCCTGAAGAAATCACCCTGGGCAAACGTCAGCTTTGGAAGTGCCACTTCACTCGCCACAAAAACTAACCTGGAGTAAATTGTTTCCAGTTGGTGCCATCTCATCCTCAGTATCGGAATCTGAAAGGTCAGAGAGGTCGGAGAGGTAGGCATCATCCACAGGCGTAGGGATGGACTGAACGCCGGAACCAGCGGCAGCGGCCGACGTTGAGGCTTGCAACATTGGAGGGAAGTCCATAAAACTTAAGGGGAATGCCTGGATATACCGGGCCGGAGCGGCGACAGGCTTGCTCCGAACCTACTGTTTTTGAGGGTATGGCGATGTTTGGCAACCCTGTCGATTCGCCGCTCTCGGCATTTCTTGTTGCTCCTGTTTGTTGATGATCGCCCGGCATATGCCCACCGGCACTCCCCGCCTTCCAATAAATTGGATATTTAATATTCCACATTACACAGAACAGTAATAAATGACCCGTGCCGACGGGATATTCCAGTCAGCAACACAAGTTCGTGATACTTCGGGAGGTGGGACAGAGAAATTTTCAAACCAAAAAACTTAAGATGTTGACCACGAATCGAACGCACATCTCGTGATCCACGGACATCAAATGAAATGGCGCGTTAACAGCTTTCGCCATGTAGATCACATCCGCCCTCCCCCACATCCCATTCACCCTTGGCCGTCGACGATATGCACTATATAGGACGCCGTTTTCCTCTCGCAGCACCCAAATCTTGAACTTCAACTACCATGTCCATCACCACCGACCTTACCATGTCCGTTGTGCTTTCGCCTTTGAGCATCATCCGCTCCGCCAGTAGCCCTACACCTCGTCCGTCTTCCACCGATTCGCTCATGGTTCCCTCGTCGTTCTTTGGCCCATGGTTTGTCACTAATTACGCTGTTCTCGTGATGGACCGGTGAGGTTCAGGACACCCTGATGAAGCCACCACCCAGACTCACCAGAAAACCAGCGGCAGAGCGTTCGATCAGTCTGAAGACTGCGGCCCCCTCCACGGATGCACTTTTGAACAGGCCGACTCCCCGTGCTTCGCAGCCCGCGATTTCGAGGCCATCATCGCGTACCTCCCGCGCATCCCGGACATTGCGAGCAGTTTCAAGCGCGTAGGCGGTTGTTTTCGGCAACACCGTCCCTTGTTTTTCGTCGTCGAGGATCACGAAGAGATTTTCACCTCGGCGTATGTACCACGACATCTTTTATTAACTTTGACCTTGCACTGACACTGTTTTAACTAGGCTTGAAGCTCAGCGCTTCCACATCGAAACTGGGGACCCCACCCTCGGCATTTACGTCTTTACCTCCCGGGAGCAGGCGAAGAGCATGTTTATCTAACCCCATGCGCTCATTGAGGCGGCGGCCGCGCATGCGCAGTAGATTAGGGGAGCGCTGGCTTGAAATGATGTTTTGCTTGTCCTTTTTCCTGCTTTACTACTACTACTACTGGATGAATGTACCGCACTTGAAAGTCAATAGCCGTTTGAACTACTTGAATGTACCTCGAAATGAATGCCCTTCGCGCGATTGAAAAATGCACCGTTGGAACTTTGACTCGAGATCCACAAGTCAAATAATTTAATTGTACAACTGGTTGAATACAAACAAAGATAGGCGCGAGCGAAGAAAGTACTGGGGACGACTGAAAGCAATTACAAAGACTAAGCACGAGGACGACTACGATGGTACCGTTACCGTTACACGGGCGGCCTCTCGTTCAGCTGCGAGCATACCTTTCAACATCCACTTGACGTCGGTAACAGCCTCCGCCCACGACTCCTTGTCCTCGCGTTCGCCATGGTGTTGTTCTTGACCCCCCACCAGTATACTGCTGCAACGACACTCAGCACGCCGTTCTGCCCCGGAACGCGTAACGGCTCCCAGTTTTCCCGTTTCAAAGAAGGGTATGTCTCCCTCGCAAATCGATCAGGGCGCCCCAGCGCCTGCACCCGCCAACTTGGCTGCAACGTCGCCCACCAGTTCCACCAGTCTCGTCCGTACACCGCGAGCGAGGCAATCTTCGGTACGGTGTCGGTCTCGGGGCGGGCACGGGAGCCGCGCGCACGGCCAATCCATATTGAGACTGCAGGCGGGCGATTCATCTTGTCGAGCTCCTGATTCTTTTTCCCCTTGTCCCATTTATACGCCCGCTCCAGGTCGGAGAAGACGGCGAGGAGCGAGTTGAAGCTTCCCCCGATGTCCGTCTTCGTGATATCCTTGTAGGCCGCACGGAACCACTCCGCCGCCTCCTCGGGACATGGTGGTATGGAGTCGTCCGATCCTCCATTGTCCTCAACGGGCGGCCTGTCGCCTCCGCCTAACCAGGCGGCTGTACTCGCGCTCATTGGGGCGGAGCCCCGACCAGATTGTGTGAGCGAGACGGTGGAGGCGGTGGTGGGGGGGGAGGAGGCGGCGCTGGAGTCTCTTTGGAAGGCGGCGGGGGAGGAGGCAGCGCTGGAGCCTCTTTGGAATGGGGCGGGCGAGGGGAGGCGCGTTGTCGATGGGCGGCGATACGATCCCGGCGCTCCACTCCAAGTGGGATTTTACCTCCACGCTGGCGCGATGCGGTCGGCAGGGCGGTCCGGTGCGCGCTTTCATTGTGGAGTACCATACCATGTCCACCACTTGTAAAGTTGCAGAACACCACGTTCACCGGGCCTTTCATCTTTCACGCCAACATCTGTACCACCACGAGTGTTCGGGGATTCGAGCTCGAATGATTTGCAGACGGATATACTTAGCTTCTGGCAGTCTTCTGGTTCTGCGAGTTAAAAGGTGATGGTGGAAGGTATATACCTACGTGTAGAAAGAGGTAGGTAACGCGACTCGGAAGTTTGTTCTACACCGGTCAGCCAAACATTGAAGGTGTTGATTTCCCCTTTCACTCTCGTACGCCTACAGTTGGCTGCCATTCAGCTTATTTGGGAGGATCACAGTCGGTTTCTAGGTGCTATGACGGTCGAGATTGTCCGGACTTCTCGCCCGTCATTGCTCCTCCGAATTGTGACCCGTCTTAAAAGAAGCTTTCTGGTTTCAGCTTTCTTGTTCCCTCCTATATGTGTCCCTGCTTCGACCCTGTCCTTCCCTACGATGATGGCCCTCCAGGCCTATGAGTTGCATTTGATCATCTTTAACTAACTTTAAACTCGTACCTCGTTTGGATTCCCTTCAGTGAGATCAACAAAAAAGCTCCATGAGAATCCCTTCAGGGAAGTTAACCAAAAGAACTCCAGCGGAATCACTCCACTGATATTGAACAAAAAGAGCTAAATCGAAATCCCTCCAATAAATTTAACCAAAACACCCTCGTTCTATCCTAGTCGCGAAACTGGGACGAATTGTACTGATTCCCGACGCTCCGCGCTGCTACTGCTCGTAAACACCGAGGCCTACAGTGCAAGGGCCGACTCAACGACGCGAACGAATTCGCGAAAAGTCCTACATCGAAATCTCCTCAGTAAAATTAAAACAGCGGGAGGAGAGGATGCGGCAGTGCTGCGCCCGTGCGAGTCGCGTACGGGTGAACCGCCAATGGTCTGCGCGCGCTGGAGGGTTGTAGGTGCGTTGAGTCCTCAGCATTGTTGTTAAGGCCAGGGTACAAGGTGTGCGGAGAAGGTGAAGGTGCCGATGCGAGGATGAGGATGGGCGAAAGGAATAGAGGGACTCTCGGGAGAGCGCGGGGAGTCCAGCTCCGCGCGCACCGACACCCGCAGCGGGTCCTGCGCCACGATCGATGCCTTGGAGAACTCGACCTGCTTCGCCTTCTCGAGATAGTGGATATCGACGTCTGCGCGCATCCACAGTCAGAGGCGGGGAAAGGAGTAGGGAGGGAGGAAAGGAGACGCACCCCACGCGTCCCAGAAATTGGGACGATCTTTGAATAAGGAGAACGCACCCGACACGGGCGTAAGTCCCCACGCCTCCGTCACAGGCAACGTGCACTAACGCATACCCCTCCTTCCCGTCCGCCGCCAGCTGCGCGACCTGCGTCCGGAGGGCGCTGTTACCACCCGCGAGCGGCACCCACACGACCTCGCGCCACGCGAAGGATGTGGTGTTGTACACGACGAGCTCGTTGAGCGAAGAGGCTGCGGCAGCGGGACGGGTATGCCCGCCGAGGATGACATCGAGCGCGTCGTCCAGCATCTCCTCGCGCACCTCGCGCACCTCCGCGTACAGCTTCTTCGTGTCGTCGTGCATGCGCACCATCCCGCTGCCGACCGCGTCAGCACATTACGCAGAGGGATTTGCGGAGCTGTAAACATTAATTAGCACGATAGAGGGAGGGAGCGCTTATTGCGCGGGGTGTTCAGCGGCCTGGCGGCGTTGCCGGTGGGTGCCGGTGCGAGGCGGGATCGCACTCGTTGCAACGTCCTCGTCGAAAGAGACGCGCCGTCGCCGTTTCTTGGGATGTGGGTTCTCGTCGTCCACGTCGTTGAACAGATCGTGCGGGGGTAGAGGTGGCGGCGGCGGGTGCTGGTCGTCCACGGCGTCGAACGGGTCGGGGTTCAACGGCGCTGAGGGGGGTTTCGTCATCCACGCCGTTGAGAGGGTCGTCGTGGTCGTACGCGTCGCGGCCCTCGCGGTCCAGCTTGTCTTCGTGCTCGCAGGCGACCGCGCGCTGGACGAGCGGTGCGTAGTCGAAGGCGCGCTCTTGAAGCGCGAGCACGGCCTTTGGAATGCCGGCGAATTCTGCGCCACTCCGCGTCTAGTTGACGTGTTTGAGTCGTTTAGCTAGGGGGAATTGATATGAAGCATACCTTCCGTGTTAGAGGAACCCACAGCATGGTCGAAAACGCGTCTGAAATTTGTGGGTCAGCAATAGTTCAGTGGCAATGAATTTTGAAAGAGAAGGCGGCGCGGGATTTGGCTGCTGATTGTGCAGGCCAAGCCCAAGTGTAGGGCAACGGCATCGGCCAAATCCCTGGATGAATGGCAAGAAGATCGCAAGGAAAAACTAACCTTCGACGCGACTTGTGGTGTTGGTGGGTGGTTCGTTGATCATAAGAAATTTAAAGAGGGTAACGTACCGTGCTGTGCCGTGACTGTTTTGAGTTCTCGTAACGTTATCGGCCCGATGTGCCGTTATAATAATAATAAATTTCCATTTTTATAGTCCGTTTACGGCGTATGATGCTACTATGCATCCTGGACTACTGGGAGGTACTTGCTGTAGGTAGTTGGTAGGTAGGAGATACGAGTTTTCGACTATATACGGGTATATTGGATCTTCAGAGATTGTACGTGCTGTATGTATATGCAGTGGGCGGGTTTCGTGGGTTGAATGGATGTGGTGTGCCCTATTGGGGAGGGGCTGAATGCCCGGAGTGAAACTATAGCTATGGGGAGGTATTTACGAGGGATGGGGACGGGATTTTGGTAAAGTAATGGGGAAAACGGTCGGTGTTTTTGACATAGGTTAATGTAAGGGGAATGTTTTTGGGGGATAGGAGGGTAGAGAGGGAGAACGGGGTACGGGGCTTCAGAACTGATCGGAGGGTGCTGCGCTCTTCGGTAAATCGCCGGCAGACGAGGAGGTAATGGGAGACGGTTTCGGGTACGCCGCATCTGCTGCACATTGGAGAGTCGACGACTTTGATGCGGTAGAGGGGTGCGTTGAGTCCGACGTGGCCAGTCCGAAGTTGGGTGATGATTGAGGCCTCGGCGCGCGAGCGGTCCTTGTACAGCTTGAGGACATGCGCGGTTGCAATTGGCGGTGACTTGTCGATGGAAGCTAATTTCGTCGCGCGTGACGAGCGTGACCATTCCTTCTTCCACTCCAACGCCATCCGCTTTGTCCCGTCCGCGCGTCGCGCCGCAATGCTCGGAGGTAACGCCGAGTTGAACAGCTCGGCTTTGCCTCCAAACACTTCGTCTGATGTCCCTTCCGCCGCCTCCTTTGCTGCCGCGTCCGCCAATTCGTTCCCCTCGACGTCTGCGTGTCCCGGGACCCAAGCCAAGTGAACGTTGCCCACCAAGATGGGCCTCGCCTTCAGCAGCTTGTCGAGGCGACGATGGAATTCCCGTATGAGATACTGGCCGGGTTGAGGGCGGTTGGCGGCAAGGGCATGGATGCCCGATTGGTTGTCGAGGAGGATGGTGAGGCTGCAGATGCGAGGGGCCGTCCGGGCAATATCTAAGGCAAGTACCGTCCCAGTAAGCTCGCCCTCGAAGACAGTGTGGTCTTTGATAGAGCCCAGATGGAACCGCCGGGTTTCTTGTCGTCCGTTCGTCGTTGCCACCGCTGCCGCGCCAATTCCGCCCTCGTACCCGGAGCCATCGCTGTACACGATGGTTCCATCGTCCCGTACCTCCTCCGCTGCCTTGCGCGCCTCGTCCTTATCGTGGTAGCCCACGAGAAGCGTGGCGCCCATGTCAAGCGTGTCGGAGTCGGGTCGACGGTTTCGACATCCGCCGCGTCTGAGAACGCATCGTAAAGCTTGTGCAACGGCGAGCGGTGCCTCTGGACGTCGTGTCGCGCGCACCAGCGGACGTGGGCGTGGAGCGGATGGGATCTGGGGAGCGAGGCGAGCCGCAGCGCGTTGTTCCTTGCGGTACGATTCAGACGCAGTCTGACCGGTGCGACAAAGGCGTGGTACTCCATCGCGTCTGTCGCTGCCGTCCTGAATGCGCCCGTGATGAGCCGTACCGCGGTGCGCTGAACCCGTTGGAGCTGGTTCGCTACCCCTACTGACCCCTTCTTCGTTCATGATCGCGACCAGAATGGTTCAAATTTATAATTACCGCCGGAGTCAGGGCCGATATATATATAGCACGTTGGGCGCCTCCGGATCCGGTCTTACCCTGTCTTACCCGTGCGTCTCCGATAATTAGGCTCGTTGTAATCTTTGTAACCGTATGCAGCTTTGTTTCAGACAATGCTGCGGTACTGGTCTCCTTTAAGCATTGGACCTCTTTGGGTGTTCGCCCTTTACTGTAATTAAAATTTTGGCTCTTGAGCCTTTGATCAACATTCTGCCCTTTGAGCCTTTGACAGCGTCAATCTCATTGTGGCGTCGTTAGATCTGGATAATCGCGCTTTATGGTATTCTCCCTATATATGAGTCCTCAGGCTCTACGCCTCTCATCTCAAACTAGTTATCAGGCTTCCCGATGTATTCTCCGCACACCTTCGAAGAGGTTTCGCCCGGAGTGGCGACTGATCACGAAAAGGTGTGCATTATAATTACAGAGTTCAGTGTGGCCCCGCCGACTCCTCCTCCAGATTTCGAATCCCTCTCCCGTCGTGCAAACTACCGATGACTCTCCAGAAGCGCAGCCGGAGGTTCTGGCTGCCGTGGATATGCAGGTCGCGAGTTCGAATGAGCGTTCCCCGGACGCTAAATCTGTCAATGATTCTGCGAATGTATATGAGGTCGCTACGGCCATTCGCGAGGTAACTCCACCCCCCTTCGAATTCGTTGTTGACTGTACTCAATCCCGGGCCTCCAGCTACAGGAACCCAATGTATGGAGCATCGAGATTCATATTTCGTTCTACTCATCCGACTATATTCAGGCGTTTCAACTTGTCTTGGAGGAATGGCAACTCCGGGACGAGAGTGTGCGCCTTCTGTCTAGGAATCCAGGCCAATATAAACGCAACTATGTAATAAAACACCGCCGCTCGTAACACTTACTATTGTATTAATATTCTGGCCATGGGCAACCGCTTGAATGTACACCATCTGGGATTCCCGCGTGAGTCAAATGGATAGTGCTCATGATTATCATGAAGAGCCAGGAGCCTGACTGTTAATTTGTAATTATAATAATTCGAACTAATCATCAGTATGTGATGCGACTGATGCGAATCAGTGGCGGTGACCCTATCTAGATCTCTCATCGCACTAGTACTGTAAGGATATATATCACTACCAGTTCGTTTTTCATTATAATTGTGCTCGTCTCACTTTTGACATGTCTACAGTGCATAGCGAGAGCGACTTCGACCTCAAATCGGAGGATAATCATACGTTCGCTAGCCGAATTATAAGTACCTTGGCGAAGGACACGATCGAGCGTAGAGTCAAGGCGTACGAGTTACACAAGGCCACCCTTGAGAAAGAAGCCAGTATCCGTGATCCACCCGGTTTGGAACCGATGGCCGAGATCGATCCTCATAATTTGAGGTCTGATCTGCCCTACACAATGCTTCGCAGCGCAGTACCTCATCAGGGTGAGGCGGCACCTCTTGACGATCAGATTGACACCTGGTATGGGTCAATATATAGTGCGCGTGCGTGGTGTGCAATTAATTATCTACCAGGATCTTCGAGAATGAAAAGTGGCTTCAACAGCCACACTCTGAACGCTTGCCATGGAGCAGTGGTCTTGTCACTCTAGAAGACTCCGACATAGTCTTCCCGCAATCCTCTCTGACCCTCATCGGGCGTACAATAACGCGACCAGTCTCAACTGGTTTTGCGGTCTTGGATGAGCGCCGACAATCCCAAATAATCATTCAGCCCTCGACTACGGCATTTGCGAAACAGTTTGAATACATGACAGACAACCTTTTGGAAAACTTGGATTGGAACAACGTTTTCGTTGCCGGAGGGATAGTTTTGGGAACTCTGCTTTCCCTCGAGCATGATCGTAACACGTTGGACTATGCCACAGACCATTGGGAGTCATCAGATATCGACGTCTATATCTATGGGTTGTCTGCCGCTGATGCGACCATCAAGGCTCAGTCAATTTACGAAACCTTCAAGGCAAATCTTCGCGACCTCACACCTTCGTGTGTCGTCAAGAACACCAGGACGATAACGTTTTACGCACATTACCCCCTCAGAAGAGTTCAGATTGTACTGAAACTTGGCAAGACGCCAAAAGACATACTTGTCAACTTCGACCTCGACATCTGTGCAATGGGATGGGACGGAAGCACTGTTTGGATGCTGCCGCGCGCTGCGCGCGCCCTCGAAAGTTTGGTTGTTCCTATTCTCGCTGTGTATGTGCTCACCGCGCTTTGATTTGCAGCTGGATACAATGTATTCACTATGAGTCTTATCCGTGGCCACTATCTTTCGAGCCGCCGTGCAACCCAACCGAAGCGGTGAATTCCTTTCCTTGCTTTGAGGATGATAACATATCACTCCCCCTCAGCCTGTTCAAATACGCCAACAAGGCAATTCCCCCTATTTGCTTTGACTCACCAATATTGTCTCTGAATATGATGTGTAGGGTTATGGCTTGAGATTCTTGGCGTGCTACGGTTTCCCAGACATCCAGCAGGTGGTGGACTCCCACCTATGGGCGGCGGAGAAATTCCAAGCCATGACCTCCGAACGCGGCAATGGATTCATTCTTCGTCACTCTGACTTACTTCCTCATAGTCGAAGTTGTTTGAGAGGTTTCACCTCGTTCATGCGATCAGTCGGGTATTGGACAATCGCTCAGAGTCTCAACCCAAGGTGGATACAACTGTTCCAAATTGATCCCCAACTAATCACCTGTACTGGAGTTTTGAGACATTCGTTTCATACGAAGCCATCGCATGTCTACTTGCTTGATCATCACCGCACACAGCTGATTCATTTTTCAGTACGAAGCAAGCTCAAGTGCGACCGACCAGCTGGGGTAAGTACCCCCTACAAAAGAAATCTAACGTAGGACCTCAGAGCATTGACAGTTATCCATGGGACGGGCGATTCTCACTTGGAGGATTGAAGGACCGTATAAATCAGTCCAATCGGTTGGATGTCTCGCGATGGCTGCAAGCAGACAGCCGACTTAGGCTCCGCTTGCGACACCACGGTGTTATACACGGGGACGAACTAAATGATGCAAAAAGGACTACTTTTGCTTCTCGTCTGGGCGGCTTGCTCGACAGTGCCCAAGATATCAAATTGCCAATACTTCTTCCGCTTGACTTTGCTGACTACGCAAACGCCATAGTTAAGCAAATGCCCGGGATGGGTGATATCACCATTCTGATCCCAACGTGTACGCCGGTAGCAGCGCCGGCGCCACGGAGTTCCTATCCAGAAGAAGGGCTTTTCTTTTGGATCATTCCGTCCACGTTGATGTGGCAACAAGATAACCGGCGAATAGACGAGTAAAGCTCAATCTAACAAGTGGCTGGATTCTGGCTAATGTCGTTTATTCCAGGTTATTTGAAGTATTGTTCGCATTTCGTAGCGTGAACGCACCCATCCAAAGGAGATTTGGCGAGGTGAACAACAGGGAAAATTTGCAAGAGAAGTTCCTCAAGGTGCTGTCCAGACACGAGGCTCTGGGCCTGACCTCTGGTGAGGATCCGGATGAACTCGGAGCATTTGCCCTTTGGATGGCCGATAATGGGGTTGAAGAAGATCTAGAGGAGCGGGGCGCCTAGGTTCTGGGGCAAGTCGCGCAAAAAGCACAATCTCACTGTGCTAGTATCACAATAACCTACTTCTGAAAAGATATCTTTCAAAAGAGTTAAATTCCATCCGAGTCTTTGCCTTCAATTTATTCTAGGTCAAAAGGGGCGAATTTTCCTGCTTCCCCCGCCTTCATTGATATCTATAGCTTCTGTAGGATCGAAACTTGTCTTTCAAAGCTATGTAATTTCAATGGCAACTTCGGCAGCCTTGCCATAACTTCCATTCGATTCACCTTTCAAGAGGCAAAAGAGGATTGTATCCTCCGGGCCGGGGTACCGAACGGCCAAATAGTCGTTCCTTGCATCGGGCCGACAGGTTAATCTACCGGCAAGACTGATGATGATTCCAGTGTAAATTTTCAGCTACATACAGGCCATATTACGGCTAAGGTAGCGCTTTCAACGTACGTGGTGGAGATGGAAGTCGAGAGGATGTAAGAGTTGTCCGTTTTTGTAAGACTGGATCACACCGTCGCGATCGGAAGTCCTTTGTCATCAGCTGCAGCAAGCCTTTTGGCCTCGTCGGCACGAGCGCGTTTCACCAAATTATAAATATGCAAACGGCTGTATCCCATCATGCACAAGTAGCCTTGCAGGCCGCTATATTGGAGGATGAGGATGGAAGGCTGAATTGAACAAGCACAAGAAAACGATTAATGTCCACCAGAAACACCAGAAAGGTTGATCCAACTGTCCAGCTCCTCCATCATGATGTCCAGATCGTCCTTAAGCTCTGAAATCACCGCCTCGGGCGTTTCTCTTCCAGCTGCCTCAGTCATTTCCCCGTCCGGCTCACGACGGAGAGCCGCTCTGAGACGTATCACTCGCTCGTTCATGACGTAGTGCATGTTGAGGTTCATTGCGACAAGCAGATGCAAGCCGACTAAGCAAACGTCAAAACACGACGCAGGGAAAGTAGTAGAGGGAATACCATGGGGAGGCGGGGGGGTAGCTATCGTCCATTCCTAACTGACGATGCATCGCATCTGAGATTTGGTTAGGGTTATCACGATGGAGAACAAGTATAGAGAACCTTGAAATTGGCGTATCCTATCCCGCTGGACAACTACCAGGTCTAAGAGTTTTTCTCGATCGAGCGAATTCGGATCCCAAGCCTTTCCATGATCATAGAGACTGCCATACAGCGTAGGGGGCGACTCTAATAAATCAAAGAAGTCACTCCAAAATCTAAATAGCCAGAGAAGAGCTAGAACTCACGGACTCCTACAGTAATACTCCCTTCTCCTCCGGCGGTGTTATATCCACTATTTACCATAACAACTGCCAGGCTTCATGAATATAGTAGGTTGTGCATATATAAACCTACCTCCACCACCGGACGCGGGTACCTTCCGTCGATCGCGAGTGGTTAGAGCCTTATACGCAGCGTCGAAGGCCGAAGGATCATCCTTGAAAAAGTCTGCTTTGGTAGAGTCGCGGATGTAGTCTTTGGTATAGGGACATGCGATCTTGCGTTTACGGCAGCCAACGCAAGACGCCGATCCAGTGTGGGCTAAGGTGCAAGGAGGTTCGCCCCTTTTGCCTGCGTAAGACTCACACTTCTGGCAAGGTTTCTAAATTTTTGACCATCAGAAACTGCAGTGAAAGTTGAAACTGATGCCGCCCAACCTTGCCCATGTCGGCGTACCACTGCTCAATTAGGTCCCGGTCGACGGATAGCACACTGACCCGAGAGGTAAAGGTGGCCATATGGCAATTGCAAGTAGTCTATCGATCGATATCACGAGGCACAACGCATCGTTCGCATCATGATCATGTGATTATCAATCACGCTCCATATATGAGTCACACATTCGAATTATATTCGAATTCGGAGCTCTAGATCTAGATCTCCAGCAGTCATAGGCCTCATATATGAAATTTACCCAACATTTACTTCTTTACCTAATCTTGAGTGCAACGTTAATTCAGGACTCAACTTTCAACGTTCCAACCAAAATGAGAATAAAAAGTCATTGGGCTCGCGCAGCAGAGCTTTTAAAGGGTGTCAATGTCTGAGCCCGGGCGCTGCTGAAATCCAAATCATACGTATCCACCGATTCCATCGTCCCACCACGGGAAAAACTTTTCAGCACGCCGACGGACTCCACCTTGCCAGATCCCGGAATTGAACACACGTTCAGTTTCGTTCTCGTCTGTGAAGGCCAACACGATAGAATAAGATGCACGGATAAGCTGTGATCCGTTGATCGTCTCGTACACTTGAGCAGCGACAAGGGAATCTCCAATCCTAAGTTTTTTTTAGCAAGGTTAACCACGACAACGGTGCGAGAGAGTTGTACCTATTGCTCTTTTTGAAAAGTTCCATTGCATTTGTATCAATGTGAGGCGGAAAGTAACCTTGACAGCCGAGAACCCGCACACGGAAGACGCGCTGGTGGAACCGGACACAATCCCCTTTCACCTGTGATCCCCGCTTTGCGAGGGAAGCGAACGCACGGCGCGCCGTCAGCCCCCCTGCGTTTGACGGCGGCGGCGACGAGAAGGTGACCTCTGTGATATTGGTAGGTCCGCCCCGAATATAACCGGCAAGGACACGATCTCGCATTTCCCTATATACCTCGGTTCTGAGGTGGTTACCTCTGTCAGAATTCAACCGGAGTATCTCGATATCATGACACCTGCCCAGAATATCATCCATGTCGACGTTCAAAATGGGGTTCCAGAGTAGATCGAGAGAGCGCAGGGAAGTGGTGACATTTGATCCAAGATTTGAGTAAGACGGTCATAAGTAAACCCGATATTAGGGTCAGCAACGTTCAACTCCCTCAAGTTGGGAGCTGTGAGAGGGGGGAGGCATAGTAAGCTGAATACATGCAGTTCTCGCAGACTGGGGACCGCGGGGATAATGGGTGACGGCCCAAATAGGGTGTTGTGCGCCCTGTATATCAGGCAGTGAAGGGCGCCGCACATTCGAAGGATATTGGCCCAGATGGGCGACGATTGGAAGTCGATATCCAGATGAGTGATAAGCGGCGGATTGAGTGGCTTGTCTAGAGGTGTTGGAGGAAGGGTAATAGGAAAACAGCATCTGAAGCGTTCTATACGCGTGGGATCGACACGGAGAGGCTTGTGAGTGACCTCGCAACATGTATTGGCGTCTGATTGGACGATGTAAACAGACGTTAGGCTTGGGGTTGTTCGAATGAAATCGAACTCTGTAAGAACTTCGTGGAGACAAAGTGACTGGGGGCCGCATGAAGGCCTGCCCGCAAAGAATACGCACTCGAACCTGCTATTGTGAGCGAGGAGCCGTTGGAGTATATGTCTGCCTAAATCCGTTGGTGCAGTGGATACAGGCAAGGCAAAAGCGATGCGCAGACGGCGCGTTTTTGAGGAAACCAGTTGACGGTCAATGTGTGCGATGGTAGGGGATACTTCCTTCCTGGACCAGTTCCGTTCATTGCGGATTTGTACGCAGATATTTGCCCACAGGCACGGTGTTGCGTTACACACCTCAGCCATGCGCTTGGACAGAAGTAGAATGTTTCCCCTGGTCACCACACTTTCCAAAATGTCCAGATGACTGTCTGGGTATTTTTGGGCCGTAGCAGCGAGGATTTCCGACAGAACTTCGGTTGGAACTGGTCGTCGACATCAACGACCAACGGTAAAAAATATCTAGGTAGAAATCGGTCCTACATCTTTCCAGCTTCGATTTTCCCGGTTCAATTTTACCGCCGAATGATTGAGAAGTTTCTGCGAACGGGAAAGCAATAAGCACACGGTCTAGAAAACGTAGGTGGGAGACGAACGATTCGAACCGGATACTTGAACTGACACGTGGACAGGCGGAACTAACCAGCCGAGGGGATACGGAACCCCGCTGGCAATAGTTGATGGGCTAGCCATGGACGAGCGGGAGGATATACAGCACGATTTAACGTGTACACCGGAGCTCGAGACGGAAGTTCTTCCGGATCCACGGCACCGTGACGGTTATAATATTAATTAGACGGGTCCTACCCGAATTTCCAGCTGGCGTTGCTGCCGCATCATGCATCATGCGTACTATTCTGTACTAATTGAACACCCTTAATGTCTGCGTCTTCTTGTCGAAAATCGAGTCGGAGGAGGTCTGCCGGTATGTCGTTCAGCGTTTTCACGTCGTTCAAGAGATACGCCAGGAGCGATGGTAAGTGGCAGTATTCGTTACACGAGAGTGGAAGAGAGAGGATGCAGGACCACTCCTGATCCACATAGGTACTGCCGATCGATCCTGTAAAACATTAGTGGTGGAAATGTGCCGGCCAGGAGTGGCGCAGAGCACGGCAGAGCACCCCTGTTTTGCGAAGGGCGCCCGGCGCCGCGACGTCAACGTGATGCAAGAAAAGGAAGAGCAGCGCACCCCGTGTTTTGCGAAGAGCACCCGGCGCCGCGACGTCAGGGTGATGCGCATGCGAAGAGGGAAGAGGATGAGGGTAAAGACGGCCCGGCCATTCTCCCGCGGTATTAGACTACTGTAAAAAAATTCTAAACTCGATTAATGATCAAGTTCACGGCCGCCGTTCCGTGCCGTCACGGGCACGGGCGGCAGCCCCGGGCCTATGCAATCACGACTCTCTTTGATCACTGCGCATGCGCATGCCCAGTGCCTCACCTGCGATCGCGATGAGAGCCGTTATTGTATATTGCCTCCAACTGCCTCCTCATCTGCGTTACAAGTCCGAAAATATAACGACCCAGCAGATTGATCATGGGGAGCCTAGAGTCACAGGGCTCGAGGCACACTCGTATGGCCAATTACTTTGAATTAGACTCACAACCTGATATCTTTGCGCAGCTCCAATGTTAACGGCAATGGGTCCGACCCTGATCCCGAGCCTGGCAGTGGAATGAGTAGCGACAGGTTCAGTGCCACAGTGTAAAAAAAGATGAAAGAAATCTGACGTCCGCTCCAAGCAGCTCCTCTGGCAACGCAGTTGACCTCATCGACTCGGAGATCCGTACCTAACCTTGTATCAAGCCAATGTCCAATGGAATTTTCTCGCGGCCGGGTTCATGACACAGCAGGCAATTGCGATGCTACAGCAGAGAAAAGACAGACCGACTCGGAGGTCATCGACACAAACATGCTGGGCGAGCGATCGTTCGCAGCTCCCGTCGTTCTAAAAGGGAACTCAGCGCGAACCATGATCGTGATAAATGAAAGCGGCGGCTCCAAAGCGGTTACACCACAGGTCACTGTAGTGCACGGTATCTTGTCGATTGCTCGTCGACGTTTCCTGAGGTCCCGGCTCCCTTGCCTCTCGTAGCCTCTCTCTCGATACGAACTCAACTGGCGATATTTTGTCGGCGCGCTCCGACGATACGCAGGATCAAATCGAATGATTTTCTATCGACATTTCTTGAAAGAACATTTAAATTTTCTTGTGACCCCTTCGAGTCCATTCTACCCAGCTTTTTTTCGTGGGATGTCTATTCTGTATGAAAGAGATAAATATGCCGCACTGATTGGGTAGTAGATAGCCGTAACCTACATTTCGGACGCATTGTACGTCGCGATCGGTACAGCACCTACTTGTTCCTTATTGGGACCTCTGCAATTATATGGCATCTTCCTTCCTTCCTTCATTGCATGCCACCGGAATATGTAATTCCTCTGTGTTCCTTTCCTTTCAAAGACTGAGTGTTCGCTAATAGATGATTGGCAAACGAAGCCGAAGACATATTGAAGTTGTCAGAAAGCCAAACAACAGAAACTCCAACTGGAAAGTTTGCGAATCGCAATTTACTGCGGCTTTGGGGCAGTGCTTCGCAGACCGAGTTCTTTATAAGGATTCGCTCTAGAAAAAGGTATTCAATGTATCCCATAGTCACTATAGAGGGTCATTCGTTCAAATTCCATCAGAGTGCGCGCATGGGGCCCATGTGGCACTATACGTATTACAGGTAGGTATCTAGCTGGCACGGAAAGGGTTCTGAGGTCGGGGCGCCGTAGGCAGTGAGTGGACAGTAAAAAATGTGCTATGAGGGATATCTACTTCAGGTGTTGAGAGGTTCGTTTCTAACACTGCTACCATGCACATTTCCTTCGAAAAAAAGGGAGCTTTACCAGATAAGACCAACGTCTTTTAGGAGGGTTCTATAGATCTAGTGGGTATTATTTAGTTTGGTCGAGTCCGAGTCGCACACTGGTGACTATTCAGCATCTGCGGTTCGTGCGTAAAAGCATTGCCGCCTTGGATTTCGGGGGTCACATATTGTTCCTCTGTCACTTGCGGACCAGCGTAACAAACGCACTTCCAAAAGAATAAGCAAAAAAAAGACCGGATCGAACGCTGACTCGGATTTTTAAAACTTCGCGGTTGCAAAACAGCTCTAGTACGTATACTAAGCAGTACCAATGTTAGTCTTGCCAAGTAGACCCGCAGTCGCTGATCGAGTTGGCTCGTCGTTAAGTCAGAAACCTCGTCAGGACTTGGTCCTAATGCCATGGTTTGCGCTTGTTGTTTTGGGCGGTAGTTTCTAGCTATCGCCGAACAGGCTCGCGGTCAAGTCAGAAAGCTCGTCCGAGTCGACGCTTCAAGTTGTCGTGTTTGGGAGCATTTTACAGTCTAGTTTCAAACTTAAACCTCGTCCAAACCTCACTTGTGGTCCGATTAGGTGATCAGGTTGACGCGATCGTAGGCTGAACTTTATAGCCTTGATGTAGTGTTGGTTTTCGATGAATCAAAGATGTGCAGACCATCTGTAGGTGGGTTTAAAGCCGCCTCAAACTTGAAGTTTTCTTGTTTAGTTTCAAAGGACTTAAAAAGAATGAAAACCTATTTTTCTCATTTCAATGCTCTTAAATCTGACTCAAAATTCAATGTATCGTGGAGGATTTTATGGCTGGCGAAACACAGGGCGATACTCAAAATTTAGTTGAGCTTTTTCTGCACTCTGTAGATTGCGGATTAGATTAATATTGTGTTGAACCCTAAATGAGATAAATCGAATCGCGTTTTGGGCCGCCTCATTTTACATCCCTAAACGAGTAGAAGCGGAGCTAATTAAAATCACCTCGCTTGTCAAGTCTCTCCAACCTCATCATGGTTGCACTTTTGAACGACCCGCTGATCCTACATCTCCTGAAGGTCTAGACTTCTATATTCCTAAATTTTAACTCAGCAGAGCGGGCACAAGGTCTAGACTTCGATTTTACTACATGCAAAATATCACCTGAACTCAGTGCTATTTCTCCCAAAATCCAATAGGGGCAGTCAGAGTAGACGATTACTAAACCCGCGATTCACGCATCGATTCAAGGCCGATTAAGACGCGATTCTGGGATTAAAAAAGGCCTAGAATCGCGCTGAATCGTGGGAGAATCGGGCTCAATTTTGACCGCTCTGGCTCAATCGCGATTCTGAGCCGATTTTCAAGAACGATTCATCGAATATTGCCTGCCCTAAGTTGCAATCTCCCTTACACCTTGCTCATGCCTGCAGTAATGGCCTCAGTCTCAATTATGGTCTCCTTACCTTTGTTAAAGTTGGGGAGTGTTCTAACATCCATTTTCTCACTTGCAACAGGCCGGAGCAAGTGGGAACGAAGGGCACGACTAAATCTATGAATAAGTGATTAAGAGAGTCACAAAGATTTGAAGTCCACTTAACAAAATGAAGGGATCGTGAATCGTAAATCGTCGGTAAATCACCTCGGGAGGCGATTCACCGATTCGACGCGATTCACGATTTTCGACGATTCTCCCACGATTTATTAATTCGAGAATCGTTGATGAATCGTTGGCATGAATTGTGGGTTAATCGTCTACTCTGACTGCCCCTAATGTGCTCGCGCAGCAGAGCGGGCAAAGCACAAAGTAAGTTGCGTGAAAGATTTTGCGCAGACTCCTGCAAGCAAGGTTCCGACGCAGTCTCGATCGGCTCCGGAGCTCCTAGTCCCCTTTTAATATTAATTGAGGCCCGATGATCAGTCGCGATCGCTCATGATGCATGATCAGCGGCATCAATTGATGCGAGTGATGCGAGTGAGGTATCATCGATCCTTTGCCTGTTGCAATTGATAGCTGCAAATGTACTAAGGACGATACAGAGGATCTTGAGCGCCGAGTCACCATCGGGATGCTAACCAAACCGGCGGAAACTTAATCCAACTCAAAATTTGCAGAAGGATTTTGATTGTATTTTGATTACAACTTCAATTTGGGGCACGGATCCGGAGTAAATTGCACCTTCACGCATGCGCAGCCGTGTACTATAATTCAGGTTGTGAATCGTGTCCGGATCTACGCCACTGCCCACAGTGAATTCAGTATAAGTCGCTATATATTCCACACAGTCTCTTTCGTCTCTCCCCTTTGCAATCCGAGCCCTAGGCCTGGCCAACATCGCAACACTCCCCGCTTCCATCAAGGTGACCACGGTAGGCCTCGAAAGAACGAACCAGGTCGCACCTTCGACAATGAACGTAGGCCGTCATAATGGTATACCAAACATCTTGAGGGATACCAATGCGACCGTTCCATTCCACAAATGCCCGACCAATGGGAGTGTTGAGGAAGTCCTGGATAGGGGGAATTTCGACTCCGGCGGGGTAGGTACGGAAGCGCAGGAAGGGAACTTCACGCGGGGATGGATCTAGACACTTTGAAACTGGGTGCGGCTTAGACCGCAAGGAGAACTGAGACGAAACAAGATGCGACGCACCCAGCGGAAGATTAACACTCCCGGTGCATCGTCCATAGCTACGGTGTTGGTGATAGCCGTGGATGGAGTACATACACTTGCAACCAGCGCACAGAATACTCTCTTTCAGGAGGAGCAAGAAAGTGGTCCGCGGGATACCAGCGGTGGAAGTGAATTCCGAAATAATGCGACCAACTGGACTGGTCATGTTCTGCATGAGGTCCGCGAGACGCGTGCGAGAAGTGGACGGTTGATAGCGTAGGAGGGATTCGGGGATCGGTGTTTTTCGTAGTTCGTGCTTCTCAGGATGCTCTATAAAAATACACATCAGCAACATGGACAAAGACGTCGCAAGAAAAGCTCACTTCGATAAAACCCAGAAGCGAAATTCTCTAAGAGACGACCGATGAGTGCGTGGTCTGGATGGGGAAAGGATTGGCAAGGATGAAACAATATAGGCAGGTCAAATTACCGATTGTCGCTCTTCTCTCAGCGATAATGGGGCTAAAATATGCAACGGCGACGCCAGAAGAGACCCGAGGCCTAGGGAAAGATTGAACTAGAGAACTGGAAGATCCGATCGAGAGTGAAGCGGAGGGAGTAGTATCAATGGAAGAAGAGGAATTCAAAGCGAGAAGGGAAGAAGGTGAGGTCAGAGGGAACGGAATGGCGTCGACAGAAGAGATAGAGCCTTCATTCCCACTAGTATCATCTATACCGAGGTTGATCATGATTAGTAGAAGACTTGAATGATATACGACGCTCACGATTGAGCACTTCGCCCTTCCCTCGGGAGACCAGGGTCGTGGAGGGGCCAGAATCAGGGATGACCACTGTGACGATAATGGAGAGCGGTTGAATAAATCAGTGACGATCTCACCCTTAAGAGGAATACCGGCAAAGCTAGCGCTGGAATCATGGTCATGAGCTTGTAGATGCGAAGTGCTCTCCCGACGCCCTTTGCGATGGCCACCATGCACGGTGTATGGACCGGAAGCCGCGACGTCGACACGATGTCTGCGCAAGAGGAAACGGTCGTCTAGATCTTTGCCCATGAGGATATGATCAAAGCGGGGGTTGAACAACAAAACCTACGATCGCGATGCTTTGGTTTATAAAGCGAGCATGAATCAACACGAGGCAAATATTCCGACCGCCGTTTGGGACGAATAAGGTACATGTACAGCAAGCAAGAGCCCTGAAAGGACCACTGAATTGATAAACCAGGATCAAGATCCCAATGAATTGTACTTGCAGACCATGGCCATCGCTGGGTTTAAAATTTTCCATGGCTATGGCCAGGATTTCCACTCAGTCACGTGAAGTGCGGATTTCCTAATCAGGGAGGTGCGCTGGGCCCGGGCCGGAATCCGCCGGATAGCTATTACATCGATCCTAATTATAAGGAAGGTGTATTAGTACTGGAGATAAACTATAGTACATTGCCATGAAATTACTGACCGATGATTGATGCATTTGGTAGTACTTGATCGTCGAACTGACTCAAAAGGTAATTAGGCTGTGAGAGGGCGTGGGGTGCGGAGCAAAACTACTCCTACCAAGTATTTGCGTTCATACTGCCATTCATGGATGGACGCTAGCGCGAGGTCATGATCAGTCCGGAGAAGATCTCCGCAATGTTTACCGACAATTCAGGCCAGGTACATGCGGAGTGCGACCAGGTTGAGGTGTAACGAAATTCTCCCACGGGACGAATGCTTGTGCTCTTCTGCAGAATGCAGGGATGGCCTTACGCAACGCCGACGGCATGATAGCTGCGTCGGCACCTCGAGGGAGGTTAAGCGACTGGGGCTTGACGTTCTTGGGATCCGCTGGTCGTCGGTGTGCTGGAGGGTGCTGACTGCAGGCGGAGGCGGGCTTTACCTTGCTTTCGCGGAAAAGATGGTGCTACTCGAGTCGAGCGCGGGCGTCCCTGGGGAGATGGTACACGTGCGTGTGCGTGGACAGCCCACCGAAGAGATGTGGAGCTGGCTGAGAACATAGTGAAAAGCGGAATATCGAGGTGGGAAAAAAACCGATCTCCTGAATCCGGAGTATCGGGCCCCTCGGAACCAACAACGAGAACGAATTGATGACGGCGGACGGGACGTTGGGTCGCTGCGCCGTGGATTTCATGGGTCAGGTTTACCAAAGCTGCAAAGGCAAGAGTCAGCTCGGTATGTAGCTATAGGAGACTGGGGCTCGACACCTAGGAGGTGCAATGCACTACGGGCGAGAGTTTTGAGCGACTCCTTGAGATTGATGGATCTGGAATATAGTCAAGATGCAGATATGGGGCAGGCGGAAAGAAATACCGACCTCGAGGAAGGAAGGAAGGAAGTGTATTAACCGCGGTGGTCCCTAAAAGGAACGCACGGGTGCTGTACCAACATACATGTGCTGCTCCGACTTCATGTATGCTATCGAGAGTCTCTCGCTGCACGGCTGGAGCGGAGCGAGCTCATTGATCACTTTCACGCCCGTATCGACACGTAGGGCGTGAACTTCATCGCAATAGGACGAATTCATGTCAGCTGTAAAGGCAAGCGTCAGCTCGGTGTGTTGGGGGCTGACTGTGGATGGATTTTAGCGCGACTTGAAAGTCACTCACTCATAATACGCCAGGGCTGAAAAGTACAGCATGTGTCGCATTGAATTACAAAACTCGCCAGGAGCAACGTTCAACGCGTGGTCCTGGTGCCGGCGCTGGTCGTCGGTTTTTTTGAGCCCCTAGTGCCAGCCTTGCGTGGTCAAGTCAGAAACCTCGTCAGGAGCAACTCGTGGTCCGACTTGGTCCTGGTGCCGGCGCTGGTTGTCTTTGGTCCGACTTGGCCCTGGTGCCGGCACTGGTCGTCTTTACACGGCCGCCGTTCGAGTTCATGATCAGCAATGGTCCCGACAGAGTTGGGGTAACCTCGCATCAATCGCATCAATGTGTCAAAGCTCTATATGACTCGAGCACCATGTACAGGACCAAGTTGGACCACAAGCTGCTCCGGATCCTGACGAGGTGCCGACCTACCAAGTCGGACCACGAGGTGCTCCTGACGAGGTTTCTGAAGCTAGGACCGAGTCGGACCACAAGTTGCTCCTGACGAGGTTTTTGTCTAGATCTAGGACCAAGCCGGACCACAAGTTGCTCCTGACGAGGTTTCTGAAGCTAGGACCAAGTCGGACCACAAGGAGGACGAGGAAGAGGTCCAAACTTCAGGACCAAATCGGACCACGAGTTGCTCCTGACGAGGTTTCTGAATCCGATCGGATGCAGCCTCTATAGGCCCAACCTTATCCATGTATCAACCGGCCGCTTATAGCCGTGTACCCACATCGATATCGTACTTGAGCTGACTTGCGCTACAGCCAATTCAAGAGCGAGGTGGCGGGCGCGGTCGACAACGAGATCTGGGGCGCCACCGGCCCCCTTCGCCGTCGTTTACGCAGACTACGGGGTCAAACAGACATGGAGCGTGCAAGTGCACAAAGGTACCTCTAACCTTTTCACAACGAACCCCGCTACAAGTTTCGCTGACTCGGGTTTACAGATTACATCGAGACCGAGAATCCTGATCGAGGCTCGACTTCTTTAATTGCAGTACTTCAGACTATGGATTGAGGCTGAAATAAACAATGCAGTGAGTGTTTCTTTCGGGCATTCCAATCGAGGCGCTGACCTGCATCATTATGATCTAGCTCCACCCGCCCTGCTGGGCTTTAATTTTCGAGCCAATACAGAGCGAGCGCGTCACTCTCGTGAGTAGCTATCTCTCGGCTACTTATTGATCATGATGATCCTACCTTGTATCCATTTCAGGTCGCCGATTCTACCCTCGAGCTGTGCAGGAACTTTTATCGGCTCCAGCCGATTCAAGTACTCGTAAAGTGCCACATTTACAAGTAAGTTCGAGCCGCTCAATCGGACTGAGAATCATTTGTGATTCCTGTACAGATAGCTCGGGGCGCGCATGGAATCCTCTCATATCTCGTTTTCCGGCGCGGCGGTACGTCCTCGCACATGTACATTCCCAGATAGTAAATTGCAATTGCTCATTTTGTCAAGGATCCGGAAGGACTCGTACCAGTGAACTCGTATCGCCTCGAGTTTCGTTCAGCGCACATATCTATGGTTCTCAAATCTCTCTCACACACACATGTACGCACGCATGATTCCTCGAGCCCGTAGCACAAAGCAACTTCATTCGTTTTTAGCATCGGCCTGTTCCCGATCTCCAAGACCTCGTTGGACCTCCTAGCAATTGCAAGATCGACCGAAATTATGCATATACCAAGATCTCAGAGGACTGATCATGATTATGAGGTGCACGTCGGTGTATGTCTTGTCGGTTTAACTAGTATGTCCGTGGACGTCGACTAGCTTGGAGCCTTTTCGTTTGATTGATTCGTGCCGGATAAGACCGTTTGCATGAGGTATGTCTAGCGATGTAGAATGAACTAACTGGTTGAATAGTGAGTGAACTTCGTTCAAACAAGCAAGTATACGTATCGCTCCATGGCCAGGACCTTCTGGTGATCATGAACCAACGCTGACCATGATCATGAACGCCGAAAATGTATATGCTCAATTGACCCAGTCGCAGGTATGTGCGTATTGCATCCACGATGTGGTATTTTGAACGAAGATTGGCCCTGGACATTTAAATTTACAGTTTCTTCCGATGGTTAGTACAGGTTGGCTCATGATCTCGATCTCCGAGTCCAACGTCGCATCAATCACATCGATGTGTCAGATCTAGATGACTTGATCTGCAATTGCGCATGCCTGGCGATCGCGACATATGGATGTATGTACAATGTACATGTGGTCCTGGCCATTGCCATGGGCAGGCTGGGCTCTTGATCATGACCATGACCATGACTCGCGAGTATGAGCGAGCTCCTCTAAATTACCATTTCGATTGGCAGGGTCGCCACAGATCTAGAACGTTAACCAAGCCGGACCACAAATATATGTGGAGGGTCTAGATCTAGATCTTGGAGTTGATCATGACCGTGGTCGCGGCAGAGAGCCCATTGTCCAGAAAGTGCCGATATCTTCTGGCCATGGCCATGGCACAATAATTTCCATTTGAAATAGCGACGTCATGATCAGGACGGATTCTGCGTAGCTTCTCGACGGGCCTCTCTCTTGCCCTGTGCATGAACAGCACTCAAAGCAAGCAAGTCGTTTTCCTCCCATGCCTCCACCCGTTCCTTGAAATTGTCAAAATATAATCTTCAGTCGCGTGCCAGCACACGCACTTGGAGCGCCTTACGCTCTGCGCTTATTCGCTTCAAACGGGTTTGCAGGTGTTGGATCTCGTGCGAAGCCTCTATACTTCGCGCACCCGCTGCCTCCATAAGGTCAGTCTTCTCCTTCTGAGCTTGGCTCTGAATCGATTGGATTGAAGCCTGTCAGATTTAGAATGAGTGGGATCATCGTCAAAAAGAAGAAGTAAACACATGTGCAACTTGGTGGGCTGCGGTTAACGTCTTGATCTCGTTCTGAGCGTCCGTGTACTTCTCCTGGAAGGTTTTTAATTCTCTGAGCATTAGGACCCTCTCCCCTTGTAATTCCTCGAGTTGAGTGTCGTGCCAATGCTGGGTAATTGAGGCGTTGCGCAAGGTCCTGGTTTGTAGCGTCAGGAACAGCGTTTTCGGACCGTGCCAGGATCGCATACGTTTCGTGCTCGATGGTAAGCTGCGCAATTCTCCCACCTAATTGGCGTTTTTCTTCGGTCCACTTGCATTCTGAGTCCTCTAACTGTCTAGATTATGTTAGCAAACATGGTTTTCTGTCCCATACACGTTGGAACGCACTGTTGCTTCTTTTCACAGTCTACTTCCAGCTGCTTGATCATTCCACATAAGCGCAGCTCCTCTGAGGTGCTGGCGTTCAAAGCCACATGTAACTCCCTAGATGAGGCCGTCAGGATTGATGTAATGAACCGTGCAATAGTACCAGATAGAGCTTCTCAGGACGGTGAGTGCCTCGTCATCTTCTAATTCCAACCACTGCTCATCCGGATCCTCTCTGCCAGTGGATGAGAACTCTTCAAATACAGCGTAAAGTTTCTGTCCATACTTTGTCGTGCTCGTGGCGCCTTCTAAATCCCGGTGTTGCGACTCTTTCGAACCTGTCACCTTCTGCACAAAGAAGAGCTAAGCATGCGCAAGAGGTTGAGGGAGAAAAATTACAAAGTAATGTTCACGCAGTCTTTGCAGGAGTGCATAGGTTGCCGCATTTACGAGATCTTTGTGGGCTGCGGCGTCCGTCAAACGCACAACTTTTTTTTCCAGTTCTTCTCGCTTCTCGGCAGCCCCCGAGGTCGCAGCTTCAAATTGGTTTTGCATGTTCCGGCGCTCCTCCTCCAGTCGTTCAACTTCCCTTTTCAATCTGTCTCGCTCCTCCTGGACGCAATCAAATCGGTCTTGCACGTTCCGGCGCTCCTCCGCCAGTCGTTCAACTTCCTTTTTCAATCTGTCTCGCTCCTGGACACCGTCGTCACATCGGCCCTGCAAGCTACGGCACTCCTCCTCCAGTCGTTTAACTTCTTTTTCCAGTCCTTCTCGCCTCTCGGCAGCCGAGGTCGCAGCTTCAAATCGGTCTTGCACGTTCCGGCGCTCCTCCGCCAGTCGTTCAACTTCCTTTTTCAATCTGTCTCGCTCCTGGACACCGTCGTCACATCGGCCCTGCAAGCTACGGCACTCCTCCTCCAGTCGTTCAACTTCTTTTTCCAGTCCTTCTCGCCTCTCGGCAGCCCCCGAGGTCGCAGCTTCAAATCGGTTTTGCATGTTCCGGCGCTCCTCCTCCAGTCGTTCAACTTCCTTTTTCAACCTGTCTCGATCCTGGCCAGCACCGCCAAATCGCTCCTGCAGGTTACGGCACTCCTCCTCCAGTCGTTCAACCTCCTTTTCCAGTCTTTCCCGCTCGTCGACACTGGTTTGCTCACCCAGAATCGACAGACCGCCGGTACCCGAATTCGTATGTGCAAGTTGTTCTTGTAATTCCTCCACTCGTGAATTCATGTCTTCTGTCAGTTGAGCCTGCCGGAGGGCTTCTGCCTGCGAGCGATGCCGCTCGTCGGAAAGTCGCTCACTGCGACGTGCTTCTAGTTCCAACTTGGATTGGCAAGCTTCCAACGCCTGTTCCAGATTCTTGGTTCGGTCTTGATGCTTCTTGAGGGTTTCACCAAAATTGACCTGGCGCTCATTCAACTTAGCCTGTTCCTTCCTGCACGCGATTTCGGAGTCGGTCAATTGCTGAATTTGCGCAAGCAATTGCTGCATTGGTGGTCATGATCAGTAGCAATGCAATTGCATTGAATCAAACTGAAAATTACCTTTTTTTCCCTTTGACCGTCTGCTTCATCTTTTTGCCTCTGCACCGCTACTTCCTTACGGTCCTGGGCGGAGTTTTGTTGCGCCGCCAACTCACGTTCCCTAAGGCAGGATTTAGTTCTGCATCCAGAAAGAGGGAAAAGCGACTGACTTCTGAGTAAGTGTAGATTTGAGACTGTCCACTTCCCTCTCTTTCTTCTTTAAGTCCTGTTCAGCGCGTTCCCTATACATAACTATGTCAACTCAGGGAATAGACGTGCAGAGAAGGGTTCCGACATTCTTTCCTGACTACTTGTGTTCTCAGTTTGAAGCTGTTCGGTCTTCGTCTCCCAATCCAGGATAACAAGGTCTTGCTGTTTGCTGAGCAAACATGAATGAGAACTGAAATTAAAGCGTCTGAACGGCCCTACTGACATTATGTCGAGCAGCCTGTCCCTCTCTGTTTGCAAAGCAGCGAAGCGCTCCTCCGTCCTTTGCGCAGCTTCCAGAGACCTGTCTCGCTCTGCAACTGCTTCTTCACCCAGCTTTTCAGTTTCGATGGCCTGTTCACGTAACTTTTCGAGTTCGTCATGTAGTTCGTGACCCCTCTTCCAGGATTGGCAGAGAGGATATTCCCTGATTATTACAATGAGGATGCGAGCCGTGTGTGTGGCAGAAGGAATCACCCTCGGTCCACCCATGAGGGCAGCATCGCCGCCGCACTGGGAGGGAATTTACGTATGGAGATTCGAGTAACGGTTGCTTGTAGTATCTCTTGGTCGGATTTGTTCAAGTTTCTCCAGAGTTTATCCTCTCGGGTGGGGGCTCGCATGATAGCAAGCACCAAGGCGTTCATTATGACAACGGCGTATTTGCAATCGGCATCATCTTCCCCCGGATCCACAATGGCATCAATGTTCGGGACTGCAATTTCCCAGGCATCGATGCCCAGGTCCAGGGCAAAGATTGTGCGTAGTATGTGGCCGTAAACTCGAGTGGTAACCTCCCGTCGATTAGCACTCTCAGAGCGACCCCGACGCGGATCGTCCTGATCGTCAGCCTTTGTTGCACCGGATTTGTTGAGTGGGAGACCAAGAGCTTTGCCCCAAAGCTCTCCATTCAAGAAACGGAGATGAAGGGCGTTCGAATCCTGACTTGAGCTTAAACTTGGATCTAGCGTAGAGGGCTGGCCAGGGACCGCATTGATTAATCGTAGGAATGCTGCCAAAGCTGCATCTAGGTTCTGTGGTTTTGAAGCCCTAGGCATGATTCCTGGTACCGATAGAGAGCCTGGGCAAGTGGAATCAGTTTTGATGGGAAAACGCGTTCTTTGGGCATCTTGATTTTCTGGAACTCTCAATCCGCTACTGTAGCCCATGGCCATTTATGCTAAGGAATCCACGGAGAGGTGTGGTCATATGTGGTCAGAATCACGAAGAATTCCATGGTCACTTCTGGGTCCGTGGACATCAGGGTCTACTACGATAGTACTCTTTATTGTGGCTCGCGAGTCTCGCGGCCTCGCCCCTCGCCCGACTCGCCTCAAATGGTTGGAGCAGTCATGAATATTCATATTTTTTCATGGCCGCTTGAAACACATACGAAAAATATGGTTAATATATATTGCAGCAGGTAAAATCCAAGTCTACATATAGTATCTACGAAGTCTTGAAATACAGATCGAGGCAGATATATACCATAGATACGGGACTGCGGGATTGAACTCAGTAGCGTGAAGCTCTGCATTTTTTATGTTTGATCTTCGCAGCTGGCCACAGAAACCAAAAGAGAGGAGGCTTAATCTGATAACCAATTATTGTACATGTAAGCACAAATTTTACTGTTCGAGTCAGCCATCAACAAAAAATTGTGGATGGAAACACTAATACTTTCTTCTAATTTTCTTTTATGTAATCTTAACTACAAACGGAACTTACCTCTGTCATGATCAGATAAAAACATTACTGTTGAACGCGACAAGATCCAAATACCCACAACATAGCCGTGTTAGTCTGCGCAGGCGCTCATTGATCTGATCTGTGGCCTACGTCCAAAGGGTATACACCCATGCGTCCGCAAGTTTTCAATGAGTTTTGTGACCAGCATCCACCGTTGATTCACGTCGTCCTCAGCGACCTCATAGTCGTTGTCGATTGACCTCAGATTGGGGAATAGATGATAAAGAAAAATAGCGGTTTTCATCGCCGCCGGGGCCCGCGATGGTCCAACATTGAGGGTCTCGAGGGAATTTTGACAGATGCCGCCGCCGCCCAAGCCCGTCGGTGCAGTTGTAGTGTCCAAAGTCAAGGTCAACGAGGACAATGCTGGACAATGAGTCGCGAAGGCCACCAGTCCCTGAAATGTAACACTGGAGGAACAGCTGTAGCGGGAAACCGGCGCAGTAAGGGCGAGGGTCTGGAGGCATGGCCATACTCTGGCCATAAGGTGCACATCACTGTCATCCAGACTGAAGCCGACCCCCAGCCGAAGATCCAGGTGCACCAGGTTTGTGCAGGGGAAAAGGAGTTCCAGGAAGCCCCGATCTAGCGCATCGGGCCGGACATCCGACATAGGAATAAGGGTTGTTTTTAAATTGGTGAGCCTGCCCGGTGGACTGCGGTTTATAATCGCCTGGAACAGGCTGCACATTTTGGAGGCATCAACCATCATGTCGCTTTGCAATTGGAGAGTTACTGTATGTAGATTTGGGATCGGAGCGGGGCATGTCTCCAATATTGTCATTATGCAGCCCACTGGTATCCAGGAAAAGGATAGAGCCTCGAGGGAAGGAAAGGAATTCAAATCGGACAAGCTCGGCGAGGGATTAAATATCCAGTTGAGAGGGCTGTCAGCATCTTTTATAGTCAATCTGCGCAGGGAGCGAAGAGTGGACAGATGGTGGAACGACTCTTGACTGAGACAGTCGATCTCCACGCTAGTGACAGTCTCTAATCCAGTTATGAAAGACTGAATTGTGGCTTGAGCGGTGAGGTCGTAGTGGAACGAGGAGCTCGATGTTTGGAATGCAAATTTGTCCAAGGTACCGGTGGGAAAGACTGACGCCAGTTTGGAAAGATAAGGCATGGGGTTGTCGGTGCAGAGGATAGCGATGCGGCGGAGAGTGGGGACCAGCAAAGTATCAATCCATTCGGACCATGCGGGATGCCGAGGTTCCCACGTAAGAACTCGTAGATTTGGAAAAATCGAGCGGCCGGCGTGGAATAAGCAAAGGCCCAGGTCGCGCGACGTCTCTGGAGGGTAACCATGCGATCGCGAGGATCCGCAGGATAGCCTGCGAACACGACAGGCGTAAAACCTAAGCCGTTCAAGATCTTTCTCTGTGATAGGATGCAAAAACTGCTAACGAGGGTCAATTTAGCTGTGGCTGAAAAAGAAAATCGAACGTTACTCACAGACTCAAACCCGCCATGGCCCTCGACTGGAGGCAATCGCTGCCACACACTGTGGGGAAGGCATTGTAGCAGATTGCTCAGGCCATTCTGTTGCTGCCACAGGATGTTCAGGCTTGGATCCCTGAAAATGACACAAGTTCTGGCAAGGTTCGCGAGCGACTTTCCGTCCATGTCCCGGTGGCCATGGCAGTCTGACACATCGACGCGAGCCACGTTATCGCAGATTTCCTGGACCAGTTCGGGTATGAGGAGTACAGAATGCATACGCATTGATATTCGGAGGCGAAGGTCCGTCACGGTCCGTGGAATGAGGCGACAGTGATCATGACCAGGCGCTGATCATCATGCGGCTGAAGATCGCCGAGCGGAGTTGGCCCGGAAGGATGAATCCGAAATTTCAAGCCCTGAGGGCTTGAAATTTCGCGATTGCTCGTATGGATCCATTCCGAATTCGGAACATTGAACCTCTGCAAAACCGGCGAGGTCTCGATAAATTGGTACGCTTGTATCTCGCCGTGGATAGACGTCTGACGGAAGTAAGGTACGTTTTCAGCTTTTAGTATTCATCTTCCCTCTTTTCCTTCTCACTGACTAAACTGCAGCGCTGAACGCCCCACACAAGTACTGCATGGATATGTCGCGCCTATGCACCGCACTACTAGTATGAGTGCGTGCCGTGTGCGTGCGTCACTTGCAAGTACATACTACCCGGTGCTAGCGCGCCGTAGGTGGGAGACGAGTTGCAAATTGGCGCCGGGGACTCGTTAGTCGTAGTAGTAGTTGAGTAGCAGTAATCAAATGCTGAAGTGCCGGCCGAGATTGTTTGACAGTTCGACCCCTATCTGAGGGATAATTCTAATGGGCAACCCGGTTTCTTGAGTCCATCAGAGAAATCTTACCTTCTTCTAATGAGAAGCCCCCTTCAAAGTTTTCATCGGTTAAGGAAGGACTGAACTGTAAGAAATGCCTTGGGGAATTTTTCAACTCAGATGTTTGATAATTTGATAACTACCATAAAACAAGAGGGTTGTCATTTTTGGTGAAAGTATGGGTTATGGGATAACCGGGAAACCGACCGGGATCAAAACCGGCGGCAAATCGGCCTCCGTGGTTGCCGCTCAAGTGCTGGGCACCTCGGCATCTGCGCGCCTGCCGGCGTCTCGGCTGGCATCAATAATCTCACAGTTGCACATTCTGGACAGCGCTTTTCTTCGAGTGGAGAGTGGGGAGTATTGGGAAATCCCCACATTGATCGGTCTCCCTTTTTAGCACACTATCCCGCTCAAAATTCCGCCTGGGCCGAGCCATCAACGGCCGGAGATCAAAGTCTTAGTCTTTGACGAGACGTACCGGCAGTGCAAAAGTTTCTGTGTACCGGCAGTGCAAAAGTCATACTTGAACACTGAGGTTTTTCTATGCTCTCCAAAGGGTGTGCTGTTCACTTTGAATGGCCAATTATTGCTTTCTGTCTCCCGGAAATCAGAACATACCCAACTCGGAAAGAAGCCGGCTGTGCGGAGCGAGAAGGGGTTTCTCGGGAAACCGGGCTTCCCGATAACACCCAATGTTTGGACGGGGGTTTCTCGAGAAACCGGGTTTCCCATTAGAATTATCCCTGTCTGAGCCCCAATGTTACCGTCACCTATACAGAAAATGGTCGTCAGTTCACGACCCTCCGTCACCCAGCACCTAAACATTCCGTCGAAATAGTACAATACGCCCGCCCTGTTCGGTATCGCGCTTCTCCAAGACTGTGAAAATGCTCAGGATCAGAACGGTGTTCTGTCCTTCGCGCGAGGAAACTTTTAGACTCACCGCTTGAGATCCGTGAACGGTAATTCCGCATTTGGCTTGCGATAACTGATGGTTGATGTGACATACGTGCATCGATGTCTTAACCGACACCACGCGCTGTACATAATTGTCCCAAGGGCGATCACTTTGAATCCACCCCAGCTGCACCCCTGGTACTAGTAAGTTAACGAATTGGCCACTACGCCGCAACTCATGAAGATGAAACATGGAAGGACGTCTAGATCTAGATCGATGTCTCAGCCACACCCCGCCGCGGCTCATGATCACCTCGAGGGCCCGAATTCGAATTCCCTAGGCATGCCAGTGGATGTGGATAATTCCGAGCCACATCGCGTGCCCACCGCGGCTCATGCCAATGTCCATCATATGCATGCGGGTTATTTGGCCATGGATGTGAACGAACCGGTATCGGTACCTGATCATATGCATGAACATGAACTCCTCACGGTGGCTGACATCGAGGGTCCCTCGCGATCGGACCCGGAAGCACCTGGTGATCAGCGACATCCCGAATCCGCCGCCCAAGTTCATCGACCTGTCCATGGTCAATCGCAGGCGCCAGAAATACAGGTGTGAGTCTTGAAAACTCAGGTCCTCTGAACTTCACGCCGATCTATATTATGCTTAAGGGCCAACCTGGATCCTCGCCCAACCCTGTTTCGAATCCTGTACATCCCCGCTGATGTCCCAGAAAGCGCTTTGGTGGCTAGGGGCCATCCGTCATATGCACGACTACGAGCCCGGGATATTTACTGTCGTCTGGATCATGACAAAAACTTTTGAGATTTTCAATTTAATTCATTGGTACATGTACGTCAGGCTACCGAAGAGAGTAATTCTAGAACACGGCGCATATAGGTGTGGCAAGCAAGAATTGGATTTGCAGAAGGCCAATGCAGTTGCCTCACCATAGTATCCAAATAATCATTCATCAACTGAAGTTGCGCGCGATGCTCCAACAAGAGAGGAGAAAGGACGGCAGGAAAATCTGAAACGGATCAAAGGAAATAAACGGCCAACGAACATGGACACGCATACAGTGTAGGGTCTCCGCTATCAGTGGAAACACTGAAGCCCATTCGAACAATTGATGGTGAGAATCTGGACCGCGAGGAGTGTCGCATACTGGCAGTGAATTGCACAATTTGTCACATCCCTCTGCAAGGCTGTCCATTGTCGGACTCAATGCCGGACAGTGGCGTTGCGCAAAGCGGACAGCAGCGTGAATCCGAGAGCTCAGTATGAATAGCTGAAACCGGTAGCGCACAAAAGACATATCGAGTGGCTGTATGTCAGACATATTAGTGTGTGCTTACTCGTCGCGTCATGGGGTGAGCCCAGTACTTACATCACGTGTAGGAGCGAGCTGAAGTAAATTTTAGCACAATTCGTGATCAAGAAACAAACGTTTTGCATACATCAGGCTCTGGAAGAGCGGGCGGGTCAGGCGCGGGAGACAATGTTGGAGACACATAAGAGTTTCTGCGGGATGAGTAAAGGGGTTGGAGTAGATCTAGAGGACGCAAACGAGGGTCGCACTCTGTCCAATCGAACACAATGTGATCTAGATCTTGAACAAGTTCCATAGGCTGGCATATGCATAAATTTCAGCACACTTTATTTGGAAGAGGCAGTTCGCGTACAGCCGCATCGGGTTCATGCTGGGTCGACGGTGAGGATAGCACTGAAGAGACATTCGAGCCATATTGGTTGTTCTTCGACGATGGAGGCGTTCTGTGAGTCACGCCGGTGTGAGGTGGGGCGAAATTAAAACACAAAGATGAGGAATACCGAGACTGATCGATCGCGGCGACAGCGTTAGGTGGATTTTCAATAGACTAGATATATTCAGCGCCGAATTTCACGAAGGATGTTCTTTGCGTACTGAGGGATCGTGATCATGATGAACCGGCGACGGTGACGGAATGGATGATATCGCCAAAGAGGCTTCATGTTGCGACTCCTCCGGATCCGGATCCGTGCGCCAATCGGTCGAGCCAGGTGAAGGGGGGGGGATAGAGGACTAGATAAGAGGACATGGGCTTATCAACCATGTTTCGGCCGGTAAACTCACCAGAATCCCAAGATTTGCTCCTTGCATCCGGCTAACCATGGTCTCGAAGGAACGGTGGGCATGCTGCGTTGCAGAAAGCTCTGCGCTATTCAACTGCCCCCCGAAAGCTACCGGCTCAGCGAGTTCGAATTCGCCCCATGATAGGTGCTTATACTCTCGAAAGGGCCGTTTGTGTTTTGTGCAATCCATAACCGTGTTGATTCCGGACACGATCGCGGCCATGGCGGGCAGTGCGGCTAAATCTGCCTTCCGGATCCCGAAAGAGGAAGCTCAATGTTGTGGTGGCTGAATATTTGAATATTGTACGAGCGATCGAGCAGCAAGTCTTATTAAATTATAAGTAATTGCTTACCAAGCCTGCCAGGTGGGCGGCCGAGCAACGCCAGATATCAACCTCCGGTCGGCCGATGATTGTAAGGCCGATTTGTCCGATTTTAAATTTCGACTCGAGTGAATCTTAAGGTTCATTTTTTGCACGCAAAAGCTCATGTGTCGTAAATCTGAGTCGGGTAACCCCCCCCCCCCCCCCCCCCCCCCCCATTCTCATACCTTCCGAGGGCATCTAGCTAGTTTTCAAAATTCTCCTCACTCCCAAATCTAAGACATCAAAGAATTACATCGGACCGGACATGCGGTGTTTGGTTGATGCAAACAACGCGTCCGAATAGACTTCTCCCTTACTTCTACGCGCCAGGTCGCTGTAAAACTCGTTCCGTTCGACTTCATGATCAATCGCTCTCTGCTTTGGCTTCTTCTTTCTGTCCTATGTTTCATGGCGTTCAAAAACTTTAAATGGGCAGATGGGTTCTTTCCTGACATGGCGGATACCGCGGCGCCGACTTATGCCCTCTCCGTCGACTCAGATTCCAAACGACACAGTGTCTTCGTACTCTAGCATGACTCCAATGTCTGGACCCATATCTCCTAGCATGACTCAGCCGTCTGCCCAGCCGAATAGTTCCTCCCGACCTCACTTGCCCTCGATGTTTATTCCGAGCGCATTCACTTCCCAGTCACTATCCCCTCCCCCAACTCTTTTGCGACGCCTCATAGCGGCTACTACTCAGCACTGACTCCCAGCTCCAGTACTCGAACCCATTTTCCCCCAGTTTCGCCTCTTTACCAGCGCAGCAACCTGAAGCGCGCATATCCCGTTGATTCCGAAGTTCCGGAGCTTGTATATCGGTCCGACGACGAAGATAGCGACGAGGAGGACGAGGAGGATGATCCTGCTGATATTACCGAACCCCAGCGGCTCCTGAAGCTGTACAACGCGGGTCACATTGTAGCCGAAGTCGGAGTAAACAGATGCTGGCGGCTGCAGTGCAACCGCTGCAACAGCTGGGTCAACATGTCCATCCCAGAGCGCACTTCCCTTTCCTCTTCCGGCCAATTCTCTGGTCTCGCTTCCCACCAGTCCGGCGGCAAATGTTCATACAGCCCGAATTATCGTGTGCGCGCGGCAACGGCACCACCCGACCCACAAACAGTTCCGGCAGATAGGATGGACGTAGACGAGGATGAGTTTGAGTTCCAGTACGTGTTTTCTGCGTTGGCGTTCTGCGTGTACTTGTTTTGGCGAATCCGGAACTTATCCTATTCTCGCTCTCCCTACGTGCAAGCATGTCAAAGCCGAAGACTCCCGGACTATCTACGAAGTTGTGATGGAAGCGTGGCGGTCGTCGGGGGCAGCGGAAAAAGTCGGGAGGATTTGGTCTTGGGCGACCGATGGCGATATGATCCGCAGGGTGGCAGGATACGAAGCGTTCCTCACGCAGAAACTCAGCCACACCAGCACATCCCGCATTTATGGAACTCTTGCAGGCATGGCCGGACTTAATCTTTGGACGGGCCCCTTTAAACATCTTTTCAAACGCAAGTTCCGATATTCATTTATTCACGTACCGCCTGCTAACACTATTACAGGTGTCTGCACCCTTCTCCGCTCCCCCGCCGGAATTGCAATGAACAACGGGCGTATTATTAACCCCACCATGCTCGCACGTTATTTGATTCGCCTTCCCTCGACACCGACTCAGTACACGATCTCTTGTTCCCGCATGATAGCGCATGATGCGCAAGATGTGCCACGTGCGCAAGATGTGCCACGTGCAGTTCAACTCCTCCTTGGCGTCGTCGCGCTTGGGGAGCTTGATTATGGTGCCGCAGACCCCAATACATGCACTGACATAGACGCCCTTCGCCTTCTTGCCGCAGTAATTAAATCCCTCCTCGAACCCTTCACTAACACTAGCATGACATTGACTCAACAAATAACCTCGTTGGCTACATTCTCGCACCTCTCCTTTACGCTCTTCCGCTGCTCGCGCCTGCAATACATGTCTAATCAATTGTACGGAGATAGCCAGACCATGGTCAAGAACGCCATGTTCTGCCTCGCAAAGCAGCAGGCGCTCGACCCCACCAAGCCCTTCTACCTCTTTCAAGTCGGCGACGACCCGTTGGAGCGGCTCTTCGGCAAGCTGCGGATGCTCGGCGGCCACAGTTTCGCAATGAACTACCTCCAAGCTATTGACCGCTTGGGGCATGCGTGCGACCTTCAGGGCGCATTTATGCGTAATCCCGATCTGGAGCAAGGCGAGCGGCGCCTTAGTATGTCTCGCTCGGAGGGCGTGGATCATTTGACGATGACCTCTTGGACGGCGGACTTGACAGCGGGGTCGTGTCATGAGGCGGCTGCTTGGGGCGCTGGTCGCGACATCGCGCGCGCAATTCTCGAAAAAACCTCTGTTCCGCCGGAGCACTATGACTACGACATCCTTTTTGCCGACGAAGATGTTGATATGCTGCGTCCGTGGCGTGGTGGGAAATACCCCGGAATTGAAGGCGACGTCGACCGCTCCATGCTTGCCCCCCCTCCCACAGTCCTTACCCCCTCTCCTACCATTGCTACTCCCTCTCACACTGTCGTTGCTCCCTCTCACACTGTCGTTGCTCCCTCTCACACTGTCGTTGCTCCCTCTCACACTGTCGTTGCTCCCTCTCACACTGTCGCTAGCTGTCGCTACTCTCGCTTACACTGTCGTTACTCCCTCTCCCGCTCTCGCTACTCCGTCCGCCGCCCTTCCTACTCCATCTCCTGTCGTTGCCACTGCTCTCGCAACTCAACCAACTGCAGCCGCACCCGCACCTCCATCATCTCAGGACGCCGAGGAAGACGAAGACGACCAAGGCGATGGTGTCTCATTTAAATTTGAGGAGAGCATCCCTGCGAACGTTGCACCGGAACTGGAGCTCCCGAGTGGCCGCGGTGTTACCCCTGAAGATTACCTTAACGTGAACGGCAAGTGGGTACACAAACAGCGTATCTGCCGCCTCGTAATCAGCAAGGACTTCGAGCCCAAGTCAATTGTGCGTTTGCTCCGAGTTCGCGGTCACACGAACGTCAATGCGAAACCACGGGACGACACGAACATCGACCCGGCCGTTCTGCTCGGTCCGAACACTTTCGTCGTAGGAGATCCTGTTCTCACTCTTCTTCGCACCGAGACCAAGGTTTCCCTCGCTGTCCTTCGCACCACCGCCATACATCAGGACGGTGTTTCCCGCTCCAGTATTCTCACCTCGACCATCCAAAACCCCGCAGGCTGCCAAGGTGAAGATAACGGGACAAGTCCTTTCGATGACGATGGCTCGCAAATCAGCGGCATCCGACCTTCCTGAGCCTTTCCCTACGAGTGCGACTGTGCGCTCGGCAGATTGGCTTGAATCTGACCACGATTCCGATTGGGGAGTTGGATCTGGAACGGCGAGTATCCAAAGGTCGACTCTGTCATATGTGGGACGACTGGCGAGGATCCGGCGGAAAAGGTTGCTACGGACAAGGTCGTTTTGGTCTCCCCTTGTAGGCCAGGTCCCGAAAGTCCAAAATCTGCCACTTTTTGTCGGGACAACTTTCGGCGTCCTGGCCGAACATGCCGTAAGCGTCTCAAAAGGGCAATTTCTCACTCCCACGAGCCAGAAAACCACCAAATTTCCTTCGGCTGTCGCTTCTGCACCGTTTCCCCATTTCTCGAGCTGAAATAGTTGTTCCCGAGAGTTTCGCTCCGGAATAACAAAAGTTGGGTCGCAAGTTGACCAAAGAGTTGACCTTTTTGTCGGGACGGGACCTGGCATGGCATGGCATTTTCCGCCTTAACCCCCAGCTTGTGTCGGGATTGGACCTGGGTTTGAAGCCCCAAACCTCGAATCTTTGTCGGGACGGGGTCCCTGGCCTATTAGGGTATTTTCAGGGGTCCTCGTTCCGCCCACCTCTTGAAGCCTGCAATTCAAATTTAGCGTCTCCGTTACTGTACGTGATGCGAGTGATGCGGGAGGAGTGGGTCCACTGTTACGACTGTCTCGTGATCTATATGTAGGGAGCAATGGCCAGGGACCGTGCAAGATTTTTTTGATGACGCTACTACGGCCTCAAATTTGGCCAGATCTTTGGGAAATAGCATCCTTAACCCGCATAAAGTTTACGTATGAAAAGTGGTTTTCTGGGATGTAGAGTCAAGTCGTGGTGAACCTGCCGAGTCTCCAATCAAAAGCACACTTGTGCAAGAAAAGTTTTTGTGTCATTCTGGGATCAAATCGTCCCCGTTTCCTTTGCAAAGTACATCGGTGTAAGTAAGTTACTGGGTTCGGATTTGTTGAATAAAGTGGGGCCGACCTTGGGTTGAAAAATAACTTCATTTTGCACATCACGGTCATCTTGCACTTCTGGGCGATCGATAGTACACCTCTTTTTCAGGCACCGGGGGGCTACCATTGCTCGAGAAGGCAACGGGAAAACAAATTTTCATCCAGAAACTGGCCAAATGCACGGAATTTCCGGACGTATCTGGTGCTGCCCAGGGAGAAAACCTGGTTCCATGCTCATTCAGGCCCCGGGAAGCTCCACCAAAGGATTGTCCGAAAAAAATCCAAATTTTGGCCTCAAAAATCCAATTTTTTCGGGCCTCTGGGTCCCAAAAATCCAATATTGGACAAGGCTTATCACGTGGGTGCCATTTTTTTTTGCCGCCGCGCCTACGGCGCGGTGCTGTGTATGTACACACAGGGCAGACTAGCTAGCTGAATTCTTTAAGAGTTTCAATATCACCTTTTTTAATTCCTTCGCCACCGCCCCTCGTTTCATCAGAGACATCCAGCACAAAATGTGGTCTGTGGCCGGTGAAAATTCACAACCTTGGTCTCAAAAATCCAATTTTCGGACAAGGAAATCGCGAAATTTGGCTCTCAAAAATCCAATTTTTCGGACAATCCCTTGGTGGAGCTTCCCGGGGCCTGCTCATTCCGACCTGTTTCAATTCCAAGGCCAGATTTTTTTTCTCAATTTTATTCGTCAATGTCACGATACGCAACCAGTCTCACCGTTACCGTGACAAAGGAACGGTCGGTGACCGTACGCGTGATCATGACCGTTGCTCCCCTACATATAGTAGTACGCACCCCTCACACTTTTTCGAATTCATCCGGATCCGCGATCCTTTCGGCGCAATAATGTACGAATCAAAAAGAGGTCTAGATCTTGCTGAGACCGGAATACGGGACGACCATCCCTCTAAGCCGAAACGCAGACGTCGAAATCATGGGTTCGGAGGCGAGTGCGCATGCTTTGACTCGGAGTCGGACGGCGATTCTGACCAAGTGCAGATGTGAATAATTTAGAGAATTCGAGCCACATCCTAGGGCTCACGCCGCTGCCGAAAGTGCAACTCCAACTCCAGCTCCACAGATGTACGGCTCGTCACTACAAGAAAGAGGACATTCCCCGCTGCGTTTCTTGCACAGAACGATGGAATGGGGACAGTTGCCGTTTCCAGAATATCCGTTTCTTCTGCAGGAAAGAGACTGGGGCCTTGTACGGATTTTACTTTCAGGAGCACGAAATCGCCCCGTATCCCATTGGTTGGAGGAATCAGTGGAATAAACAGCTAGAGAAGCACCATATTGACGAGACAAAGGCGAAACCTGATCATGATGATACGAGGACCTCAGCTAACCCCGACCAAATAGGAAACAATTGCGTCTGCGTTACTGTCCCCACTTCGGGTGGAATTGCAGGACATAAACTCACTTCAAGTAATCTTCAAACCGCGAGAGACAGCTTTTCGTGTTACGTGTGGTGACTTGCTCGGTCATCTCACCTTACTTGTTCATTTGTTCACAAACCTTAAGATACATGCTGGACTTCGGTTTTCACCGGTTCTTGGATGTGTCTGTCTTGCGGACGAGAAGCCTGCGCGGAATGCTTCGAGAGGATCAAATCCCTTTCCGTGGGCGTTGAGGCAAATATCCTGCCTGCTTCCCAGCACCATGCTCACAACTTTCGTCGCACAACAAACTTTGGGAGACAAGAGTTAATAGAAAGCATCACTGACATGGACCGCATCCTATCTTCATCGCCTGCCCTATCTTTGTCGCCTGCCCTGTCGTCTTTCGGCTTCTCTGCATCAGATCTAAAGTCATCAACCCCTAACGTCCTGCCCATTCACGAGCAGGAGCGGGACGCCAACCTGGTGCCTTCTCACGAGCAGGAGCGGGACGCCGACCTGGTGCCTTCTCATGAGATCCGGCAGTTCACCAATACCTCACTGACCGAAGAGCGATTCCGCCTCGCATGGGCTTGCAGCAAACCCCTGCTTGTAACAGACGTAGGCCAACAACTGAAACTGCCATGGACGCCAAAATTCTTCATCGAGAAATACGGGGCAACGAAGTGCTTGATTTCCGAATGCCAGACCGACCAGACCAAATGTACCAACGTTGCCGCTTTTTTTAAAACTTTCGGTGAGCAAACAGCTCGCAAGGGCAGCTGGAAGCTCAAGGTGCGTTCTGTTCACTGTTCCATCCGCCGTTTACGCAATGCAGCGGCAGGACTGGCCTCCGGCCAGCGACTTCCAAGCGATGTTCCCCGAACTATATGACGACTTCAGTCAGGCTGTTCCCATGCCAAGTTATACGCGGAGAGACGGTGTACTCAATCTAGCGTCTCACTTTCCTTTGAATGCGGTTGCCCCTGATCTTGGTATCGCGACATATTTGATTTATGACAGAGACATAATAATGCATTCCCTAGGCCCAAAGATGTATAATGCTCATGCCAATCTTGAAGAATCGAGCTGCCAAGGCTCCACGCGTTTGCACATGGACATGGCCGACGCTGTCAACCTCATGACATACGCAGCTCCTGATAGCGACGGCGCCCCTGGCTGCGCGGCCTGGGACCTTTTCGAGGCAGACGATAGCGACAAGCTCCGTAAATTCTTACAGCACGAGTTTGCGATCGAAGAAGGGGACCCCATCCACAGCCAGCAGGTCTACCTTGATGATGCTGCTCGGCGACGGCTATGGCGGGAGTATGGTGTCAAGAGTTACCGTGTCTATCAGACTGCAGGCCAGGCCGTGTTCATCCCGGCAGGTTGCGCTCACCAGGTGGGTACACTATTATCGGTACTGGCAATGAATGAAGGCTGAGGCTCTTCCAGGTTCGCAATCTAGCGGACTGTATCAAGGTCGCCATTGACTTTGTTTCGCCCGAGAATATTCGACGGTGCGAGCAGCTTACCCAAGAGTTCCGGGAACAGAACCATGCCCGTGCTTGGAAAGAAGATGTGCTGCAACTGCGAACAATGATGTGGTTTGCTTGGAAATCCTGCTCCCACCAAGAGAAAATGAGAGCACACTATGGTACGGGAGTGCGAGATGAGAATATGGCTGAAGCGCCTATCGACTCCGATCGCGACGTGTAGTAGTAGTAGTACGATTATTTGCAATTAGTTTTTCTTGCCTTCAGACAAGGACGAGTTGCGAAGAAGAATTCGGGCGGCGATTACCGAATTTCGAACGAGCCGAACCGGAATGCGAAACTCGTTGGGGATGCGAAGACGTTCCTTTAAGGCATGCGACCGTGTACTTTCGTTTTGACTGGCGCTAAAAATCATCCACAGACTCCCGCGACCGCCTTTCGCTTGCCCTTGCCCATCCTGACTCTCGCATCAGCATTCGGAAGATGCTGCAAACCCGGAACAGCATTCAAAAGACGCTCCAAAGGGAAGGCTCGGCGACAACGCGACGAGGGCTGGACCGGCGCGGGGTCACCCACTGCCTTCCGCCTCCCGTTGTTCTCCCGCTTTCCTTTCCGGCAAAAGCCCCTCGGAGTCCAAATGCCATGATAGCTTAGTTGCCGACAACGCCATGGCCAGGAGGGTTAGACCGGTACTGAACTCCACTACGTTTTGCTTGGCCTCGTCCTTTTTGCCTCCCGCATTGGGATCCAAGAGATCTAGATCTAGACGCTCCCATTGAACTTGTACGAGGCTCGGCAATGATCTTTTAATTATGATTTGCTCTTCTAGATCTAGATCTTGCCTCCCGCATCAGCACTGATTCAGCAGCATTCCTCGCAAAGACGCGCTAATGTCAAGGAGTCGGGCGGCAGACAAAAATTATCCCTTCCCCGATTGCAACCAACGAATGTGCGATTTAAATTAATATTGCAATTGGCGGCCAGTACCTACTCTGGAGTCGCATCACTCGCATCAATTCAGCACCTGACTTGCCGCGGGGTTCGTATTCCCATGAGTCATACTATGCATGCGAGTTCTGGTACCGGTGGCACTTTTGTGGCGAGCGAGGAGCTAGTCGGCACTGTTGTGCTCCTGACGAAGCTTTTCAACCGTGGGCCCCAAAAACTATTACCGCCAAATCTAAAGACGACATGCGCCATTGCAATCACAGCACCAGGACCAAGTCGGACCACGAAATGCTCCTGACGAGGTTTCTGACTTGACTACGCAAGGCCACTACGTATACGGGTTCAAAAGACCACTGCCAAAGACGACCAGCGCCGACACCGCGACCAAGTCGGACCACGAGTTGCTCCTGACGAGATCTAGATGTTCGACTTCCCCACGACCCGCTCGGTGACTATGGGCTCAAAAAACCACTGTCAAGGACGACCAGCGTCAGCACCAGGACCAAGTCGGACCACGAATTGCTCCTGACGAGGTTTCTGACTTGATGCGACACATGCATCATCCGGGCGGCGCACTGAACCAGTACTTCAATTTTGAGCCCTGACGTATTGACCCCGATGAGTGAGTGCTACCTTGTACTTCTGAATCGCGTTAAACTCTATTCACAGTCTCTCGCGATCGCGACGGGAATAATAGTCTCGTTGCACCTTGTTGCAATTGAACCGCGAGGGAACGCCAACTCACTCGAACTTCGCACACTCCTGACCCGACCTGGTATATATGCGCACATCCACAGATATATGTTTGGTCACGAATCTCGCCGCGCGCCCCCCCCCATGGCCACGCCTTTTCACATCTTCTTAGTTTCGTTTCGCGTCAACTGCAATTCTACGATAATGTACCAATGCAAAACTAGTCTCCCCGCGACTTCACTCTCGGCTCCTCTTTTTGCTCTACTTCTCCGGACTCCCAACCCGCCGGTCCGCCTAGCGTGTCCGATGAAATGCACATGTACGTTGACCCAAACTTCGAGCGAACGACCTCTGTCATAATTAATCTTGAGGCAGGTCAATTACAATCATCGGTCAGCAATTCCACATGTCGACAACGCCCCTCCGGATCCCGTTCGCTGACAAGCTGATCGATCATCAGCGCGCATGGGTGAGCCTCGTCTGGAGGTCTGAAGCTGTCGTTGAAGTTAGACCCTCGATGAGCAGCGCCTATGATTTTGTTGGCGGTTCTTTTCGTCAGCAGAATTCGCAGTCCGGTTTCCGCAAGATATCCTTGGATTCGGCGATCGCGCAGGTTCTCCTACCTCCGAAAGAATTCGAAGAAACTTGGAGCGACTTTGCGACCCTCGTTACATATCCGAGCGAGGATCTACTTGTTTCACTCGGCCTGTATTCCGGTCTTGACGACCTTGTCTTTTCCGTGGGCGTCAAGATGTGGTCCTTGGCCAAGTTGCAAACCCAAGAAGGGGCCGCGGACGATTTCCTTTTGATCCTTGACCAATCCGAGGATTTCTCCCCTCATTATTCCATGCACATCGAGGAGGACGTGATCGCCGTCTTTGCTCAGCCAGGCAGCGGTTCTCAAGACGAGTCTGCGCAGCTTGCGCTCGTAAATTGGAAAACCGAGGTCCTTATTCTGGTACGCCATCTTGTTATGGTACAATGCCTCCATTCTCAACCTCATGCAGGATACTTTTGCAGTTGCTCATGATACGGATCCAGAGTTCCCTCGCCATAGCCTCTTCTCCCTCCCATGTGCATCCGGTCCAACGTCAGACTTTGGGTCGAGCTTCGGCTTCCTCTCGCGTCGCTCTTACCTACTCACGCACACCCACGATTCCGGGCAAATACAGATCTACACCTTCGAGCGTGATAGCGACGAAAGCTCTCCGATCCATCGGGCCACCCTTATGCTCCCTCAGTTGCAGCCGGGTAGCGAGCTTATGGAGACGACGATAGTCACCAGTCCGTTTTCCGGACATGTGCCACAACTCGGTGCTCTCTTCTCCAAGTCAAGGGAGCGTTGCATCTACGTCATTGGGCTGCGCTACCAAACAGGGTCCGCGTCCCAATGGTATCGGCTGGCCATGCGCCATTACGACCTTCACAAGCATACCTCAGCTCGTGACCGCACCCCCACGTTCTGAACTGGGAGGACTGGGGTCCTTCGCAGACACGAATGATGACTGCCGTTGCATACCTAACACCAGGGTCGGAATTTCCCTTGGCAGTATTCTACATACCGAAGCACTGATGCTGTAACCAGAGAAGTTCGTGGTAAACGTGTCGCTTTCGCGATCGAACATTCTCTGGCGATATTTGATTTCGGTGTTGGCGCAGCCCGATTCCAATTCGACAATAGCTCTTTCGTTCGCGAACCATCCATAGTCGGACATGGGTTGTTTGCAGAGCCAGCGATGACATGGCTGCCTTGCCGTCGATCAAGACGCGAGATGGGCGCCGGCACAGAGTCTACTACATTCATCATTGATCAGGACCGTGTCATCGAAGTCGGGGTTCGCTATTCCTTTGGAGCTCTTGCGCTGTACTTACAATAATTAGGAAGACCAGCTCACGATTTATAAAATGTAGCCTGAATTTCGACTTGACGATGTCCATCTGTATTCCTCCTTGACTCTACGGTTATCCAAGAATAGATACCCACGCAATACCACTTTGGCATCGTCATGTAGCTGCACCATACACTAATAAATCTGAAGCCGCTTATAATTATATTACGAATAGTTCATGTGAATATACTTCTGCGTAGTACGTCGGTACAGTGCCTGCTTGTTCCTGATTGGGACCTCTGCAGTTATATACAACTTCCTTCGAATTCCTTCCTTCCTTCCTTCCTTCCAAGATATAGACCGATTTAGGATTCCCGCGTACTCATGATCATGAGTACATCATGATCATCATCGATCGCGAGGAGCCTGACTGTTACAGTAATTTTGTGATTATAATAATTCAATGGCAACTCCGGGACGAGAGTGTGCGCCTTCTGTCTAGGAATCCAGGCCAATATAAACGCAACTATGTAAACACCGCCGCTCGTAACACTTACTTGAAATTGTATCAATATTCTGGCCATGGGCAACCGTTTGAATGTACACCATCTGGAATTCCCGCGTGAGTCAAATGGATAGTGCTCATGATTATCATGAAGAGCCAGGAGCCTGACTGTTAATTTGTAATTATAATAATTCGAACTAATCATCAGTATGTGATGCGACTGATGCGAATCAGTGGCGGTGACCCTATCTAGATCTCTCATCGCACTAGTACTGTAAGGATATATATCACTACCAGTTCGTTTTTCATTATAATTGTGCTCGTCTCACTTTTGACATGTCTACAGTGCATAGCGAGAGCGACTTCGACCTCAAATCGGAGGATAATCATACGTTCGCTAGCCGAATTATAAGTACCTTGGCGAAGGACACGATCGAGCGTAGAGTCAAGGCGTACGAGTTACACAAGGCCACCCTTGAGAAAGAAGCCAGTATCCGTGATCCACCCGGTTTGGAACCGATGGCCGAGATCGATCCTCATAATTTGAGGTCTGATCTGCCCTACACAATGCTTCGCAGCGCAGTACCTCATCAGGGTGAGGCGGCACCTCTTGACGATCAGATTGACACCTGGTATGGGTCAATATATAGTGCGCGTGCGTGGTGTGCAATTAATTATCTACCAGGATCTTCGAGAATGAAAAGTGGCTTCAACAGCCACACTCTGAACGCTTGCCATGGAGCAGTGGTCTTGTCACTCTAGAAGACTCCGACATAGTCTTCCCGCAATCCTCTCTGACCCTCATCGGGCGTACAATAACGCGACCAGTCTCAACTGGTTTTGCGGTCTTGGATGAGCGCCGACAATCCCAAATAATCATTCAGCCCTCGACTATGGCATTTGCGAAACAGTTTGATCTCATGACGGATAACCTTTTGAAAAACTTGGATTGGAACAACGTTTTCGTTGCCGGAGGGATAGTTTTGGGAACTCTGCTTTCCCTCGAGCATGATCGCAAGGCATTGGACTATGCCACAGACCATTGGGAGTCCTCAGATATCGACGTCTATATCTATGGGTTGTCTGCCGCTGACGCGACCATCAAGGCTCAGTCAATTTACGACACGTTCAGGGCAAACCTTCCCGACGTCACACCTTCGTGCGTCGTCAAGAACACCAGGACGATAACGTTTTACACACGTTACCCCCTTAGAAGAGTTCAGATTGTACTGAAACTCGGCAAGACGCCAAAAGACATACTTGTCAATTTCGACCTCGACATCTGCGCAATGGGATGGGACGGAAGCACTGTTTGGATGCTGCCGCGCGCTGCGCGCGCCCTCGAAAGTTCGGTTAATCCTATTCTCGCTGTGTATGTGCTCACCGCGCTTTGATATGCAGCTGGATGCAATGTATTCACTATGAGTCTTATCCGCGGCCACTATCTTTCGAGCCGCCGGGCAACCCAACCTCAACGGTGAATTCTCTTCCTTTCTTTTAGGATTATAACATATCATTCCGCCTCATTATCAGCCTATTCAAGTACGCCAACAAGGTTACTTGCTGTCTGTGCACTTATATTGTCTGACATATTTACATATTCAAAGGGCTATGGCTTGAGATTTTTGGCGTCCTATGTTTCTCCAGACAGTCAGCAACTGGTGCAGCAATCCCGCCGCTGGGCGACGGAGAAATTCCAAGACATGACCTCCAAACGTGGCGATGGATACATTCTTCGTCACTCTGACTTACTTCCTCATAGTCGAAGCTGTTTGAGAGGTTTCTCGTCGTTCATGCGATCAGTCGCCTATTGGGAACTTGCTCAAATTAATAACCCGAGGTGAGTGAATTTGCTCCCAATTGATCCCAACTGAGTCAGACTGCAGATCTGAGACCTTTGTTTCATATGAATCCACGGCACGTCTATTTGCCTCTGCAAGTCGTGCTACATGTCTTAATTACGCATACTGCAGTATGAAGTCAATTCAAATGCGACCGACCAGTTGGGGTTAGTATCACAAAATTTCTCTCATGCTTCTACGCCTCATAGCATTGGCAGCTATCTGTTCGACAACAGATTCTCACATGCAGGTTTAAAGGACTATATAAATCGGTCCAATCGGTTGGATGTCTCGAAATGGCTGGAAACAGATGGCATACTCCTCCGATTGCGAGGTTATGGCGTTAGACACGGGGATGAACTGGATGATGCCCAACGGATTACCTTTGCTTCTCGCCTGGACGGCGTGCTCGACAGCGCCGCCAACATCAGATTGCCGTTATTGCTTCCGCTCGACTTTGTTGACTATGCAAACACCATGGTCAAGCAAATGCCTGGGTTGGGTGATGTTACCATTCTTATCCCAGTGGTGTCATCCATACAAGCACAATCGAGTGGCCATGCAGGAGAAGGACTCTTTTTCTGGATCATTCCGTCCGCCTTGATGTGGCAACAGGATACCAGGCACATTGACGAGTGGAGTCCAATTTCATAAGTAGCTCGATTGAGACTAGTACTGAGATGGCTTATACCTCCAGATTGTTTGAAGTGCTGTTCGCATTCCGCAGGGCGAATATCAATACACCTCTACAAAGCGAAGATTTGCAACGGGGGAAGTTCATCGAGTTGTCCAGACATGAAGCTCTGACCGCTGGTGAGGACGAAATCGGAGCATTTAAAATTTGGATGGCCCATGGGGTTGATGAAGAGGGTCTAGAGGATTCGAAGGCCTTGTCCTAAGGCGAAATAACTGAATTGGTGAGTTTTTTTGATCATGATCGCCAAGGGACACAGTTTCATTTGCCATTCTGCGCAGGCTCAAGTCCAACGCCGCGGCCATTCGGACGCTGTGTTGAGATTTTTTTTTGTATAATTTGCTCCAATTCCGGATCCGGATTAATACAAAGTATACTGTATTCTGAACCGGGTCTGTCGCATCATGATCATTTGACCACATCATTTGATCATGGGTCCCAATTAAGAAATCTGCACTTCACGTGATCATGATGGCTTTGTACAATTAAATTATATTAACATATAATCCCCTCCGGTCCCTTACTACCATGCACAGGCAATCGCAGTCAAGTGGCTCCGGCTTCGACGTAGCAGGTAGCCGAAGCTATGCAAGTTCGTATGGATCCAAAGCGTCCGAATTGCCCCCAGCAAGCTCAAGCGGGCTCAGCAGCCGATCGCGAGGGCAAAGAGGTGAGTGGCCTGGATGAGAATCGATCTAAAATCACACAATTCCTGTAGGTGGTAGTCCTAGCTCAGCCGTGGAAGGTCGGTAAACGCTAGCATTTCTCTTCTTTCCTACAATTTTTCAGACGCCATCTTCCACCTCAATGAGAAGAAGGCGAGCAACGCACAATTGGTATTCAAAAGCTTGTTCTCAGGTGCGGCTACTATATATATATATATACGTCTTTGTTTATGTAGCTGAATATTCATAGCTCCTTTGGATTCGAGTCTTCGGCGTGGTCAGCCATGGCCAAAACCCCCCTCTAGTGTCAGCTCAGGCCAACTACCGCCCCGGCCATCAGAGAAAGCGAAAGGCAAAGCGCGACAAGTCATGCCCACGTCTAACGTGAAGTCTTTGGGCTCGCGATCGGTGGGCTCTTTGTTTGTGAATTGTGACGGGTCTTAACTTTCTTCATCAGAGTCTCGGCAGCTGGGAACCTGCTCCCTCAATCTCTGCTCAGCGGCGTGACCAGCATACCAATAGGGCCCTTCAAACTGCACCCAGGACCTCTGGTCTTGACGCAGGACCCAGTGGCCATGGCCACGGCCATGATCCTGAATCCGCAATACCTCGCCACAGCTCGGCCGCGGTCAAATCTTCAACGCAGCTCGGTCGAAGTAACCGGGATCCGGATAAAGATGCGAGGGTCGCAAATTGGAAGGCTGACTGGCACAATTCCCAAAGATCTAGAGTGCACACGTGGGTCGCTGAGGCTGAGGCTGCTTCCGCTCCGGATCCTCCAGCACCAAATGAGGTACCGGTTGCAATTCTCATCGTTGGTCTGCCCGTTTACGAAACATTCTCCTTTTCCAGAGAAGCAGCAGTCGCCATCCGCCTGACGCCGGCTCTTCTCATGATCATGAACAAGGAGCTCATTTCGAGCCCCCCCCGCGCACTCGCCCTGCAGCTCCAGTCCCCCAAGGGGGAGCTCATGAGACGTCACGGGGAGCTACGGACACGCACAATTCTCCCCCTTCGCATCATGATCGTACCACACCCTCACGAGGGGCTCATGATCCAGGCGATCGCCATTCTCAACGTCGACACCATGACTTCCTCTCTCATCATTCTCATTCCCAAAGAACTCGCACTGGGTCCCCGCCACCGCCTCGCGACCCTTCCCCAACCCGTATCAGATCACACGGGTCTTCCTTCTTCCCAAATCTGCCAAAGCGGAGGACAGGGCATCCCAAGCGCGTACCTGCCTGGGAGATGCAACTCCAAGTGAGAAAAGGTCCACTAGTTGATAGCATCCTAACCAGCCACTTCAGAGAATGATACGAGCACGAATGAAGGATTTCATACGCAAAGAAGACCCAAATCCCGAAATAATTTCGTTAGAGGAGCGTCGTCAGTATGAGGAGCTCCGTGCGGCTGGCCAGCGCGAGGAGGCGATGACAGAAGAAGACTTCCGAATCGATGTTTTAGGCAGTCCCAAATCGCCCTGGAACCAGTCTGCCGCCCGAGTGTTCACCAGGTTTTTCATTGATGAAAATGATTTCCCACCCACATTAGAAGTGCATACAGCGATACGGAACGCAGTCACCGCCCATATTGAAACAATCATAAGGCGGTATAAACAGTCTCACAAGTCCCAGCCGGAGCGGCTGCTTTATAGGTCGATGGATCGCCGCCAAAGCAGAAAATACAAGGTTTCGGCGTCTTACTTCCTGTTCTCTTCACCAGACTCACTTCCAATTACTAGCTTTTCTATCGACGCCGTCGTGTTGCCTATGCCTTCGAGCCCTTACGAAGGCAGATTCCCATGCTCGAATACCTCGGTGTCGACGGGATGTCCAGCGACGATTCTGAGCGCGAAGATCGCCCTGACCATCCGTTTCAGTACAGTATCCGCCCGCCTAGGTGGAGGGCAACCCGCGTGGAGCCATGGTTGCGGATGTTCGATTCCATCCACAACATCCTCCGGAGAAAAAGCGCTGGTACTCACCCCGGAGCGTTCCCCAGGATTCGCACGGCAACAAACCGGAAAAGTGCTAATACCAAATTCGTCGCCGGCCTTCCGGCCAACGCATATGACCCTCAGTGGATGAACGAGGATGTACTGAGGAAATACGACATCCATGCTGTCTCGAACTATGACTTTGTTCACGATGAAGATGTCATCTTGTACGCAGTCAATAATTTGCATTCCTTTCCATTGCTCACCCATCTCTGTCAGGTTGGCCACACGCCAATAGTGTCCGTGTTCAGGCCATATACTGTACGAACCTATAGGAGGCAACGGCTCGAGGACCGTGACACACCCGTTGCCTGTTTTTGAAATCTCGTAAACTGTGTGGGCGCATATATATAACCGCAAATATAATCAATTGCAAATAACTCTTGTCTTGATCAAGATCCCGCTTGATCAATATCCCGATACTAACGCGAGGGATAATGCTAATTATAAATGGGCAACCCGGTTTCTTGATCATGAGAAACCCCAGTCCATCAGAGAAATCTTCCATTTTTCTAATGAGAAACCCCCTTCAAAGTTTTCCATCGGTTTGAGGAAGGACTGAACTAGTACTCTAAGAAATGCCTTGGGGAATTTTTCAACTCAGATGTTTGATAACTACCATCAAACAAGAGGGTTCGTTTTTGTGCCTTTCCATGGGTGCCGCTCAAGTGCCGGGCACCTCGGCATCTCCGCGCCTGCCGGTGTCTCGGCTGGCATCGATAATCCCACAGTTGAATTCTGGGCAGTGTTTATTATTCGGGTGGAGTGGGGAGTATTGCAATTGGGAAATCCCCACATTCATCGGTCTCCCTTTTCAGCACACTATCCCGCTCAAAATTCCGTCCGGGCCGAGCCATCAACGGCCGGAGATCAAAGCTTTCGACGAGACGTACCGGCAGTGCAAAAGTACTTGAACACTGCGGTTTTTCTATGCTCTCCGAAGGGTGTGCTGTTCATGTTGAATGGCCAATTATTGCTTTCTGTCTCCCAGAAATCAGAACATAGCCAACTCGGAAAGAAGCCGGCCGTGCGGAGCGAGAAGGGCCGCCAATTGCTAGAGTCTGCGCTACGGCAAAGGAAGGTGATGAGGTTGTTTGCCGTAGGCAGACTGGGCCACGCCAAAGGGCTGCGCCCGGAGTTTGAATTTTTGGCGGAAGCCGAGGGTGCCGATCGGGTGGCTGTGTCGATCGCGAGCCATGGCCATCAATTCCCCAACAAAGTCAACTTTTTCACAGCTCAGCCTCCAGGCCATGAAAAATTATTCTGAAGAGACAGAACTCAAGTTCATATGTGTTAGATTACCGATTTCTGAAAAGGCTTGGAGAGACCCGATAAATTGAGCAAAATCCAGCTTCGGGGAGATTTTTTAAAACTCCGGGCGCAGCCCTTTAATCAAGCCCGAGTAGTACCAGTCTGCATACGGCAAACAACCTCACCCTCTCTTTTGCTGTAGCGCAGACTGGTGACGAGTCTAGCCAATTGAAATATCAATTTAAATCGTACATTCGTTGGTTGCAATTGGGGAAGGGATAATTTTCGTCTGCCGCCCGACTCCTTGACTTTAGCGCGTCTTTGCGAGAAATGCTGCTGAATCAGTACTGATGCGGGAGGGCTGAAGATCTAGAAGATCTAGAGCAAGCAGAATCATAATTAAAAGGCAGATCATTGCCGACACTGTAAAAAACCGAAGCACTTCCCTGGAGTGCCCCGAAAGCGCTCCATATGAGTGGCCCAACCTCTCCCCTGGAGTGATTCCAGGCACTCTAGCAGGAGTGCTTTCGCGCATATCCGGCGCGCCCCCGGCGCGCCGGAAGCGCTCAATGATAGTGCTTCGAGGAATCGAGGCGCTCCCCTTCATATTGATCCAGTACTTGTAACTAGAAATATTCCAATTGTACTACTACAATGTCTAGCAACACATCAAAGTAATTAACTCACTGTCCGTACGAAGTTGAGCCTGTGAAAATGCATCAACGACTGAAGTAAGTCCACGCCGAAAAGTCACCTTCGAGAAGGAAAGTTTCGATGGACTTGTTGAGTTACGGTATATAACGAAGTCGACAACTTGAGGATATACAGGATCAGGCCGACGTACTTTGGTTCGTCGCGTCGTAAATCAGGTTCATGGGCAATGGGCGTTAGCAAGGACTTTGAAGAGAGCAACCAATGCAAGTTACCTTCGGGGTCAGTAACGATCTCGAGATCCGATTGGTCGTGTCTTAGCGCCAGGATAAAGAATGAGAAATGAGAAGGGATCAAAAGTCAACGTACCCAGAGAACAGAGCGCGTACGCATACACCTCACGTCGGCATGTGGTTCTTCCATCAGCAATGCACCACCACTCCATGAGGGGAAAAAACAATGCCGGAAGAAACAATGCCGTGCGAAGTTCTTGTAGACGGCGGAAGAGCGCGAAGAATAAAATATGCCTCAAATGTTCGGTCAGTTAAATTGAAACACGCGTGCACGGGACGTATGTACGGTGTGAAACCCCCTGATTAGCGCAGAGAGCACAATTGAGAAACACAAATTTAAAGAGCCCTGCACGGGAGGATTCTGGGGAATCCGGTTTCTCGAGAAACCCCCGTCCAAAACATTGAGTGTTATCGGGAAGCCCGGTTTAAATTTCCCGAGAAACCCGGTACCTATAGTCGCATCACTCGCATCAATTCAGCACCTGACTTGCCGCGGGGTTCGTATTCCCATGAGTCATACTATGCATGCGAGTTCTGGTACCGGTGGCACTTTTGTGGCGAGCGAGGAGCTAGTCGGCACTGTTGTGCTCCTGACGAAGCTTTTCAACCGTGGGCCCCAAAAACTATTACCGCCAAATCTAAAGACGACATGCGCCATTGCAACCACAGCACCAGGACCAAGTCGGACCACGAAATGCTCCTGACGAGGTTCTGACTTGACTACGCAAGGCCACTACGTATACGGGTTCAAAAGACCACTGCCAAAGACGACCAGCGCCGACACCGCGACCAAGTCGGACCACGAGTTGCTCCTGACGAGATCTAGATGTTCGACTTCCCCACGACCCGCTCGGTGACTATGGGCTCAAAAAACCACTGTCAAGGACGACCAGCGTCAGCACCAGGACCAAGTCGGACCACGAATTGCTCCTGACGAGGTTTCTGACTTGATGCGACACATGCATCATCCGGGCGGCGCACTGAACCAGTACTTCAATTTTGAGCCCTGACGTATTGACCCCGATGAGTGAGTGCTACCTTGTACTTCTGAATCGCGCTAAACTCTATTCACAGTCTCGCGATCGCGACGGGAATAATAGCCTCGTTGCACCTTGTTGCAATTGAACCGCGAGGGAACGCCAACTCACTCGAACTTCGCACACTCCTGACCCGACCTGGTATATATGCGCACATCCACAGATATATGTTTGGTCACGAATCTCGCCGCGCGCCCCCCCATGGCCACGCCTTTTCACATCTTCTTAGTTTCGTTTCGCGTCAACTGCAATTCTACGATAATGTACCAATGCAAAACTAGTCTCCCCGCGACTTCACTCTCGGCTCCTCTTTTTGCTCTACTTCTCCGGACTCCCAACCCGCCGGTCCGCCTAGCGCGTCCGATGAAATGCACATGTACGTTGACCCAAACTTCGAGCGATCGCGAACGACCTCTGTCATGATTAATCTTGAGGCAGGTCAATTACAATCACCGGTCAGCAATTCCACATGTGCAGTTTGTGCACCCGGCTCACGGGGCTTCCTTAGGATATACCTGGCCATGGCCACTCCCCTGCGGCGAACCGAAGTAATATATATATTCGAAAAGTCTCCCAACCGAGCCGGCCGCAGCGCACCTCCTCCCTAATAGGAAATCCGTACTACACGTGATTGAGAACTTGAAAGCTTCCGTGATCATGAATTCGAAAATTTAAATCCCAGCGACCCTCTGCGCGATCGCGAGTACCAGTGGTTTAGCATTTTAATCAAGTTTTCCGGTCTAGTACCCTTTCAAAGGCTTACAATTATTGATTGACCCAATTAAATGGCCCTGGTCATTGCGATCGCGGCCATGGCCATGGCCAACGTTGGAAATATCGATATCTCTGCCTCGTGGTGATCACCATTCGCTTTATAAACCAAATCGTGGCTGGCCATGGGTCCGGATCCGGATGTGGAGACCTTTTCGAATTCCCTACGTATACACGGACACGGACCCAGAGATGCTCGCCTTGAATTCGCCCACTCATGATCAGCCAACGACGGATGTAACCGAGGCAAGTAAAAAGTATAGATGGGGGCCTGAATATATATATTCTCATCGCGCAGAGCAAATTTAAACCGTCTCACGACCCCAGTGTCGTCGTCAAACATAAAGCCTCCAACCTATGGACCGCGGCTGACATGTTGCATGAGATTTTCTCCCTTCTGGATGGTCAAACTTTGGTTGCACTTGCTTTGGTGCGCTGTGATAAGGACCGCGGTGCCACTAGGCGAATATTTGGGATCACAAAGTGGCTGGTTCGTCCTCTAGGGCTCTTTAAAGCTGGTTCCTAATAGAACGTGAGGCTGTAGGTGGTCTGCCTTGTTGTATCCGAGTGTGTGTGTTGGTCGAAGGTCGAAGGTGTGTGTGTGTGTGCGAGACCCGAGTGCTCGGGACGGGCGAAGGCGGTTTACGAGTGCTTGGAAGGGACGTTGACGGTGTCCGGTAACCTGTAGTCAGTATTCTCGAATGTATAAATGAAAGGCAAATCCTTGAGACGATGTCCCTTGGCGGTGGTGACGAACAAGCGCGTTGGTGGTCAACTCGAGGATGTAATTGGGGGATAGAGGTACAAGGTCAGGGAAAGAACTCAGCGTTGGACTAGAGTCCTCGACTGGAACTGTCTCCTTGTGGTAGCTGACTAGGAACTGAATCCGAAAGTCCACAAGTAATTGACTGACTACCCTCGATTCGTCCGACGCCTTTTATACCTTTTCCAAGCCAGTCACGTTGTCCGTCCCGTCGGCGTCCACAGCCTCGTTCCACATGCTCCTCGAGCCTCTTTCGACCTTCCGTGGCATTTCTGAGCTCCCAGACTGCCGATATTCGCGGACGTTGAGCTTCACGAGCACTCAGAGGTGTCGAAATTCCGAAATAGCACCGTTTCCGAGTGTTCGTAAGGGATTCGCGATGTTCCGAGTCGTCGGAATGTGGTGGAATAGGTTATAATGGTGGATAGGACGTGGGGGAATGGTCGTTTGGTCGCAGACATGGCTATCCTGCCGTCGAGGGTCGTTCAAGAGTCGTTTGTATCGTTGTATGGGGGCTCGGAAATGGCGCAAGTTCGTAAGTCGCAACGGTGCGCGTGGTCAGGTCTCCCCGCGAAGCCCGAGCGTGCCTGGCGTGCCTGGTTGCCATCCTGGCCGGGTTCGGTGCTCGTACGAGTCGTCGTAAACACTGGGATCGTCGAGTAACGAGTTGTTGGAAGTAGATCCGAATGAGGCAAGGTCGTTTCCTAATTGGGCGAATCTTGAGTGAGTGGGAATTCCGAGCCGTCGCGTCTCGTCCAGACAAGCCATGAGGCGGTGTGAGCAGTGCAGCGCGAACACAAGCCTCACACCTCCTAGGAAGCTTTACCATCGACCGTCCCTGGTCGATCAAACCTATAAAAAGGCGACACCCAAAAACTTTCAACAACCCAAACCACCTCAACAACAAGGCATGGATGCCTCAGCACACCGCCGCTTTGTCGATACCAATGTCGTCTGGCCCGCCAACAGGTTCTTCATCCCCGACGGTGGACTCCGCACATTTCTCCTAGAGAACCTGCGCTTCAAGACGTTCCTGGTGATGATGGCCGTCTTCCCAGACGCCTACGCCCATCGAACGGTTGTAGCGATGCCTGGCGAGCATATTATCGAGATTCGAGCGCGGGTCCGCGAGATTGTTACGCATATGGTGAGTACGGTGGCGATTCATCCGGAGTGTCGAGTTAACCCAATGGCCGCACAGTTCTACGCGTCGCAAGTGCGCCAGAACGAATTCCGTATCTCGTACGAGCCGTTGCCAATCCCCGCTGAGTCGGCGTGGATGTTCCACATAGTCCTAGTGCTCATCCGAGTTATCGGTTTCGACGGCGACAGGGACGTCGTGCCTGCGATGGACCGCCGCAATATGGACACAACGGAGGGCGCCGTGGCCGTTGCCCAGGCGTCGTTTTTCCTTGGCGCCGCACTCACGACCTTCCTCAAGGAAAAGTCGGAGGGTCTCTCGCCCGACCTGGACTACCCGCAGTACGATATCCACAGCCGGGTGTCGAATAATTTCGTCGTCCGTACGACGGTCGAAGGCCATAACCCGATTGTCCAGGACGATACCATTGGCGACGCCGCACGGATTAATCGCATTCTGAGTGGATGGCGCGAGCACTCGGTAGGGTGCGGCTTCAAGGAGGACCACGAGTGCAAGCCTTTCCCGATGACTGCCCAGCCGGAGGAGTACGAGCTGGCCGCTCGTGCGTGCGGTATAGTCGCCGCAGTGGACTCTGTCCATCGTATCGTGCTGAAGAAGGGGCCGACTCGGCAAAGCCTTCGAACGCTGGCCAACAGGCTGGATAATGTATCGGCGCCGCTGGAGAGGACGAATTTCTTCGTGAAGCAAGAGGAGGAGGTGCTGAGCGAGGCGTCGCACGGCTCGATGCCTAGCCTCATTTCTATGTCGGATAGCGAGGATCCGAGTAGCCTTTCTTCATAGACCGCGCAATAAATCGTGTTTGGGCGCCTGGAAACTTGGCGTGTGGGGTGTCGTTGTGATCGTGGCGTCAAGGCCGACGCGCCTGAGCGAGGGAGAAGTATTTCTGAGTACTCGGGAGGTGCGACCGGGTGGTCCGTTGCGCGGAGGCAAATTCCATTTGATGGGTTTTGATGGGGATTTCCCTGCTGAGACGATAAAAGGAGGCGCGATCGATCGTCTTCCATAAAAATGGAGCGCGGCCACATCGCTGACTTCCGCCACCGCCTGGACGTTCTGCTCCTTTCCCCGACCGAGTTGGCCAGCCCTTACTGGCAACCTGCGCAAACGCTGAGCTCGTTCTTCCAGTACCGCGTCCGCCCTGCGGTGTATTTCATCCAGCGTTGCGCATTCCTCAGCCCGCACGACGACGTCCTGGAAATGCCTGCCGCAGAGCGCGCAGAGCTTCGCGACTTCGTTCTGCGGCTGGCCGGTACGGTGGTGCGTTGTTGTATAATTTCTTTTCCGATTTTCTTTGCTGATTTTCGTATATCGTTGGCTCGTTCGTCCTGTTATTTGGTTTTCTAGCGCCTCCTCTCGCGCGCCCGCATCGTCCTCTGCCTCGTGCCGCTGCACCTCGGCATGGACCACCCTTTCTTTCCTCCGCCGGACGAGGTCAGGGACCGTACCCGCGCCGAAATGTATTCCGTTCCCGGTCAATGCGCCAATATGATCAGCCTCATCATGATGGAGACCATGAAGCTCCTCGAAATCAACGGCCGCGATCGCCAGGCCTACGAGCTCATGCAGCCCATCCTTCTCGAGTTCCTGGAGTCGGCCAGCATCGTGATTTCGCGCGAATCGTGTCGTTCGGAGTACCCGGAGTACCAGAAGAATGGCAAGCTGAAGCCAGGCGTCAGCGAAGACGAGATATATTTCATTGGAGATGTCGAGCGCCCCGGCAAGTCCTCTTTTCCTCGTTACAAGTACTCGGATTTCTAATTTTAGCCGGAGTTTATTAGGCGACGCGTGATGATGGAATCCGTTTTGGGGTCGAGATTGATGATGGCGGCTATAGTATCCTTTTTTAGGAAGGATTTCGGGCAGATAGTCGGTAGTCGTTTTCTGTACGTCCCGGGCCCTATAAAAGAAACAGCAGTGATTTCCACAGGCCAAAACCTCGCAGTTTCGTCCGCCCGCAATTTCCCACAGTGCAATGGCCCTGCCGCGCACTTCGCGTGTCCTGTTACGCGACGAGTACCTGAACTTGCAGTTCCGCTCGACCGGGCAACTTGTCGACTTCGTGCTGCACCCGGAAATGGTGGAGCTGAACCAGACGCACTTCGAGCCGTTGTACCAACTTTTCCTGCTCATCCGCGAGGAGTGGACGTCAGCGCCGGAGGCCGAGAATTCCCTCCAGCATCAGCGCATGCGTGGCCTCGTTCGCGAGTACTTGGACCTAGCCGTAAGCGTCTCGGCAGCTGATTTCGATCGTTTCTGAGTACTCGTGCGCGGGCGTCTAGGCTTCATTAGCCGACCAACTCGTGTTGCACGGTGCGCTGGTTAACGCCAAACGGATGCCCGTGCCTCGAGCGACGTGGCTGGTGGTGGTTATCCGGGCTGAGGGGAAATTCGGTTTCGTCGGTGACGAGGATAATATCCAAAAGGCAATCCTGCGAGGCAAGCTGGCGTCGCTTTACCAGTACTCGGCATCCCTTCGCTGGACGGCGATAGACCAGTTGACGATTTTGGGGAATTCCAAACGCGGCCAGAACCCCGGACCGCTATCGGATTTTGCCTTGGACGACAGTTCCACGGAGGAATCGGGTGCATCGAGTGAAGCGGCTGATGCGGAAGTAGGGACGGCGGGGGTATAAATAGCGATGGTTTCGCGTCCGTTTCCGTAGCCAAACTTTTTCCCCGTGTACGCGTCCTCGTATCGCATGGATTTCCAGCTATACCCGCAACAGATGCTACGCACGGTCGACGTGGGGGCGGCCGTTCCGCATACGGTGGTTGCCGAGCTGAACCGGCTTTGCTCGATGCGACCGGAAATATACGACTACCTTGACACCGTTCTGGGGCATACGAAGTATTTGACAAAGCACCTTCGTCCGTTGGCAGAACTGATTGTATGTTGTGTGCCGTCGTCGTCTCTGTCTCCCGGCGAGCTCCCGGAGGGACGTGTCGAATTCCTGACGCCGTACGTGATCAAGTATATCGAACGCGCGGTGCGTGCTGGGTTTTTCGTGTCCTTCGCATGTTTCTGATACAGAACCCCAACGCCTAGGCATTGTTGTACAGCATCGCGATGGAGTTTGCGTCGGTGCACGACCAGCGCCCGTTTTTGATCACCAGCGTCCACTGGTCGTTGAGTCTTGCGACAACCTTCGATTATATGATAGGCCGGCCCTCTGGTGGCTACGCCGCGGATTCCCGTGAACGGCTCCTGGGTCGAATCCGTGCTGCGATGACTATCGCGGACGCCAATCGCTCGGAGGGAGACCCCTTGGACATCCCCCTCTCCGACGTAGTGACCTCGTTCGCGCGCGTCCCTTCTTGGAATCGAGCTCGCATCGCAGAAATCCGTGCTGCGCAAACCCAGGATCCGTGGGCGTGCGAGAGCGCGTTGCTTTCCGACCACCTCGAAATGGTGCAAAACTTCGAAAAGGCGCTCATGAAGTCCGCGCGTTCGCACGACGTGGGACATTCTCCGAATCCCAGTGGTCAGAGGCACGTATAACGGCGCGCAGAGGGGGTAGGGCAACTCGTGGTAGAGCATAAAGTCGTCCCTGTGTCGTTGGTAGTTTGTCGGGTTCACGAAAATGAAGTAACTGGTGATTCCGAGTACCCAGAAAGTCGCGAGGGGCAAAGTTGGCGCGTTTCGAATGTCGTCACGTGGTCGTTGGGAATCGTTTCCCACGGTTGAGGTTCCGTATAAAAGCCCGCGGTGGAAGAGTCGCTCGTATAAGCGACTCTGAAATTCCCCACATGCTTCGCCGTCCTCGGCCCATTCGCCGCTCCTCCCGGTTCCTGTCCAAACCGGAGTTGGTCGTCCTGTGGATCAATCGCGCCCGCCATCTCGCCCAACAACTTCATCACTCCGTCCATATCACCTCCGAGGAACTCACACCTCCTGGTGTCACCGCACTCCTCCGAGACGCCATCTCGGTTCTCCTCCACAACATAGTGGCCCTTGGCAAGGCCAGCGTCACGTATAGCGGGAACGTAGGTGCAGGAAACCTGGATTTCTTCGTCCCGCGTGAAGGCACAACGCTTTTTGGCATGGCCGAGCGCTTTGTGGACCTGTACGGGTACCACGACGATACGAAACTCCTGGACCGAGCGATGTTGTTCGAAAACCTCTCCTCCCTTCAACGGTCCATGGTCGGCGACGCGAAATACGCCTCGTATGGTGTGGATTTTCCGGGATTCGAATTTTCCGACGACGTGCTTCGGTGGTACGGGATCCCGGAATTCGTCAAAGGCCAACAGCGCGCACGCCTGGCCGATGGCAGGCCCGAAGTTTTCCATCCGTTCGGTTATCGCCTCCCTCGGTACCAGACGGGACCGGTCCCCCTCTACGATAGGAGCTATATCGACCTTTGGGATTTGTCTCCACCGACTCGTCCAGGCACGCCGGCCGTGGTGTACGCGTCATTGGAAGGGAAGGAAAACGCTCTGCGGCGACAGGGAGCCGTGGCGTCGCTAGGGATTTCGGTGTTGGACAGAGCGAGGGAGGAAACGGGCGTTTCCGAGAACTCGGAAAGCACCACGTAGTCGTAGTCTGTTGTTCCCGAGTACTCGTAAACTCGTACTTGGGCACCCCCGTGTCGTGTGAAAGGCGTTTTGTGTCGATTTTTCGCAAGTAAGTTTTCTTCGTCCCCGGCATGACGCGTGGAGGTCTCCACACGTCCTCCTCTCTCGTTTCGTAAAAGAATGTTTTCGTGAGTTTGGCCGTCTCGTGACCGTCGTTTCCTAATTAGTATGATTTTCGAGATTTCGTAGCAGGATTATTCTCCTGATGGAAGACCTTCTTCGTCGGGTGATCAGTCCATCGATATCCAGTCGGGTTTTCTTGTGCGCAATTTTCCGTGTTTTTAACAATATAGGCCTGTGAGTCTCTGTAGTCGGTGGCTTCGTCGATAAACTTGTGTCGATAAACGTGGGCCGGCGCCGGACTCCGATTGCAATATTCGATAACGATTTCAATATTCGATGGCGGTTCTGGGTCGTCGAGGTTCCAAAATTCTGAGTGGTCGGTTTCCTTTTTTGGTGTTTTCTGAGTTGTCGTGAGATGCATAAGCGGGGATATTTCCCTTGGCGAGCCGGTCACGTGACCTGCCTCTTCCCACTCCTGCTCCTTGTTCGTTGACAATCAAGTCACCGACGAGTCGAGTGGGGGCACGTTTTTAGAGCAGGGAGGAGGCGAGGGGCACGGGACGACGATGGCGATGGCGAGGGAGAATCTGAACGGGGGGGGCGAGTGAGGAGCCGGTTCCGAGTGCTCATAAAAAGGAGAGAGCATGGAAAATTGATGGCCTGGATATCGTGATGGAGAGCGGGGTAAAGGGGGGGGTCCGGGGTCGTTGCCAACACCTACAACGAGGCACGGTGGCACCAGGAGAACAACCCGTTCTCTGGCCTGATACCAGAGATGCAGCAAGGTCAGCGCTGTCGATGAAGCTGGTAAAGGGGTTCGAGGGCTACTGTGTCGCTGCTGTACCACGTTCTAAAACTCGGAAGGCGCGAGACAAGCCGTGTGACTCGGCTTTTTAGACGGTGGCCAGTTTGGGTGTGAAGGTTCGATTTACGACCCGTCGGAAAAGTCGTGATGCTGGTTGCTCGTAAGGCTGACGCCGGAACGAGGCTCCAAATGTTATAGAGCGTTCCTAGGGAGCTTTGCTTTGAAGCCCGTGCACCACGACTTTTTCAGAGAGCGCAATCCCGCCTGTTACGAGTTGTCGGAAGGCGCCTTCGAGCTGTTAGTCTCGAACCAAAGCTGTGTGTCGTTCCTCGGAAGCTTTGCTTTGAAGCCTCGGTTCCAGGGGATGGCTACTCTCGCTGTTTACGAGAGTTGGTGGATGAGGATTTTTAGGGGAGGCATCCCTTCCAACGGGTCGGAAGGGAAATGGCACGCGATCCTGAACTCCTCTGGAAGCGTCGCCGCAACCGAGTGCACCCTGTCCACCACGGGTTTATATTTCTTTTTCTTCGCCTTTTTCGTGGGTTTCGGATCCGACGGCTCGGATTTTATCCGTACGTGGGTTTTGTCGTCATAATCGTAAATTTGAGAGAGGCAATATTCCAAATACTGCGGGGATATTTCCCATTGAATAGTAGTGTTGTCGATAAAGATTGGTCGGCAGTCGATAGTATTTGTGCCTTGGGGGGCATAGAGCACCACGGGTGCCCTAAACCTATTATATGAGACGCCGGGAATGACTGATTTTGGTTTTCCGAGTTCTCGGATAGCCTCGGAATCCGGTTCCGAGTACTCGGCGCTCCAGAAATTCGCTGATACTGTTGTTGTTGGCCGGGAACACGGGCTTATTCCGTTCCGCCCTTGCAAGATCCACGTCCAGGGTCTCGATGATCGAGAAATTGTCTGCTTCGACATAAGTCCCCTGCTTCGGCTCTTTCCTGCGGCTCGCAACAGTCACGACCCTCCCCGTGTTAGGGCAGGTGAGCGTAAGATCCTGTGTGCCATTGATGTGGTCCTTGGTCTGGCACTCGGTGAACCGGAAGGGACGGCCAAGTAATATGTCGAACGGGGCTCTGGCCACCACATGCGCCCGAAGCAAGAGATCGATCCCGCCGAGGGAGAACTTCAAGTTCTCGACCAACCCGGCGGTCGTACTCTGGTTTGAATCCGCCGATTCCATAACCAGGGGTTTCTCCGGTGACAGATGAACACCGAGTTCCTGCCAGATGCTGTGATTCATCGCAACAATCTCTGACCCGATGTCGAGAGTGCAAGTGATGGGACGGTGCTCGTTGACCGTGATGTCGAGTACCCGAAGTGAGTTGATCAGGGAAGTGGTGGGCAAGGTCGTCCTTGGCTCCTTCATGTGGGTATAGCGCATTACGAGTGCTGGGGTTTTGCCATAAAAGGAAGATTCAACCGTGGGAATCCTTTTGGTAACCGTCACGTCGCGATGATAACGACGGAACTCGGCTGAAAGCGTGCAAAGCTCTTCGTGAGAAACCAGAAATTTGTTTTTCTGGGCTCTCTCGATGACTTCTGCGACCATTTCCGGGTTCTCGCAGGCTGTCTGATATTTGAACGCCGGAGGCAGAGGTTGAGTTTTAGCCTCAACGGGCTTGCCGGCGGGCTGAATCTCAGTCGCGGGTTTCAGGGAAGACTTGCTGGTGCCTTCTTCTGAACAACCACTTCAGGAACCGGTTTTTTAGGCTTTGTCCGCTCCTTTGCCCAAACCACTGCTTCCTCCTCTGTTTGTGCCAACGGGTTGGGGACCTCCCCAAACACCATTGTCTGGACCAGCGCGCTGGACGCGTAAGTCATGGCATTGGCGATATGCGGGGGCTCGCGCTCAAACATCTCAATCCGAGCTGCCGGAGCCGGGTCTGCGTCTGGGGAAAGTACGACAGACGACTCGGTGGTCAAAGTCTGTGACTCGGTTGTCGGGACTGAATCAAGTGATGATTCGGGGGAGAGAGCCGTTGGAAGTGACTCTGGCGAAGAGGCGAGGGAGGTCAAAGGCGACTCCTTGGTGGTTGGCCGATGGACAATGGGCGAAGGTGTACCAACGGGTGTAGACACTGAGGTAGTTGGATCGTTCTCGACGAGGTTAACCTCTTCGATTACTGTCCTGGCGGAGCGAGCTTTGAGCCGCTGACTCCGCGCGATGCCTTGTCTGGCAGAGGCTAGGACCTTGGCTCTTTTAGAATCCACGAAAAAAAACCCTCGCGGTGGGCTCCAGTTGTGATAAGGACCGCGGTGCCACTAGGCGAATATTTGGGATCACAAAGTGGCTGGTTCGTCCTCTAGGGCTCTTTAAAGCTGGTTCCTAATAGAACGTGAGGCTGTAGGTGGTCTGCCTTGTTGTATCCGAGTGTGTGTGTTGGTCGAAGGTCGAAGGTGTGTGTGTGTGTGCGAGACCCGAGTGCTCGGGACGGGCGAAGGCGGTTTACGAGTGCTTGGAAGGGACGTTGACGGTGTCCGGTAACCTGTAGTCAGTATTCTCGAATGTATAAATGAAAGGCAAATCCTTGAGACGATGTCCCTTGGCGGTGGTGACGAACAAGCGCGTTGGTGGTCAACTCGAGGATGTAATTGGGGGATAGAGGTACAAGGTCAGGGAAAGAACTCAGCGTTGGACTAGAGTCCTCGACTGGAACTGTCTCCTTGTGGTAGCTGACTAGGAACTGAATCCGAAAGTCCACAAGTAATTGACTGACTACCCTCGATTCGTCCGACGCCTTTTATACCTTTTCCAAGCCAGTCACGTTGTCCGTCCCGTCGGCGTCCACAGCCTCGTTCCACATGCTCCTCGAGCCTCTTTCGACCTTCCGTGGCATTTCTGAGCTCCCAGACTGCCGATATTCGCGGACGTTGAGCTTCACGAGCACTCAGAGGTGTCGAAATTCCGAAATAGCACCGTTTCCGAGTGTTCGTAAGGGATTCGCGATGTTCCGAGTCGTCGGAATGTGGTGGAATAGGTTATAATGGTGGATAGGACGTGGGGGAATGGTCGTTTGGTCGCAGACATGGCTATCCTGCCGTCGAGGGTCGTTCAAGAGTCGTTTGTATCGTTGTATGGGGGCTCGGAAATGGCGCAAGTTCGTAAGTCGCAACGGTGCGCGTGGTCAGGTCTCCCCGCGAAGCCCGAGCGTGCCTGGCGTGCCTGGTTGCCATCCTGGCCGGGTTCGGTGCTCGTACGAGTCGTCGTAAACACTGGGATCGTCGAGTAACGAGTTGTTGGAAGTAGATCCGAATGAGGCAAGGTCGTTTCCTAATTGGGCGAATCTTGAGTGAGTGGGAATTCCGAGCCGTCGCGTCTCGTCCAGACAAGCCATGAGGCGGTGTGAGCAGTGCAGCGCGAACACAAGCCTCACAGCGCGGACAATCCTATCCTCTTATAATCAAACTATGCTCTAGATCTCATTATCTCTAGGTATGCCGTGGATGGAAACAGGTGCTGCAGGCCGCAGAACTGCGGTACATTGTTGAATTGTGGGCGAGCGGTATGGTTGACGTTGCGAGAGGCGCAGACCCCACGATCACGACAACGCCCCTCCGGATCCCGTTCGCTGAGAAGTTGATCGATCTTCTGGATCATCAGCGCGCATGGGCGAGCCTCGCCTGGAGGTCTGAAGCTGTCGTTGAAGTTAGACCCTTGATGAACAGCGCCTATGATTTTGTTGGCGGTTTTTTCTGTCAGCAGGATTCGCAGACCGGTTTCCGCAAGATATCCTTGGATTCGGCGATCGCGCAGGTTCTCCTACCTCCGAAAGAATTCGAAGAAACTTGGAGCGACTTTGCGAACCTCGTTACATATCCGAGCGAGGATCTACTTGTTTCACTCGGCCTGTATTCCGGTCTTGACGACCTTGTCTTTTCCGTGGGCGTCAAGATGTGGTCCTTGGCCAAGTTGCAAACCCAAGAAGGGGCCGCGGACGATTTCCTTTTGATCCTTGACCAATCCGAGGATTTCTCCCCTCATTATTCCATGCACATCGAGGAGGACGTGATCGCCGTCTTTGCTCAGCCAGGCAGCGGTTCTCAAGACGAGTCTGCGCAGCTTGCGCTAATAAATTGGAAAACCGAGGTCCTTATTCTGGTACGCCATCTTGTTATGGTACAATGCCTCCATTCTCAACCTCATGCAGGATACTTTTGCAGTTGCTCATGATACGGATCCAGAGTTCCCTCGCCATAGCCTCTTCTCCCTCCCATATGCATCCGGTCCAACGTCAGACTTTGGGTCGAGCTTCGGCTTCCTCTCGCGTCGCTCTTACCTACTCACGCACACCCACGATTCCGGGCAAATACAGATCTACACCTTCGAGTGTGATAGCGACGAAAGCTCTCCGATCCATCGGGCCACCCTTATGCTCCCTCAGTTGCAGCCCGGTAGCGAGCTTATGGAGACGACGATAGTCACCAGTCCGTTTCCTGGACATGTGCCAAAACTCGGTGCTCTCTTCTCCAAGTCAAGGGAGCGTTGCATCTACGTCATTGGGCTGCGCTACCAAACAGGGTCCGCGTCCCAATGGTATCGGCTGGCCATGCGCCATTACGACCTTCACAAGTATACCCTCAGCTCGTCACCGCACCCCCGCATTCTGAACTGGGAGGACTGGGGTCCTTCGCAGACACGAATGATCTATGCTGATGCGTGCCCAATGCCAGGGTCAGTAGTTTCCCTTGCAATTGGCAGTGTACTACCCGACGTCCTGACGCTGCAGCTAGAGAGGTTTATGGTGAACGGGTCGGTTTCCCCATCGAAGATTCTCTTGCAGTCTTCGACTTTAATATCGGCGCCGCCCGATCCCAGTTCGACTCCCCCAATAGCTCTTTCGTTCGCGAGCCATCGATAGTCGGGCATGGGTTGTTTGTGGAGCTGGCAATGACATGGCTGCCTTGCCGTCTATCAAAACGTGAGATGGACGGCGACAGAGAGTCTACATTCATCATTGACCAGGAGCGTGTCCTGGAAGTCGAGGTTCGTTATTCATTTTGGAGACCTTACGCTGTACGCACTGACAATAAACAGGAAGACCAGCTCACGATTTACAAAATGTAGCTCGGATTTCAACTTCTTAGATCGGTGACGATGCGGATCCCTCCTTACTTACTGTTATCCACCGATGAATGGATACTCGTGCCCTCTTATGTACCATTCGAACTTCGTCTCATGTACATGTCTACAGTAGTTAACCCAGAAGCTTAAGCGAAACGTTCGAGGGATTTCCCGAATTAAATCACGGCGGAAGTATTGGCATGGCGAAAGGAGTGCAGACCTTATCGTAGATTTACAGTCATGATCCAGCATATCTACGTGCCCGACCAAAATTCCCGCCAAAAAAGAAATTGTAAGATTCAGCGGAGCGAAAATGTTGCCGAAACGGCCGAATTCGGCCGCAAATCAACCTTGCTGAATCCTTGGGCTTCAGCCTAGCTCAAATGACTGCCAAATCCAATGCTTTCAGCTGCAGCGTCCGCTAAATTTTCACCCGGATTGCACTACAACCAAATAGACTTTTCACCCTTTATAATGATAATTAAAAGATATCGTTATATTTAATTTACGGTACTGGTGTGACATGGGAATCTAGCAATCGCATCAATCGCATCAATGTGTCAGATGACTTGCCACGTCCTTTATATGCCATGGCCATGCAAGCCCGATGCATGCAGATTCCTCAATTGCAATCGACCTCCAATTGCATGGCCAATTGATGTTTCAAGTCGCAGGGTCGCCACAGGACTAAGTCGGACCACAAGTTGCTCCTGACGAGGTTTCTGACTAGGACCAAGTCGGACCACGAGTTGCTCCTGACGAGGTTTCTGACTGCTCTACGACCCCGCTCGGCCACTATGGGCTCAAGAATCCACTGTCAAAGACGACCAGCACCGGCACCAGGACCAAGTCGGACCACGAGTTGCTCCTGACGAGGTTTCTGACTGCTCTACGACCCCCACTATGGGCTCAAGAATCCACTGTCAAGGACGACCAGCGCTGGCACCAGGACCAAGTCGGACCACGAGTTGCTCCTGACGAGGCTTCTGACTGCTCTACGACCCCGCTCGGCCACTATGGGCTCAAGAATCCACTGTCAAAGACGACCAGCGCCGGCACCAGGACCAAGTCGGACCACGAGTTGCTCCTGACGAGGTTTCTGACTGCTCTACGACCCCCACTATGGGCTCAAGAATCCACTGTCAAGGACGACCAGCGCTGGCACCAGGACCAAGTCGGACCACGAGTTGCTCCTGACGAGGTTTCTGACTGCACTACGACCCCGCTCGGCCACTATGGGCTCAAGAAGCCACTGTCAAAGACGACCAGCGCCGGCACCAGGACCAAGTCGGACCACGAGTTGCTCCTGACGAGGTTTCTGACTGCACTACGACCCCGCTCGGCCACTATGGGCTCAAGAAGCCACTGTCAAAGACGACCAGCGCCGGCACCAGGACCAAGTCGGACCACGAATTGCTCCTGACGAGGTTTTCGATCATCAATCCGATCGCGATTGGATGCAGCGCTAGCCACCCTATGCATCTAGTACCATGTCCTCTTCTGGGTATACGTATGTCCCAACCGCCCATATACCCACGTCCTTGAGCTTACTTGCGCTACAGCCAATTCAAGAGCGAGGTGGGTGTCGAGAACTAGAGGGCGCCGGCCCCCTTCGCCATCGTTCACGCGGACTACGGGGCCTACATGGAGCACCGAGGGTATTGTCGAGGCTCGACTTGTTCGATTGTGCCTCAGATCTAGACACACCTGGTACTTCCTTCCAATGGGTATATTTCCATCAATTCTGACTCGCCTTCGGAAATCTAGATCTATCATGGATTGAGACTCAAATAAATATTGTAGTGAGCGATGTCGGTGTCCTGGATACACGACCTTGCATTTATTTGCATTCAAAGTCAAATGGAATACAAATAGAGAGACCGGGTAGAACCGCCTCAGCGACGCCAGTGCCCCACCCGTCTCTACCCTCCGCAAGCCGTCACCTCTGTGGGCGCCGCGCGCAAACACACCGTGTTGGGATATACGCGCCCGCCGCTGGCATGCGCCACCGCGCCAGACGCATAACACACCTTCAACGCCTCACTGCGCCCGAGTCCGCATACCCGCAGGACGCGGAGTGCCTCACCGCCCTCCTCGAGTCCAAGGTCGCTGAGGCCGCTTCGTCCACCACCGCCGCCGCCCACGTCGCAGCTGCGAGGCACCACTACCCAGCTGAGCAACGTCACCGCGCAGCACACCGAGTTAGGGCGCGTCAAATCCGGGAGAGAGCGAGGCGGGTGCGAAGCAGGATGCGCTGGCGCTCAAGTACTCGCGGGGAAGATGGTGCACGACGACGCGGGCGAGCTGAGACGCGAGGAGGGGCAGATTCGGGGTTGACGCGCCGAGCGGCTTTTGCGGGAGGCGAAGGAAGCGCGAACGGGCGCGCGAGGGCAGCGAATCGAGAAACGTCTGCGCGTTCCTACCCTCCCTGCCGATCGCGCATGGCCCACCGCTCATCGACGGCAGGTCAATCACACTGGGCACGGGGTGCAAAGCGAGGGCGCCGACTGGGGACGCGCGTGTTGTCTGTGGCGGGGGTGTAGAAACGGCGGTGGGGAAGAGGGTAGGGGACGTGCGTGGCGAGGAAGCGGAATGTGGGCGGGAGGGCGCGGTGCAGGAGGGCTTTCGCGAGGAGACGCCAGGCGAAGATGGTCAGGATGACTACGGGGGGTGAGTTTCGTTGCGCAAAGGTGGGAGAAAGGGGAGAAGAAGAGGGAAAGGGAGCAAAAGACGCACCAAACACCATCTTCGCGAGCGCGAACTCCCACCACACCCCGACGTCCGACCTGCACCCACTGCGCCACCACCCCCGCCGCCTCCTTCCCCACCGCCGCAGTGGCATTCCTTAACACCCACACACTCCCCGGCATCACCGCCCCCTGTGCATCGAGCCCCCACAGCCCCCACTTGACCGCGCCCCACTGCCCCACATACATCCCCAGCACCACGCTCCCGAACGCAATCGCGTCCTCGAAGCACGGGCAATCGTCAACGGGCTGCGGGTGCTTCTTCACCGCCAGCAGGCCGAGGGGGATGAGCGTGAGGGGGACGCGCCAGGCGGTCCACAGGTCCATGTATGGGGTGGAAGAGGAGAGGGCGGAGAGGGGGGCGAAGGACGCGGACTCGAGGACCCACGCGTCGAGAAGGGCGCCTCACCCCCACCCGCGCAGGAGCGTCGCGCTCAGCGTCAGCGTCGTCCAGCTCGCCGTCGCCGTCGACGCAGTACAGAAGGCCGTAACGAGCTCGAGGGTGGGGACAGGGATGGAGAGGGCAAGGGGGATGCCGCGGAAGCTCATGTAGGCGAGGAAAGGATATTAGTATCCGCATCGCCCGGAAATAGCGCTCGACACTTCCCGGCCGACGGAGCATGCGGAAACGGTGGAGGCGGGGCGGGGGTCGCTCCTTCGGCGGGTGGTGCCATCGCGTTTGAGCCCGCTGCGGGTGCGGCTTCGCGTGCGAGATTCGATCCGGGAGTGGGTTGCGCTGCGGTGAGAAGTGCCGGTGTGAGAGCGAGGGGGCGGAGGCGGAGATTGCTTATCCATCGTCGCGCTCGTACTTCCGCGAGCGCGGAGGCGGGGACGCTGTACGCGTTTGGGCAGAAGGAGATCGTGCTGAGTTCCACGGGGGCGGAGAGTAAGTGGGACGCGGGGATGGGAAATGAGCGGCACAAAAAGGTGGGGCTTTGACCCGGTACATTTCACTTTCTCTACATCCTCCCTTCTCGAACTGACCCTTCCTGTCGTCCCAGTAGGTCGGCGTCGTTGACGGAGACACGATTCTTCGCGGTCCTGGACGGCAAGAGCTGAGGATGGAGGGCGGGGCAAGAGCGGTGATGTCACGCGTCACGAGCGCTAAAACGCGTCGACGACGAGCAGCGACCACCAACCAGCTTGGTCGAGAGGCCAACAGCCTTGGTCATTGACCGCAATCCATCCTCCATCATTTCCAACGTCTACCTCGGTTCCCAACGTCTGCCTTGGTAAAGTAGCCCTATATTTGCTTAGTTCTTCTTTCTGAAATTCTGGTTTTCGACGCACGCAGGATCGCCAGTCTTCTACATCGCCGCATGACTCGTTGCTCACGTCCGCGTGCGGCTCCCCGTGCCCGTCTTGTCGTTCTCCACCCAGTCCGTACACGCTCTCTTGCTAATATGTGAGTTCTCAAGCAATTTTTTGCTCGCACCGTCGCTGAGCCCGACATTAGTCGTCGTCTCCGTAATCCGGGCGAACAGGCTCTGGCGCTACTGGCCGGTCCTGATCCATATAAAGACGATGGCGAGGGTTTTGTCTATGTCCACGCGCGGGTGACGACCTTGACTTGGAATGAATTCTTAGCGGGTCGAATTCCGTGGTCCGTGGTTCTTGCGGAGCTGGAAGTCAAGGCGGGCCACACCAATGATCTCGAACGGCGTGTGGGAGAATACAACGTTTGTACGCCGGAGTACACTTTTTTTTGGACGTGCGCCTATCGCACGACTCGACGAATGCTTCTAGGTGCATATCTGCGAGGTTTGACTTTTCCTTAGCTAACTTTTCTTCCTGTAGAACGCTTGGTGCATTTGGCGCTGCGACAACTCGGCGCGAAACTGAGACGCTATCGCTGCCATGGCTGCGGCAAGCGGCACCGAGAATATTACGATTTCATGGGCGCTGGTGGATTTCTCGGGGTGGAGAGAATTATTCGTTCCTGCTTGTGGAAAATGGGGGAGACTGCTTTCGTGAGGTACGTCCGGTCCTCCAATGCGGCGTCGTGTATTAACTCGGATTTTACAGATATCGATTTGTCTGACTCATTGTGGTCGAAATGTATAACCATCGTAAATAGATTATCTTGGAAGCGATAGATCTGCGGTAGAGAGCGCACATGGTAGGGTCTGTGGAAATTATCTGGCAATGTGTCGCTGACGTTCGTGTGCAGTTTCCATCTTGATCGCCGTGCACAGCCATGTTGCTTCTTCGTGATTGTAGATCCATCTGATCTGCCGAGATGATTTCCCTACAAAGATCTACCCCAGCGTAAGGATTATTTTGTATAGTGACCTGTACTGATTTGTGGCACTCAGGATATGGCGAAGATTATTTCGCGCTCAGGATTATTCACGCTCAAGATCATCTCGCGCGGTCAAGATCATCTCGCGCGGTCAAGATTATTCCGCGCGGTCAAGATTATCTCTCGCGGTCAAGATTATCTCGCACGATCAAGATTATTTCGCGCGGTCAAGATTATTTCGCGCGGTCAAGATTATTTCGCGCGGTCAAGATCATCTCGCGCGGTCAAGATCATCTCGCGCGGTCAAGATTATCTCATGCGGTCAAAATTACTTCGCGCGGTCATGATCAAGATCATCTCGAGCACTCGAGATTATTTCGCCCTCAAGATTATTTCACGCTAGATTATTTCGTACTCAAGATCATTTCGCGCTCAAGATCATTTTGCGGCTGGGAAGGATTTACGCTGCGGATTATTTGGGAAGATTATTGTGGCGGAAGGCATGGGATTAATCGAGTTTAGAACTGGTTTTATAGTAGTCTAATGTCGCACGAGAGCGGTCGGGCCGCCCTTTTTCTTTCCTTCCCTTTTGCATCACCTTGACGTCGCGGCGCCGGGCGCCCTTCGCAAAACACGGGGTGCTCTGCTTTTTCCCTTCTCGCATCACCTTGACGTCGCGGTGCCGGGCGCCCTTCGCAAAACACGAGGTGCTCTGCCTCCCTGCGTCACTCCTGGCCAGCGGACCTTTTCAGCCGGGCTGTCGAGACACTAACAATTTACAGTATCGATCGGCGACGGTTTTGATGTGGGACAGGAGTTTCTTGGAGGGGACCCAAACCCTCCTCCCGCCTTCGTGTCACCTCTCGAGGTTCTTTTTCTGTTATACTTGAATACCTTGTATTCCATCTCAAAACCTCATCTTTGTCCTTCACCGCTCACTCTTGGGTCCCACCTCCTCTTGGCGACGTCTTCGGGTTCCCCTATGTCTACCAGCTCGTGTCCAGGTCCTGCAGGTTCCACTCTACTCGGACTAGGTACGCTACGGCGGAAGCGTGCGCTGAACGAGCGACTTTCCGACTCGCTCGACGCCGAAATACCTTCTAGCGAGTTTGAATTTTCTCCGGCGTTGACCCCTGACAGCGCAAAATTGTCGCTAGCTCAACGCCTCGGGGCAGCTACGTCGAAGCGCAGGCGAACGCTGGCAGAGCGACTCTCTGACCCGACCGACTGCAATTTATCTGTGCGCGCAGAGTCCATGACGTCTGAGCCGCAGGCTAGATGTACCTTGGTCGAGCGCCTCTCTGATGTGTTCGACTGCAAAACATTCCCGAGAACGGAGCCCACATCGTCTGAGCCGCAGGCTAGGTGTACGCTGGGTGACCGTCTTTCCAATCCATCCGCTCCTGAAATGCTCCCGCGTGTGATGTCGGCGTCGTCTGAGCCGCAGGCTAGGCGTCCGCGATACCTCCGCGAGTTTGGGTGGACCGGGTACGATGAGGACTTCAGTCCGACCGCTGCATCGACTGAGCACGACCCACCGTTGCCGCGGCCGCCTCAGTCCGAGTACACCGCTGTGGCCCTCAAGACTTTGGCGGACCACGCTGACCTGTTCCGTATAGTGTCACCCATTGATGTTGACGTCTTCGAGTCTCTGTTGGCTGATCATCCGAACCAGCCGTTCGTGCGCTCGGTCGTGGTGGGTCTCCGCGAGGGTTTCTGGCCTTGGGCGGACACCCAGCCGGGGATTTATCCCGAAACGCACGACGCATCCAATTTCCCGCTCAAGGACGACCGGGAGCGCGCTTTCGCCCGTCAGCAGCGGGATGAGGAAATCGCCCTCTTTCGGTCGCAACTTGCTACCGGGAATGTACAGCATGCCAATTCATGTTGTCCCAAAGCCCGAGTCTGCAAAGCTCCGGCTAGTCGTCAACCACTCGATGGGTGAGCACAGTCTCAACTCTATGATCCCGCGAGATTCGGTCGCCGGCTCGCGTCTGGACACGCTCAAAAATCTTGGCGACCATCTTCTCGCACTCCGTCGGCTGCACGGGCCCGACGCAGACCTGGTCCTCTGGAAATCAGATGTCTCGCAAGCGTACCGGCGGCTCCCGATGCACCCACTCTGGCAGCTCAAGCAGATTGTTACCATCGACGGCGAGCGTCACGTCGACCGCTGCAACAGTTTCGGGAACCGCGGGTCCTGTCGTATTTGGACTTCCTTCATGGGCCTCGTAGTCTGGATCGCCAACCGACGGAAAAGCACACCGGGTTTTGTCTATATTGACGACAATTTCTCTGCAATGGTGGGGAAGGCCATGACTTTCTACCCACGCTACCAACGCTTGTTTCCCACTGACCAGGCAGAATTGCTCGAGCTCTGGAATATCCTCAGAGTCGACCACGAGCTCGGCAAGCAAGTTTTCGGTCGCGTTCTCGTAATCATCGGCTTTGAGGTCGACGCGAACACAATGACTTTCACCATGCCGCAATCGAAACTCACCGAGCTTTTGGCGGGCTTGAAGGAGTTCACCGCAGCATCCTCGTCGAAACGACTACCGCGCCACCCCTTGCTCCGTTTCATGGAGATAGCCGGTTGGGTCAATTGGGCTTTCAACGTCTACCCGTTGCTCAAGCCGGCACTCTCTCATCTCTACGAAAAAATCGGCGGCAAGTCCAACCTCAAAGCCCTCGTATACGTCAACCACGGCATCGCGCGCGATCTCGTCTGGTTCCGCGGACACGTGCGCAACTCCGCCGGCGTCCACATACTCGAGTCCTTAGACTGGGATGTGCACGAGGCCGATGTTGAAGCGTTCTGCGACGCGAGCCTAAGCGGTCTTGGAATTTATTTCCCCGCTATCGGTCTCGGGTATCAGTCAAACATCCCAACGGCCGCGCCGCCTCCTGAAGTAATATTTTACTTTGAGGCGCTGTGCGTTTGTTGGTGCCTCCATCGTGTGGCTGACCTGGTACGCCAAAACGGCAGGGTGCAGGCACGCCGAATCGCGATCTGGACGGACAACGAGAACACTTTCCACATTTTCAACTCACTCCGCGCCAAACCTGGGTACAACGAGATTTTGAAGTCTTCGGTCGATGTCCTCATCGCAAACAGATTCCAGTTGCGTGTCTTGCTCATTCCAGGCAAGCAGAACATTGTCGCCGACGCTCTGTCTCGTTGGCGCAATGACATCGCCACCGCCCATCACAATGCCACGCACCCCGGCAACAACCTAATCATCGACTCGCAGCTTTCCCCCCCGGAAATCCCCGTCTACAAATAAGCCTGCCCCCCAGCCCCCCTCTCCCCTTCACTGTCCCAGCCCACGGCTGCTGCGACACCTTAGATATATACACGGTCTCTTTCCCATCACTCCCCATCTCTCCATCTCAATTTTTATTTTCCAAACTTTCCAACCATTTTATAGCTTTATAGCTGTCGTTCCCTTAATACATATCTTTCTTGGGGCTGTCGGCTCACAGCCGGCAGCTGCCGCCTCGCTATTCTCATCGGCTCGCCTATTCTCGAGTACGTCGGGATTAGTCGAGTTTAGAACTGGTTTTATAGTAGTCTAATGTCGCACGAGAGCGGTCGGGCCGCCCTTTTTCTTTCCTTCCCTTTTGCATCACCTTGACGTCGCGGCGCCGGGCGCCCTTCGCAAAACACGGGGTGCTCTGCTTTTTCCCTTCTCGCATCACCTTGACGTCGCGGTGCCGGGCGCCCTTCGCAAAACACGAGGTGCTCTGCTCTGCCTCCCTGCGTCACTCCTGGCCAGCGGACCTTTTCAGCCGGGCTGTCGAGACACTAACAATTTACAGTATCGATCGGCGACGGTTTTGATGTGGGACAGGAGTTTCTTGGAGGGGACCCAAACCCTCCTCCCGCCTTCGTGTCACCTCTCGAGGTTCTTTTTCTGTTACCCACCGTCCCGCATCCTCTTATATCACTTGTTGTCCCGGGATATGTATCGCTGTCGTTCCCTTAGTACATATCTTTCTTGGGGCTGTCGGCTCACAGCCGGCAGCTGCCGCCTCGCTATTCTCATCGGCTCGCCTATTCTCGAGTACGTCGGGATTAGTTATGCGCGCTGGGATTATTTGCGCCGTAGTAGAGATTACACCTGTTTCTTAACTACGTGAAAATGTGTCTAAGATTAATCTCAACTTGCGTGAACTTGCGTCAAAATCAATCTGTGTCACTGATATCACTCAGGCTGCCCATGGGCGCAAGAGCGGGAGCGGAAGTGGTAGTGGTGGTGGAGAGAGCGGTGGCGTGCGGTGGCGGTCGATGCGAGCAAAGAAGCTGGTGCTTGGAACGGTGGGCCCTAAGATGTTCTGTTTTGCATAGTGGGGTAGCCTCCAGAGGTGGAGATGATGATACAGATGTGGCCGGGGTGCTGAGACAGGAATAGGAGAGCGAGAAGAGGTGGAGGCGGAAGCTGAAGCGAGAGCATTGTTGGGCTGCCACCGGACCCTGGAGCGGGTTTCCGGGAGCCCTATCAGCGAGTGAGTGAGTGGTTGAGTGTCCACTGGCGGTAGACCGATTGAATTGGGATTTTGAGGGTGCTGAAGGCGATTATAAGGTCGGTAGGGATTATATGTGTTCAGATACTGGGCGGCAGCGCATTAAGCGAGGTGACATGTGGCAGTGCAGCTGGAGGAGGAAACCGAGAAGCAAACGGGCATCGACGAGAGGAAAAGTGGGAGGTTCGGGTGGAGACAGCGCAGTTGTATCGCGGCGCACATTCGACTGTGTTAAGTCAGTTTGGACGTCTCAAGTCGGTGACTCGAGGACGCACCGATTTCAGGGACTTTGTCATGATCAACGACAAAGACCTGCATGAAATCCTGCTGAAATCCGGGGAGGCACCAAAGAGGGGGTTGAGTAACGTCGAGACTTATCCGCAGGAGTGATGTGGTGGTGCACCATAAGGTATGCCGAAAAAGGCAATCTAAGGCTGCCAGGGCACTGCACCAGAGCCTAGGGTCGCTCGCGGGAAGCTCGAATAGATAATTTTGAGAGGCGATATCGATGCGGGTTCTCGGCGGATGTCGATACGTTGTCTCAGCGCCACGAGGTCGGTGGTGGGAATGCCAAATAACCAGAATTCTGAAGGCAGCGCGAAGCGCCGCGGAGAGAAAAAATCTGAAGCACAGGATGTCAGCCAACGTAAAGGAAATCGCGATGGGCAGGAAACGTGCGAGGGCGTTCGCGGGACGTCCGAAAATGAACGAGAATGAGGCTAAATGCAGTCTCACAGACAGATGAGTTCGCCGCCGGACGTTCAAAGATGGGACTCTCAAATAGCCTCTTTTGACCACCAGAGCAAAGAAGAAAAAAAGGCGTATGCGGTGAGTTTGCGCACCAATAAAGCCACATGCGGCTTTGTGCAACCTCTCTATTGATAGGCATATGAGCAGATATAAGGCTGTGGTCTGCCGTGGTGGGTTTTCCCTTCGTTTTTGGTCGGGTGTGAATTTGGAGGCATTGGGAGGATCCGGAGTGGCAACATCAACATAACTTACACTCTGTACAGACACTCTCGCGGGCGGAGAGAACCCAGAAGCCTAGATCTAGAGAGGCAGAGAATGCATATATGAGAGAGGGCGGGGTCCGTGTCGCAAGAGAAGTAAGTACAATTGGGTACCGTAACAAGAAACCAATTTCCTAAACCAACCTGGATCCCGGATTCCACCTGCGGAATCTTAGAAGACAATTGTTTACCTCTTTTGGTAAGTGTTTATTGCCTTATTAGCATTGTTTGGTCAAGCACCTGCGTACGATCTGCGGTGCCGGCATACTTTCGATCTGCGGTGCCCGCAGATGGTCAGCAGATATCATGATCTCCTTTCGATCTGCGGGCGATTGCCGGCCACCGCAGATCGGAGGAAGATACACAATCTTCCGGTGATCTCCGGGGCCCAGAAATACCCCGCAGATAAGGCGGAAATACTCGCTCTTCCGGCGATCTGCGGGTGGTTTCTGGGCACCGCAGGTGGTAGCTTGCCCCCAGTGTGGCAGTCAAGGGGTGGATTCTGGGCGCGAGATTGGACTTACGTTTGGATTCTGGAGCAGACATTACCCTCATTTCCGAAGAATTTTATTTGAGTTTGACGAATCGACCGCCGTTGCGCGAGGGACACAAAATGAATCTTGCTCAGTTAACCGACCAAGGAACGACCATTAAGGGTTTTGTCAAGGCCAAAAGGCCAAACTCCTTATGCTCTCTACTTCGGGAGAACTGATCGAAACTGAAGCGGAGGCGTACGTGGTCAGAGGCATGAGCGTACCCATACTACTTGGGGAAGACTACCAGCAGAATTACGAGCTGGGGGTCAGGCGGAATGTCGAGACCGGAACTCAAATTCAATTCGGGGGAACCCCTTACGAGGTAGAGGCATCCGGAGTCGAACCTTACGCAGGACGAGCCGAAGTTCTTCGGATAGCTGCCCTCCTGACGACCTATTCTCGAAAGCTTAACCGAGCTAAACAGCATCGCCGGGATAAAACCCATCGCAGGAGACGGGCCCTGAGGAACGGTGCCGCCGTGAGGACAGTACGAGCTGCAGAAGATTGTCGCATCAGAGCCCATGAGTGTAAAAACATTCGATTAGACGGAGATTTCAGCGAAGACAAAGAGTGGATGATCGAAAGAAACCTTCTATCCACGGCAGAGGATTCCTTCTTCTCAGTGCCCAACACTCTCATAACTGCCCGTAGACCGACAGTGCCTATATGCAACATGAGTGATCGGCCGAGGATGGTGCGAAAAGGCGAAGTAGTAGGGGTATTGACTGACCCTCAGGAGTTTTTCGACGCGCCAGGTGATGGAGAGGAGTTGAGCAGGATGAAGGATAAGACGGCGCTACTAGCAAGGATCATCGAGTTGAGATCAAAGAAGGACGATCCGAAAGGAAGTGGAACTGGCGACCGAAGGACCACGGCAAGGGGTGAACCGGAGACTCGCGTGAGAACGGACTGGGGCAGTGGAGTACCGCCCGACGAGGAAAACGCTCGAGCAGGAGTCCATACGCGCGACGAGGAAGGTCAAGTGCCTGACCTGGATGGACGCATAACGCCCAAGGAAAAGGGGAACGGCGCTAGTGTGGCCTCCGAACCGACTGACGCGGCAAAGAGAGAGGGAGCTGAGGCGAACGAGGAGTCCGAATCGGAGGAGTATGGACCGAAGACCGCCGCCATGCCCGACGAAACCATTTACCCTTCGTCGAAGATGGAGGAACTCCTGGATGTAGGGTCGCTGCCTGAGGAATTGAAGGAGAAGGCTTGGGCCATGCTAAGGGGCCGGGTGAAAGCCTTCGGTTTCGACGGGCGGTTAGGGCGCGTGGAAGCCAAGGCGCCAATCAGGGTGAAGGAAGGCGTGAATCCCATAGCGGTCCCGATGTACGGAAGCTCTCCAGAAAAGCGGAGGGTCATTGACACCCAGCTCGACAAATGGTTTGAGCAAGGGGTCATAGAAGCATCCGTCAGCCCGTGGAGCGCCCCAGTTGTCATCGCGTACCGAAATGGGAAGCCCAGGTTCTGTGTCGATTACCAAAAATTGAACGCGGTAACCATCGCGGACGAGTTCCCCATACCTCGGCAGTCAGAGATTCTTTCGTCCTTGTCCGGGTCCCAAGTACTATCGTCTCTAGACGCGCTATCAGGATTTAATCAACTCGATATGGCCCCAGAGGACGTGGAAAAAACCGCATTCCGAACTCACCGGGGGTTGGCGCAGTTCAAGCGTATGCCTTTCGGTCTAAGGAATGGCCCGTCAATATTTCAAAGGGTTATGCAGGGGATTCTATCTCCGTACCTCTGGCTGTTCTGCTTGGTTTACATCGACGACATTGTCGTGTACTCGCAGAGCTATGAAGAACATATCGACCATCTGGACAAGGTACTCGCAGCGATCGAAAAGGCAGGAGTGACGCTTTCTCCGACGAAGTGTCACATGTTCTATTCATCGATTCTGCTCCTGGGACATAAAATTTCGAGACTAGGGCTCTCGACTCACCTGGAGAAAGTCCGTGTGATCTTGGAATTGGAGCGCCCAAAGAAATTGTCGCAGTTACAAGCATTCCTAGGGATGATAGTGTATTTTTCGAGCTTCATCCCTTACTACGTAGATATCTGCGCGCCTCTGTTTCAATTGCTGCGAAAAGGTTGCAAATGGATTTGGGAGGATGAGCAAGAGCATGCCTTCAGAGCGGCCAAGGTAGCGCTACAAAACGCTCCTTTATTGGGCCATCCCATCGAAGGGCTGCCATACCGTCTCTATAGCGACGCTTCGGACACAGCTGCAGGGGTCGCTCTACAACAAATTCAGCCTATCCTTGTCAAAGATCTGAGAGGGACGAAAGCGTACGAGCGGCTACGAAAAGCGTTCGAGGCGGGACTGCCTCCTCCGAAACTCACGGTGAATCTGTCAACGAAGATTCAGGATGCGAAGAACCCTCAAGAATGGGGACCAACCTTTGAGGAGACAACAGTCTACGTGGAGCGAGTCATAGGATATTGGTCCCGCTCATTCAAGGGAGCAGAGACGCGATACTCCACCACAGAGCGTGAAGCTTTGGCCGCCAAGGAGGGTCTCGTGAAATTTCAGCCCTTCATAGAGGGTGAAAAGATCATCCTAGTTACAGATCATTCAGCGTTGCAATGGGCTCGAACGTATGAGAACTCAAACCGAAGGCTGGCGGCCTGGGGGGCGGTGTTCTCTGCATACACTCCGGGACTTGAAATAGTACACAGAGCTGGCCGAGTTCACTCCAACGTAGACCCGCTTTCACGACTTCCGCGGGCTCTGCCGGCCCATCTATCACCAATGGAGGAGGATGAGGCTGCAATTCACGTTACGGGAGACCTAGCGGACTCACAGGAAATGTGAGTAGGAAGAGAGCCGGCACGCCGGGCCACCTTCACGGCCTACACGCTCCAAGACGCCCTGGAAGGAAGGCGAAGCGCTTTTGCAATAACCAGGAGTCGAGAGAGAAGGGAAGTGCCAGGAGTAGAGAGCGCTCCTATCATAACGCCCGCTGGGGGGGGAGATGACATATCAACTTTAGAAAACTTAAAAAAATCGGAAAATTCAGAAAATTTAGAAAACAGGCGAGATGACAGGGAGGAATCAGACGAAGAGCTTGATTCACTGGAGCCGACACTAGCCTACTGGGGAGCCACGAATCCCCCGCCGAACATTCATATCGGGATGGACGAGGAGAGCAAAACGAGTTGGACGGAGGCGTACGCAGAGGACCAGGACTTCGGAGGCATCTGGAAGGAGAAACACGTCGTAGAGGGAACCTGGAAGCCGGGACAACACTTCTTTCGCAATAAGGATGGACTCCTATTCTTCAGAGACGCCGATTACCAACCCAGATTGTGCGTCCCTAAAGTCAAGAGACAGGAACTCATGGAGGAAGCGCATAACGCACCTTTGGAAGCTGCACACGTCAGCCCGGAGAGACTCTGGGCGAAGCTCAGCAGCAAGTTCTATTGGAAGAGAATGAGCGTGGACATAAAAGCGTTCGGACTCAGATGCGACGTATGCCAGAAGATTAAGAACCGGAACTTCACGAAGTACGGTTACCTTATTCCGAACCCGATTCCCTCGAGACCGTACGAGTCGATATCCTTGGATCTAATAGTAAATCTGCCGTGGTCTGGGGAATACAATGCCATCTTCGTAGTGGTGGATCGGCTGTCGAAACATGCGTCGTTCATCCCGACCACTTCAGGACTCACCGCGCAGGGTTTTGCTGACCTGTTCGTGGAACATGTTACCTCGAGGTTTGGCCTCCCAGACAGCATCATCGCGGATCGCGACCCTAGATGGACCTCGGATTTCTGGACGGCGGTTGCGGCCATTGTCGAGACGAAAATGTCGTTGTCATCCTCACACCATCCGCAGCATGAGGGCCAGACTGAGAATGTCAATCGTCAGCTGGAAACACTCTTAAGGGCGTACGTGGGAGCGGACCGCACCGATTGGGTGAAATGGTTGAAGATTCTCGAATTCTCCTACAATTCCAACATCCATGTCTCCACCGGGACTACCCCTTTCCTTCTGTTGTACGGTTTTGAGCCGAAATCTCCGTTGGACTTCCTAATCCCAAACGACATGATCAGCAGGGACTCTTACGGGATGAAGAAGGAAGCGAGTGATTATCTCTCCCAACTGAAAGTGAGGAGAGAGAGCGCCAGACTAGCTATCGTGCGAGCTCAGAATGAACAAGCCAAGTACTATAACAGAGGGAGGTGTGACGTACCGGAGTTCAGAGTTGGCTCCCGGGTATTGATCAATCCTCATTCGCTGGAATGGATGGAATCCAAAGGCGAAGGAGCTAAACTAGTCCAGAGATGGATAGGCCCCTTTGAAGTCCTGCAGAAGATCAATCCTAAAACTTACCGCCTTCGATTGAACAACAAATACCCGGGGTTTCCAGTGTTCAACATTGACCATCTTAAGCCGTACAGAGAAGGGTCGGAGGAAGACGTGAATCGAGTCGTGATGCCAGACACGCGAGAGCACAAGATCGAGTCCGAAGAATACGAAGTCGAGAAAATCGTTGGAAAAAAATATGATAAAAGCAGAAAACAGAATATGTGGCTCGTGCGCTAGAGGAATTACGGGCCGCAATTCGATACATGGCAGACGAAGCGAGACTTAGGCAACGCGCCCGAGATGCTGCGCGCGTTCGACAAGTCTCAAAAGAAGCGGGATTTGGCCCGCTAATCGGCCCGAGTGGCGTGTATTAGTATCCCGGGATCAGCACGAGGCTCAGATACCCCCGCGGAACCAGAATGTGTCAGCGCATTCTGACCACGTGGATCATAGATAAGGGTCTCGCCTGTCTCCCTCTTTCCCTCTCTATCTCTCTCTGCTCTTCTCACTCATTTCTTTTACCTGAACTGCTATACCCTGTAGGCTACATATTCTCGCTCGCATAGCCTTCCTGACTATTCGGTCGGCTACCGAGACGAGAGGAGACGTACGATTCACGGCTATCCGGTCTCGTATTATCCCTGTACAATTCCAATGGGAGACTTTTTCAATGATCATCTTGGTAATCCTATAACTCCTACTTGGAGCATCCGGAAGGACGTGTATTTCTGTTCTTTCTTGGCGCCCCCGGGAGACATCCCGATAAAAGCTTTGGACTATCTCTCGCCAGCGCCCCTGCTCATGGTGGACTCGGCCCCTAAACAGCTCATCAACGACTTGGATATTCTTAAAGAGGCCGTTTGGTATACCTCAGCTGAACACTGGCTTGCCTACGTTCCTGTGCGCCCGGGGCCCGTAATCCTTGAGAACCCCATCGCGCTCTGCTGGGAGCCTCATCCGGTCTCGACTCAAAATGAGTACGCGGACATCTACCCGTCTGAATCGGAGGGACAATCTGTCCCGACATATGCCGGCTGCCTCTTGCACCCGGATTGGGCTAACCCGATGTTCGACCTTCTGAGACATCTGCATGAGATCATGGTGGCGCTGGCCTCGTCAGTGGACTGGTACAGGACTCCAGGCGGAGAATTGGGGGATATTCCTACCCTCTCTGAGAAACACCGCGCTAACCGCCTATACACGAAAGAGGGAGAGGCGCAAGAATCTGCGGACCGGGTCAAGCGGTCGATTCTGAGCCATGTAGGGTTCATCGCGTGGTTCAAGGAACTCAAGAAACTTGAGGACGTGGGCTTGTCTCAGGAATCTCTCGATTTGGTCCTTCGCTTGCGTCTGGACGAACGTCCCAAACGGGGAGCTATCTTCTACCCTAGTCGGGACTTCCAGGAGACGAATTTTAGATGGATGCTGGATCACAAAGTCCCTTTCCATTATGTTTGGACCGAAAAGGAAAAAGCTGACCGTAGATTCATATACCTAAGCCCGGAATTCTGGAACGAGTATTCCGTTTTGAGGGAAGGAACGGAGTCGGACGCCGATCTGGATTTATGGGAACTACCATTGGCGGCGGCTTGGCAAGATGATCTAGTTCACGCTGATATCTTCTTTCAGAATGGGCACGCCGGCAAGCGAGGGGATATTCTCAAAACGTTCAAACCGGATTGGGAATACAGGGTCATCGACTTTCAATTATGGGGAGCTCGCCTCCTGACCGACCCGAACGTCATTCGTCCGTACTCGGAACGTTTCAAGGGAGTTTCCGCCTATTCGATCACCGGGACGGTGTGCACTCTGTTTAGGCAGAACCCACGTCGAGTCGATGAACCTCCCTTCAATCGAGGCATTCCGGACCCGCACGAGTTCGAACTTGGGGATTTCGCACTGGAACCTACCGCGAACCAGGACGTCGAAATCCTGGCCCGATTTGAGTCCACTCTAGCCGTCCGCGAGATGTACAAGAACCTTTATGCTCCGTGTCCGCCGATCAAGACTTTTAACTCGTATAACGGGATGAGGGACGACCATCCTTCAGCGACTGCGCCCACCGGATCCAGAGCCGCTGGTAAGCGTCGCGGACGGGAACCCAGACACCGCGATTCGTCATCAGCCGCTTCGGGAAGCTATGGAGAAGAGGTGGAACGACCGCGCTTCGAAGGACGTTTAGGCTCGCACACCATCTCGGTGAAACGGGCAAGATGCGCTAACAGTGAAAATGGGCTAACTAAGCTCTGACACGAGGGGCAAATATCCAGGCACATGATAATCATGTGCCTGAAATGCATCTATGTCGCACATTGCTCACAGATGTTCATCCCCCGGACAAAGACAGTGTGACAGGTTAACAAGGCTTCTTTGCTACACAAAGAATGGACAAAGGGTACACAAAGGGCAGGCGAAATTTCCCCGATGCTGGGAATCCTGCCCTGCCCTTTGTCTATCCTTTATCTGTCCTTTGTCTAACAAAGAATGTTACTTGAACTGTGACACCGCTTTGTTCACTCCCTGACCATATGCGAGGAAAGGTGCACTGGACGTGCATTTAAGGCACACGACAATCATGTGCCTCAATCTTTGCCCCTCGTGTGAATGCGGGCTAGCTGAACACTAACACACCACACACAAAACCTAACACAACACCAAATCCCCTACTTATACTTCACTAAGACTAAGCGCGTCTTCCTCAGTGAGTTCGGGTCCGAGCCGTAGTATGCGACTACTGGTTTGGATTCCTAGCACAACGAGAATTGAATTATGGCCTCAACTATCCCAACTAAACAAACACCGCACTCTCGGCTAGCTACCCTTGACGTTCCGAAACAAGACTTCCCAAGGTTGGGATGTACAGGTTTGGGGGTGATAAGGATGTTTACTAGGCGGACGTACAAAAGTACAGTCGTCCTAGGCGAGGTAAATGAAGTGTCTATCTGAAAACTCCCACTAATGGGCTATGCTGCTTCTCCTGCACTTCCTCTATGGCTTGGCTAGCTGAATGCTGCTAACGGCCGACTTAGACTCCTCTGAATCCAAGCTCTTTTCTGTTACACTTGGGCTTATTAAGGACCCGGAGTGTTCTCTTAGCTCAACTAGTCGGTCAATGAATCGACTGGCAGTTCTACCAAAGTGCTGTGCCGGGCGTGGTCCGTTTTACGGGAGGCGTTTCCTGGTCACCCAATGCGTAGCTACCACTGAAGTCCACCACAAAGCTAGCCGCAACTCTCAAACTTAAACTCTTGTGCTCTCGGTCCTGATTTATACGTGGAGAGTGGCGCCGCTCACAACCTCCCAACGCGAAGCTTCGACTTATTGGTTCACACAGTTACTTCTGGATCCAACAAACAACGCTGCGATTTCTATAGACTGGTTTACAACAGAGAAGGTACTTTATCTCCGCTTCGACTGGCCTGAGCACACCCTTATCGACTGAGCGATGAGCGGGGCATGAACTGGTCTCTAGCGGTATTTTATGAGGCTTTATATACTGTTCAGAGAGAAAATGATGAGGTAAAGAGAAATGAGTAAAACAGGCCGATGTTCTGGTCATGCGACCGCCTCCGGAAGACGAGCCGGGTCCATTCGTGGTCTAGGCTTGCCTAGCTGGCCAACTATCTGACCATCTCGACAGCCAAGCCGGGTATAATTGCCTTTCTCAGCGTGCTAGTCTGCACCCGAGCAACTCTCCATGTGCAACTCCACTCCGGAACTACTATTCCCGGTGCAGCTTGCTCATAATCACGCCATTCCACCCCGCTATCTTACGGACTGAACATCCTAACGTTCATCCACTGCTCCATCTCAACATGAATTCACTGTTTCCGCTATTTGTCTTCGTTAGGCTCTTTGGATCTCGTCGCGTCCATCACCTGACCTGCTGGTGGGTATACTCCTATACCCCTATGGTTGGTCCCTTCGCATTGTCTCAGCTAGCGCCACTTCGACCGCTACTGTATCGACTTCAGCAGTGTATGTCCATCTGCTATGGTACTAGCCGCCTTCCTACACCTGCTAGCTCGCTCGTGCTCGTTCCTACTCTGCGCTAGCTCCGACCAAAGCTCCGTCTGTGCAGTCGTTGGTCCTCGTTCATAGAATCCTTGACACTCTGAGGTACTAGACCTGTATGTTTATCTCCTTGATGCGTGTATTCGCCTAGTGTAACGCTTGTAAACCGCGCCTAGCACTATAACTCGTACTACAGCCAGCAGCCGGAGCTCACTCTGACTCTCCTTTGTACCACCGAACAGAGTTCCCATTGCTAGTTCGTAGCCCTGAGAAGCTAGTAATGTACCTAATAGAAGCTAGCAGACTTCGTCATGCGCTAGCTCTAAAAAGCGCAAAATGTAGCTAGATGGCAGCACATTGCAAACGCGCCGTTTCATCGGACCTCCAGGTTCCCATGTCCCCAACCCGTCGCTCATCCAACTCCGGAGACGCCGGGATTGAGGCGCGTTCGCCAGCGCTCGCCAGCTCGTGGGCCCAGAAAATGGCCGTAGGAGTAAGGCGCCGCTCTTCGAGGTCGTTAAGTCCAGCGCCCCGAGGAGTAGGGAAGCAGCGGCGTCGTTCGCTATCGATACATACTGCACACTCAGTGGGCAGCCGGGCGAGCTTCGAAGACGAATTCACCAGTACTTCCTCCAAGGAAGTGCGTAGGGCTTTGCTAGGAAACGAAGAGCACATCACCACTCTCGGACACGAAGAGTCTCAAGGGTCAGTACCGGGAGGGCACCAGACATGGGATGCCGGATTTCAAACGCGGGACGAGGCTACCAGGGCTATTTTGGCTTGGCTACCGCGCGTACTCGACGCCACGCCGGCCCAACCTGCGTATGCCACCCTTCCTTGGAACCTCCAGTGGCTGGAACAGGTGGTTCTGGTCTTTGATGACTCGCGCACCATGGAACGCTTGAAAGGATTAGTGGCTCGCAAAGACCGCGCTATGAGCAAAACAGAATTACTCGAGCTGACACTACGCTACGGGATGCCTTTTAAGCTGTTCATGGAGGTCGCCGAGGCCTGCGACGATCAGGACGAGGAAGCTGGCAAGTCTCTTACGATGTGCGCCCTATACGAACCGGGTTACATGGATCCTCCTGTGGCGTGGTCTGGACGTGCATCCGCGAAACTCGTGTACTATGGGAGCTTGCATTGGCTGTTAGAGCGACCGCACGCAATTGCGTTCCTATACGCCGGGGGGCTATTAAAATTCATCGCGGAGACGTTTCGACCGGACTTAATCTACAGGCTAGCGCAAGGACCAAGCCTACAGACGTCGCAGTACAATCAAGGCGAATCCCGTAAACTCCCTATCACCGGCCGCAAAGGATTCTTTGTCGCAGAACGCGTCTCGGGACACGAGATCGAGGTCCTCATCGGCTCTATCCCTGGGCCACATGTCGGCGCCGAGAAGTCTTTGTGGCCGCATCCTAGTCTACTCGAAAAAGGGAGCCCACACTGGCGAGGGTACTTGTCCCGAGGAGCGTACGCGGCTCTTTGCAATTTGAGGGACGACATGCTCTTGCGCGACAAGTTCACGTGGAGGAGCGAGTCTGAATGGAAAGGGTACCTGCGGAAAGGAGCAAATGGCGTACACGCTCCCTCGACCATTCCCTCGAAAGCCGACTTCGATGCTGGGCGGGAAATGATGGCACGATCCTTCCCCTTGGATTGGGACCAGGCACCGCTAGTGAATCTCGTCCTCCCCGAAAAATTTGATCCTCACTACCTTGGGCGCTGAACGCGGGAGTTGCTGGAAACGCCGATCGAGACTGGGGGGCTCTGTAAGGGATTATTTTACGAACTTTACGACAATATGCTCTATTCTTTTTACTCACTTGATTTAGTCTCGATCCTCTCGTTTACCGTTGTTAGGAGTAGTTGATACAGATTAGACAGCACACGAGTGATAATCATCATCCACACTTTGCCCAAACCACTATCGCTTTAAGCCTTTCCAGTTATCGTCGAGTTCCTCCGAGAACCTGATAGAGGCCCGAGCGCTCTAGTTACTTTCACGACACAAGGTACGCCCAATTCTACGACTTTAACGACTTGTTACGGTGGAACTGTCACACTCACCTCTCTTGACTATTCGGAGAGGTCGAGACTCAATCTTACGGAGAGCACGGCTATCCGGCTTCCGATTGAGTCCTCTTAGAGTTTGATCGTTAGTAAAAGAGTCTTTACCACAATATAACGAGTTGTGAACCCCCTGGATAATTCACGTACGACTGGAATCCCATAAGGAGTTCTCAATCCTTACACGAACCTGCTCCCACTGCCGACGTTGAACAGACCTAGTAATCGGCTACAGTTGGGGTGTAAATTTCTGTCTAAGGCGCTGAATGTGTCGGGTGACCTCCTGAGAACTCAACTGGACCATCACTGGGCACTGCAGTCCTACCACGGTCTGGGGAAATTAAATTCTCCGCAGCGGACACCGAATTTGGCCATGCCAGCTGCTTTTTGCAAATTGGCTACAATTGGGCTGCAAATTTTGCTCAGATGCACTGGATTTGTCGGAACACTTCCTGAGTACCCAACTAGTCATTTGGCACGCTCCCGCAGCGTGGGGAAATTAAATTCCCCACAGAGGAAGCAGAATTTGGCCGTGCCAGCTGCTTTTTGCAAATTGGCTACAATTGGGCTGTGAATTTCTGTCTGACACACTGGATTTGTCGGACCACTTCCTGAGGACTCAACTGGGCACTCCAGTCCTACCGCGGTTTGGTGAAATTAAATTGCAAAACAGTGACAAGTGTCTGCGAGCGAAAAACGACACACCAACCCAGGAGTGTACTACTGGCAGTTGTAGTGTTGCCACCTGCAAGGCTTACACCACCTGTCAATGACGGCCTTTAACGTGATCCGGAATTCCACCGGGACAACGACACCTGCATTTTGCGCGTCAAAGACCCATGTTCATCGGAGTTTGGTAAATGAAGGGTCTGCATTTACTGACCGCTTTACACTCCCTGTCCCACCGTTCACCACACCCGAGGAGACACGATAGTTCACAGACACTTTCTGTTCCCTCCTGAAATGGACTTGATTTTCTTCCACATTCTTGATTGCAGTCCTCTGCAGCCCGCCGGAAAATAAGTAGGAAGATCAGAGCTGGCCCTTTTGCAATCCTTCAATCACCACCGTTGCCCCTATCAAGCACTCAGTGTTAACATTCTGACTGAAGACCTCATAATCCCTGTCACCATTTATGTGTGTGAACAAGGGTCTGAGGTAGTCAGTTGCTAATTTTTCACTTTTGAACCATGTTTCAAGTTTTTCACTAAGATTTTCACCTGAAAAACTGCTGAATTTTAGGCTGGAAAATTTGAACTCGGGTATTTCACATTTTCCACTGAAAAACTTGAATTCAAATATTTCAATTTTTTCACCTCAATTCCACCTAAAAATGTGTGAAGAATGTTTTAACTTTTTCATTGATATGTACAGTGTAAAAGAGCATGAAAAAAGTGATTTTTTCCCCCTCACATTTTTCACAACAAATGACGGTGGAAAAGTGTGTGAAAAATGTCTGAAAAAACTGAAACTAGGTTTCAAGTTTTTCACCTTCTTTCTAGCAACATTTTCCATACATTTTACAGCTTTTTTTCCACTGAAAATTGTGGTGAAAATGATTTTACATTTTCCACCTCAGTTTCCAGGCGGCAATGCGGGTGAAATTTGGGTGAAAAACTGGCAAGAAACCTTATGAATTTTATTTCAAATTTTTCACCATGATTTCCCGTTGAAACAAGGGTGAAAAATGTTTAAGTTTTTCACCTCTTTCTCACTGAAAAATGTCTGAAAACCACCTGACATTTTAGGTAGTAATTTGGTGTGAATCCTTATGAATTTTGTTTCAGGTTTTTCACCTTGAATTTCACTTGAAATAGTGGTGAAAAATGTTTAAATTTTTCAGCTACTTTTCCAGTGAAAAATGTCTGAAAAACTACTGGAATTTATGGTGAAAATTCAGCATGAACCATTATGAATTTTGTTTCAAGTTTTTCACCTTGAATTTCACTTAGAATTGTGGTGAAAAATGTTTAAATTTTTCACCCTCTTTTTCACTGAAAAATGTCTGAAAACCCAACAACATTTTTCACCGTAAATTGTACTGAAAAATTTGAATCTCCCAACCAGTGTGGTGCTGACTGCAAGAAAGACAAGTATTGGAGGGCTAGTACTCAGAATCGTCACTGTTCCCCTCTTTCGTCATCTTGTTCATCGGTAGAAGCCACGCTTGTCCTCTCGTCGCCGTCCCCGTCCGTGTGGGAGTGTGGGTCGGATTCCAGCTCTTCGTCCCTGGGGACAAAGAAAGGGTCCCTGATCAGTCGACCATTGACGATGGAGCCAACCATTGGTAACCCTCTCCGGTACGATTCAACACGTGTTGACTCGAGCTCAGGGAGGTACATTTCTTTTATGTGGCACTGTGATCGTGAGATCAACGAATGAAGCACACGAACAGAGCTGCCTTGCAGAAAGTCTTCCGCCACTTGAAACTTCTGGAGCGCAGGAAGGGTGAAAAGGTCCAGGAATGTCCACGGAAAGTCGGCGGGGAAGGGCCCTTCGAGGATGAAGGTCTCGATGCGATGGTGTGTTACCCCTTGAGGCCTACATGTCACGATGAGTTTTCTGGACATGGCGAGCGATTATTGGACGTACAGCTCAGAAAAAGTCTTGTAATCTCCCGCGTTTATGAAAAAATTGCAGCAGACAAGGTGGGGGGCGTGGGTCAAGACTTCCACACAGTCTTTTGGGAGGATCATTTGCCCCGTGAACATTGTCAATTGGGACCACGGATAAAAGGAGATAAAGGAGTCGCGCCAAGGTAAACTGCCAACGGTTCGCAATAGAGGTGCGGCGTGGAGGGCGAAGACGAGAGAGTCGGTTGTGGTCTCCGCGGAGCTCATGTAAAAGGTCCGAAGAAATGGGAAGGGAGCGGCGATGGATGGGAAGGGAGAAGCAGATCCACATAGCAGCAGATGTTCCCAGCGAGCGCTGTGGGCTGCAATCGACCCTAGTAGGAAGTCACCGAATCCGTAGAATCCGAGATCCATGTTGATAGATAGAAGACAAGAGCCGGAGCGTTGTAGCCAGGTTTCTAAAAGACGAAGCTTTTGGTGAGGTCTTCTCCCGTTCCCCAAGGACAAAGTAAACCCCCTCCAGAGCTCAGGGGTGCTCAAGGCTATTTCCCTCCATTTCCGACATATCTGCCCGAGCAGGTTCGGAGATGAGCGGCCAATCATGGGAGGAGTTTCGGGGTAGATGGGGAGGAAGTGGACGAAGATCTCCACTACGATCTCGTTGGGCAAGGTCAGGACGGGGTACGTGTATGCGTCGATTCGCGCCTGTAGTAGGTCCTTCTCTTCGTTCAAGGAAGAGGGTGCGCGCTCCAGTTCCAGTATTTTCGCCTTCACAACCGCAATACGAGCGCGATCGGTGACGAGGGTCCTATGCGTAGATTCCGCGCTAGTTTGTGGTACCATCCTATATGCGCGTTTCTGTGAGGTTGCAGAGGAGTGTAGGACTGGAATTTATGCACTTTTTATCGCGTTCGTCGTCCGGTGGCATGAAAGACTCTGAAAGAAAAGTGCACAGGTGACAGGTGTCGGTGACATTGTTCGGAGCGCCGGGTTTCCACCTGGCACCAACAACCATCAGCGCTCAACGTTATCAGCACCGTGACTGCTTCCACGATATTTGTTAGTTGAAGGCCTTCTCTGGGCGGCCGCGCAAGACACACACCTAATGGTTCCAGTCTGTGCTAGGATGATTTTCTCCGACAGCCGCAGATAGGTTGAAGCGGGTAAGTTAGATACCCCTCTAAAACCCTCAAAACAGCTCGATCTACCGCTCAATAGCGAATGCCTATAATGGCGCCTGGCACGACCTAGGGGATGGGATGTTCATACGGAGTCGGGAACCACCGGAGATTTCTTTAGTATCGCCTTGAGTGGTACGCATGCGCCGTATTTTGTTACCTGAACCCAACTCGAAAACAAACTCGAGCCGTTTGTTGTTTGTAGGAATCAAGACTGCCGTCTCTGGAGGGCTCGCTCTGAGGTCTCTGGGGGTTACCAGCCTCGGGATTCAGAAGCTTTTCTGGCAGTCCGATGATTTTGGGTGGTTCACCAGATTTTCGTTCTCTTCTTTACTTACAGGCGAGATGTATGGAACGCTAGAAGACCTCAACAGTGATATTACTGAGCAACCCATTTTTTTGAGGTGGTGAAGACGGAGTAAGAGTCAAAGCCGATTAAATCCGACGGACCGGTCAGCGTGACATGTTGTCAGTTACTTTTCCCGTTGCTCTTGACCTTCACGAACATGGATCTCCTGGGCCATTGCTAGGCGTATTAGACATGAAATATGCGCGGAATCCTATCACCTGGACATGTCTTCACGTCCTCCGTCCGCCTCCGACCATATTCCACGCTGGATGCAAGTGCAATTGAGCGCCTGAAAAACCCGGTGCGCGGAGGCCAAAATCTGTCCTTGCGATACCGGAGACTGGAGCAGTCGCTTCGAGGGAAAGAGGCGCTGCAGAGGGACATTATAGCCCGTGAATCCTATACTTCCAGCAGTCTTGGCTCGCCTACAACGCAGACTGGGGTTACGAAGCGTTATTTCTATGGTCTGGAAATACCCCAGGAGCCCAAGCCACCTGAAGCAGACGGCAAGTCATTCGCGCTTCCATGTAAATTTTAATAATTGAACCATTGTCAGAATGCTGCATGTCAGGCTGCGCGGTGTGCGTGTACGATCTCTACGAGGAATCGGTCGCCGGGTACAAGGAATCGGTCGCGGCCTTCCGATCGGCGTTGACTGCTGCCGAAATCCCCGAGGCATCGTGGCCGGACGGCGTTCGCGCTGAGGCTGCAACTGGAGGCGGTCGCGGGCAGAAAGCCGTAGCATTAAGCGCGTTCGAGGAACTAGAGCGGACGTTGCAGGCAAAAAGGGACGGGGCATCCCAGTAAATACGCGTGGGCCTGTGTCTTACTCCACGTTTGAATTAATCGCAGATCGCAGAAAACTGCATCCGAGAAAGAAGTTTCAGGCAACGTGGAGACTCGCAGAGCTGTATGAGGGGTTTCAATGGTTTGCCTTCAGCAGGCGTTGAATCGAGGAGAGCCACATGCTGGGTCAACTTAAATTCAATCTGCTCGTGAATTTATCTTCGTTGCTGGTAGCCCTTAGCTGACTTCGGCCAAGCGTACTCTGGCCTGGTGGTTTTGGATTCGGTCCAACCTAGTCTTATCCAAAAAAAGAAAAGTACTCCGGCGACTCCATGGCCGATACTTCCCTTCAAATTCACGTTGTGGATATTCGGCTTTACGCCTATCGACCTTGCGTCGACCAGCGGGGTTTGCGCCTTTGTTTTCGATTCATCGAACGTGGGCCCCGCGCTTCGAATCGCTCCACATTCGCGAACTTCCGCTGCGACAACAGGTCCGAAGAAATACACAATGCATTCAAGACTTTATATGCCCACTGCCGGTGTAGCAGCCTCGAACTCAGGTTCAAGCAATTTCTTTCACTGGAACTCGATTAATTTTCGATCAATGCGCATTATCGCACCACACAGCATTCGGCCCGACCACACAGTCTGCGATGCAACGAAGCTCGAACCCAACCGGCAAATACTTGTCCGGCACTACTCGCGTCTCGGGTGATGAGTAACTACTACAGCTCAGAAATTTGCGCCTTTGTTTTGCGATCCATCGAACTTCGAATTGCCTAAGATTGACTTTTGGCTTGGAGCTTGCGCCTGTTCGATCACATCCACGTATCGCAGGAAACGCGAAATGTGGCCACAATTCTTGAATCGATGTCTTCTGCGGCTGAAGCTCCATTAGTTCGGTCAAGGCGCACGCTTGCTCACCCGGTCCGACTCAACCACGTCTTGCGGCGCAACGAAATTCGAAACCAGCCGGTAAATGCCTCTCCGACACTCCTCACCGCTCAGGTGATGGGCGCTCGAGTTCTATCCATTCCAACACAGTTTCACGATTTCCTTTCTCAGTATCCACGATGTGCGTGTCCGATCCCGTGCTGGGTTCGCGTCGCCGATGCCACGATTTTCGTCGTGCGTTAGGACGCTCCGCCCTTCACATCCGCCGTAACCCCTCCACTACCGCGCTTAATGAATGAACGACTCCGCTCTGCCCCTCCAATGCGCGAATATCGCCGCCTGGGTGATGGTTCGGCAGAACCCCTTTAACGCCGTTGAGTATGGTTCAATTCCTCGGACGCGACGCGGTATAAAGGCGGCGGCGTTCGGCTCGATCTTCAGCTACTTCAGCCTCAGCTGGGACTCCCATTCTAACCACTACTTTCAACCAACATGTTCTTCTCTCGTAAACTCGCCGTCCTCGTCGCCGCCGCCATGGTCATCGCTTCCCCCATGGCCACGCCCAACGTCGACTGTATCAACGGCCTTGTCGGGCAGGCGACGACTCTGAACGGACAGTGCCAGGCGCTGGCGAAGGCTACCGCTCCCACCAAGGCGCAGTGTGATGTCAGTTTTCTTCATTTGCTTCTACTTTGTGTGTCGAAGTCACTTATTCATCTGCATTCATCGGTCGCAGGCTATCCACGTCACCGGGACTTCCGTCGCGGCGACGATCGCCAAATGCACGAGCATCCTGCAAGGCGGTGTCGCTCCGGGAGAATGCGACACTATTCCCACCACTCTCACCACCACTCTCGGACCGCAGGTAGACGGTTCGCTGACCTCAATCGGGGCGAGCAAGGCAAAATTCGACTGTTTGTGTTTTGCCTTTTATTATGTCGCAAGGGTACTCACTAATTATATTACCATCAGCTTTCGGCGTCAAGGGCCAGGCCGCTACTGACGTCAAGGGGTTCGACAACCAGACCCACACGTATCTCGACGTTTTGAAGGTCAAATGCCCGGTATGCTTCAGCTTTGGTCAGACCGCCACGCGACGTTCATGTGCCATCGTCTAGGCCCAGGCGGCGAAGATCGCTGGCGACGAGACTTTGTTGACGGGCTTGTTCACAGCTACCGAGCATGCCTTGGCTTGAGGCACCTACTAGTAGGGCATTTTGTCTTCGAAACGTTTCGGACTCTTGGTTTAGTTTGTTTCATGTTCCAATGAATGCTGAGGGTTGTCTAGCCCTTTCCTGGCTGTTCGTCTTGACCCTGCGCGCTTGAGCTTCGCCAAATGCAATAGGAACCAGGTACGACTCGGAAATCGTGCGACCCCTGGTTTGAACCTAACGCCCAAGTTCAACCGAGAGGGTTCCGCACATCCGTGCGCCTGAGCCTGAGCGCTCACGCGGTTGACGTGGATGTGATGCGTCCCTTTACCAGTGACGGCGCCCGCTGCTCGGTGTTACGGATCTTCTTTCTGACTGTTTGCGGTGCGCTCGCGTATTTGAATACAAAACGTTTGTGGCCACATGTGATAGTCGCTTTTGAAGTCAACTCATCAAGACGACATCTCGTCAAACGAACCGTACCCCGCACTACCCCACATCCCCACACGTTGCCATTCTGGTAGACGGAACATCCTTTACCGCGTTCATAATTCCAGAGAATTCCAGTAGCGAAAACAATGTTGAATGTCATTCTCCTCTGGCAGCGCAAGGAGGCGGGAACTAATAACCGGATGTAAGTAAGTCCTTGTATCGGTCCCGTGTGTAGCTTGCGGTGATCTAACCATGAGGAAGCAAAGGTTTGTCTCCTTCCGGTTGTCGCTCAAGCGCGGTCCACGGGGGGATCTATGCGACGTTTCAAGGTGGTTTGGGTCAGCAGCTGACCACCATCTGCGCAGATCTGAACCATTTCGCCATTTGACATCATTCCGGAGCCATTATTCAGGTGTCTATGAACCGAGTACAGTATAAAAGGGAGCTCGGATGTTGTAAAACGACAGTCCCTTCGTGAACAATTATCACAATGGTCCAAATCACTCGTTTCCTCACTGTCCTCTCCGTCGCCGCCGTTGGGCTCGCTCTGTCCCTCAAGCGCGACGTGGCCAAGGTCGAATCCGACATCGCTACCATCTCTTCTCAGGTCACCACGCTCGACAATGCCATGTAAGGATGATACGTTCTCTTGCTGTGCCCCGCTAAGATACTCGTCTTTAGCGAGGCGTACCCCACGACCGGCGGAACGCTCCTCGCCGCCCTGGGCATCCACACCGACGCGACGAATCTCGTCACTACTCTCAACGGTGCCACCGTCCGTCTTTTTGTCCTGGCCGTGTAATATTGAGCTGACCCTTGGCTGCATAGACGGATGCTACCGTCCGTCTTAATTTTTGGTCTGCCCGTGTAATATCGAGCTGACCCTTGGCTGCATAGGCTAACGGCGCCCTCGACGAGGACGATGCCCGCACCATCCTCACCTCCGTTGAGGCCCTGGAGCCCATCATTCTTGATGCCCTCACTGATATCGTCGTCAAGAAGCCCGCCTTCGTGCGTTCATTCATCTCGGCTACTGTTCGGCAGGGACTGATTTTCATTTATTAGGCTGCCCTCCCGATTGGCGGACTCCCTGCTCTCATTCTCGCGGATCTCAAGAACCTGAAGACGGCCACAGTCGCCTTCGCTGGTGCCCTTATCTCCGCGGCCCCGGTACGTTTAATCCTCCTACCCTGCTCTTGGCATGAAATCTTACCTTTGTTTTTCAGGCTGACCTTACCGATGAGGCCACCCAGCTCCAGAACAACATCACCGCTGCTTTCGACCCGGCAATTGCTGCCTACTCTTCTTAGGGAGTGTGCATGAGCTCGAAAGTAAAATAGCGCGGTGTAGTCCGTAGCCTGTCGGAATGTAAATGTAATGCTTGTGATTTTTCTGGGTCCTCGTGAATACTGGCATTCCGTCTCGACCCTCTTTGGTTTGAATGAAAAATATTCCTGCCGATCGGTGCCGCCATCATTGATTCATCACTTTCCCAATAAGGTACGCTGAGTCATTGGCACCTCTTCCTCACCGCCATCCAAAAAAAAGGTCAAGGGCGCTGCACCACCTACAGAAGAGGTCAAGGTCGATACCCACCTGTAGAGGAAGCCATGGCCGCTGCACCGTCTACGGGAGAGGAAGATGCCCACAGAGAGGCGGAAGAAGAGAGAAATAAACTACGCACACCCGCCCTGAAGGCCTTGATCGCAGCCAACCGTGCCCGCGCATGGCAGCTCCATTCCTGGCCCATGGAAAAATTCGTCCTTCGTCAACGCGCAAAGCTCCATCTTCCCCGGTCTTACCTCAGTAAAGACGGCGAGGACGTCCAGGTCGTTTATCCGGGCACCGACATCAACCAATTTGTGCACCAGTACTATCTCGAGCATGTCGATCCCAAGGCCGTCGAGTGGGTCAACTTCGTGCATGCAGACAATGTCGTGGCGCGTCGGTAAGTTTTATCGCGTGGTATGTACTTGGAGGGTTCTGATTGGTGTATGTTCACCCGCAGGCATGAATTTCTTGGGCCAGACCCTCGGGTTGCGGGATACGAACTCGACAACGGAGGGAGGGTGTTCATCCGATGGTGGGACGGATTCTTGTCGGACCAATGGAGCGGGACGCAGAAATGGAAACTAGATGTTGTTTGGAGCCAGGAAACCGAAGCGTGGGTTGAGAAGACTTGATGATATAAAGTCAGTGGTTTAAGTGTAGGCTTTCTAATGAGTCGCTCATTCTTCTAGTATTTTCCAGTGCTCGTTTTGAAATGAAAATGTAATAACTCAGTGGTGTCAACCGTGTCTCTGGCTCATCGTACAGAAATACTCTTCGGCGATCTTCCATCTCCTGCTTCTGGTGGCAAAAAAAAAACCGTTGATCGACGGGCCTCAAAGTCCTCCTGGTTGTAAGGCCCGTGTAATTTGCCTCGCTTTGGCATAATTGTCTCAACCACTTTTAACCAGTCTGCTGAGACGGACTGATGAATCTCCGCGTATACAGTCAGTCACTTGAAATTTTTTCCGATAAGTCACTCAGACTTCCAGGATCTTCCAGTCTATCCATCTCCCTGTTTGTTCTTTGACTGTTGAAATTAAATGTAAGCAGGGGGCCCTGACCGCATTAATCTGATTTCCACTTGGCGTTCCTCGGAATTGCGTTCTTCGGAATTGCCTTCACGGCCACAAAATAGTTTTCAGACTCTTCCCCCCCCCCCCCCATCTCCCAGGGCCGGAATCCTGGGCAATTTCTTTCCATCACTTCCTCTCAATGCCCTTTTCTTTAGCTTAGACCCGAACAAGACCGCCCCAAATTTACTTGCAATTCTCAAGCATTTTTAGATGTTCTCTCGAACTTCAGTCAACTGTGCCTTTATCAAACATTCTCAGCCTTGATAGTTCGGAAGTTCCACGCGTCCTACGTACATCTGTGTTCCCACCACTTTCCAAGTAGAACGCCGTCCGTCCACGTCACCCCCAAATTTAGCTTCCTTGGGTGTGGGTCCTCTCATCGTGTCAACAACCTGCTCCCAGTCAATCCAATTCCAAGTAGCCAAGCAATGACCGCCCATCCGCTCCTCAATGCCTTCAAAGCGAACAAACCGGCCTTCGGCATCTGGCTGACCAGTCCGGGCTTCTTCCATGCCCGCACCGTGGCCCAGGCGAGCCCCAAGACCTCGTGGGTCCTCGTCGACTGCGAGCACGGCTTGACCTCGCTCAGTCCTGTGCTCGGGGAGACTATCGCCGCCATCCACGGTGCGCGTGCAGAGGCGCCGAGCGCGCTTGTAAGGATCGCATCGACGGGTGTTAGTTCGAGCACAAGCTGGCAGATCAAGCACGCGCTCGACGCCGGGGCGCGGGGGGTGCTTGTTCCAATGGTGAGTGATCATCTGTGCATTGTTCAACCCTTCTGATACACCCACAGGTGTCCACCGCAGAAAAGGCGGCGGAAGTCGTCGCGGACAGCCGGTTCCCCCCGGGTGGACGACGCGGCTTTGGGAGCCCCTATACGCACAAAAACTGGGGGCCGGATGTATCGGTCGCGGAATACCTCGCAGCGGCAAACGACGCCGTCGTGGTTATGGTGCAGATTGAGACCAAGGAAGGGCTCGCGAACGTTGAAGCGATTGCTCATGTTGATGGCATCGGTGCGTACTTGATAATTTGCCGATGAGCTGTGATAGATATATGCTGTCCAACAACTGGACGGACGGCAGTACTGACTTACGAACGCCACGACAGACGTACTGTTCATCGGGCCCTACGATCTTTCAATTGCGCTTGGTTACGCGACGCCAGCTCCGGATCCCCACCCTGATGTTGAGAAAATTATCCAGCACATACGCGAGGTGGTGCAAAAGGCGGGGCGGAAGTGGTACGTACTCAGAGTATATCTCTGCTTAACTGCGGTTTCACAAGAGTGAATGTAGCGCAATCTTTTGCACCGATGGCAAGCAAGCTGCGAAACGGGCGGCCGAAGGGTTCGACATGGTTAGTTCCACAATTCCTCGCTTAAGATTTGAATTGAGAGCTGTGGCCTAGATTAACGTTACTAGTGACGTCGGGGCGCTGTCCTCGGCGATTTTCCAGCATCTCGCGGTAGCAGCGGAAGCACAACAAAGTTGATGCTGAATGATTGCGTGTAAGTCGGGAGCTGTCTTTCTTATTTCGCCATCCCATGTTTGAAACCTTTATAGGTAGGTAGGTAGGTAGAATTAATCCATGCATTTTTGGAACCAACGTAGAGAGCTTGACAAAAATCACTCATGGGGCTGTATACGTCTGGATTCCGGACGTTTCCCGAGATTCCTATAATATTCTCGGCGGCCTTCCTTTTCCCTCAGAGAAAACGGAGGGTGAGTTGAAGCTTGAACTTTATCCACCCCATTTAATCCGCCACAAAAAAAAAGAAAAAAATTCACGCGATATTGATCAGTATTTGTCCGTCTTATACGCGGCAGACCACGTGACGCAGAAATTTAAAGTTTGGGTTCGAATCTACTTCTGAGTCACCTCTTTCCAGGTCTTGTTATAATTATGATGAACAACATTTATACCATCCTCGACAGCCTCCCTTCTTGGTTTCTCATGGGAGACACTAATTGATCAGGGACCTTTAATCTAGCCAAGTGGGGAATTTTTTGACATGTCCATCTCTGAGAAGATGCGGCCGGCAGCTTCGTTGGCGATGAGCGCGCCTAAAAGACTCTTTCACGCCCTCCCGCCGCGCCCAAGGACCAAAGTACCTCAAGGAAAGGGCTTGGTCCGTTTTCCCTATAGCAAACGTTGGACGCAATTGGTACTAATCTGTTTCCAGATTCCCAGTCGCCGTATGGGCTCGAGAAGATAACAGCAACGGAACTCTGCCTGTTGTGAATGGAGTCGCCCGGCATGTATGTGCTTCCTTCAAAACCCAAGCGCGGGTCGCGCGACCGCTCGCATTCGCCGCCTCACCACCACTCTCTCCGAAAATCGAAATCCAGCGAGTTCTTGCAGTCTGTCCGCCGCAAGGTCTCAATCAAGGGCATACGCCTCGGATTGGGGCGCGCGGAAGAGACGAAACATCCTTCCTTGGACGCCTCAAATAACTACAATCCTGCATTCCAGCCAACTCCCTCTATTTCATCCAAGCGTAGCTATCGGCGCTTTCGCAGCAGCAGACCCAAGCTCAGTCTGGAAGGCGCACCTCCGGTGCCGAATCTGCTCATAGACTTGGACGATTCGGCAATCGATCTTAACGCAAATTTAGAGATCGACCAGCTCGAGTCGCAGGGAATTATCAAACGCGAGGCGTACTATACCGACGGGAACGACACGAGTTCTCCCAGCAGCGAGATCTACTCGAGTCCCTCCTCGAATTCTCAGTCGGGCCACCAAGTATCCAAATTTGGACCTATAAAATTCCGCAGTTCTTTTTCGCTCAAGCCTACGTTGCGTCCTCCCAGTCCCGACGCAATTGGACCCACAGATATGTCGGAGATGCACCGTGACTCGCGCGGAGGCGATTTCCGCATCCCCGAGAGTTGGGCGGTCACACCAGCCCACGGACGCAGGCGGGACCCAGAGGAGGAGTCCACTTCCGACTACGAGGGCACTAGTCGTAGCAATGCGGCTGATCTCCCTCGGTGGAAAATCCGAATATACGGGCCTGACAACAACGACTGCATCCTGCGCATTTCTACCGCGGATACAGTCGGCTCGCTGACTTCCCTCTTGGACGCAAAATTCTCCCTGTCCGATCGTGAAACATACGAGATGTATTTGAAGGAACGCGGCCGCGGCGGTGAGTCCAGTTTCTGCCCCTTTTTTTACGGTTGGAGGACTCAAGAATCGTCACAGAACGGTTATTAAAGCAGAGTGCGCGACCTGCGCATATTCTCAAGACTGCCTTAGAGCAGGCCGGTTACGACGAAACGGACGGGTATGATTTGCTCGGTGGGGCAGGCATGCCGGGGGTGCCGTTTCTATTGAAGTTCGTTTACCGAAGTCAATTCCTGGGGCCGACAGTGAGTTCACGAAACGTCCGTTCCGCTAAAACCATCCTCATCTATGTCTCTAGAACGACAAAGAACTGGAATTGAATAATTTCGTGCATTGCAATCTCTCTGGACGCAGTTTAACAACCATCCCCGTCATTCTATATCCTCATGCCAACTCTATCCAATTGCTCCGACTCTCGCAGAACCCCATAACCGATATCCCTCTCGACTTCGTACAATCGTGCACCTCCCTGCGAAGACTCCATCTTTCGCACATGTTTCTGAAGAGAGTCCCACACAACGTTCGATACAGCGAATCTTTGACGCTCCTAGATCTGTCCTCCAACCGCATCGCGTCGCTGGACGAGGCACACCTGGAAGACCTTCCGCGTTTGACGACGCTGAATGTCCAGAATAACCGCCTCGAGCGGCTTCCCGAGTCATTCCGCCGGCTCCGTCGTCTGACAGATCTCAACATCTCGAACAACAAATTCGAGACGTTTCCTGTCGCCGTAACCGAACTGGCTACCGGTCTGACATCGTTGGACATTTCATTCAATTCAATCTCGGCGCTGCCTCCGGAAATCGGTCGTTTATCGAATCTGGTTCAGTTGGTCGTGGTGGGCAACCAAATCGCGGCACTACCCTGGGAGTTCAGCGGCCTGACCCACCTCCGCGAACTGGACTGCAGGCGGAACCGAATCGCGGACCTGTCGGTGGCGTGCATGTTGCCCCAGCTCACGAGCCTGAGCGCGGACCACAATAGCCTTCAAGCGTTTTCGTTTTCCTTAGGTCCCTCTCTGACGGTCCTCGACGTGTCGCACAACGACATCACTGAGCTCGTGGTTTCTCGTGGTCCCATCGGGAGTGCGCCTTTTGGGCTCACGTCACTGGACCTCTCGAACGCCAAGCTCTCTGTGTTGGAGGACGCGACACTCGCGCAGCTGACCTCGCTCCGGACGCTGAAACTCGATCGAAACTCTTTCCGCTCCATCCCAGAATCGCTCGGTGATCTTACATGGCTCGAGAGCCTGTCCTGTGCAGATAACGCGTTGAGCGACTTTCCCGAGAGCGTTGGCCGGCTGCAGAAACTGGAGTCGCTCGACTTACACAACAACAGCCTCATAGCACTGCCGGTCTCGCTGTGGAACTGCGCGTCGCTCTCGCGTCTCAATGTGACGTCGAACTTGTTGAGAGTTTGGCATGACCCGCCGCCATTTATCCCCGATGCGGACGAGCTTCCCTCATTTTCTCCGAGTGCGCTGATTCCCAGTCCGACGTTTGCGCCTCGGAGACCGTCCGTTTCGAGTACGCCGAACATCCCGCCCCTTGCACACTCGCTCGAGATGCTGTATCTGGCCGAAAATTCGCTCACCGACGAGATGCTTCATCCGCTAATGATCCTTAAGGCCTTGCGGGTGTTGAATCTCTCGTTCAACGATATCCAGGAACTGCCGTCTAATTTCTTCAAACATCTGACGCGATTAGAGGAGGTATTCCTGAGTGGCAACCGCTTGACGCATCTCCCGAGCGAAGATCTGCCAAGCCTCGATCGACTGTCGACCTTGTTCCTAAATGGGAACCATCTTCAGCATCTGCCGCAGGAGCTCGGCAAGGTGAAAAGCCTCACGCTTCTCGACGTCGGCAACAATATGCTCAAGTATAATATCAACAATCTGGATTACGATTGGAACTGGTGGGTTCAAGTCTGACGCGCAATTATCGTGAAAATTTATCAACCTTGCTTGTTCGCAGGAATTTCAACAAAAATCTGGTCTATTTGAACCTATCGGGGAACCAGCAGCTACAGATCAAGTCCGACCATCATGGCCAGCGGCCCAGTACATCCTCCATGAGCCGCCAGTCCATGTCCGGCTTCTCCGGCCTAACGCGTCTGCGCGTTTTGGGTCTCATGGACGTCACATTCACCACAACCGGCACACACACGACGTCGGACATCCCAGACGAGAGCGACGACCGCCGCGTGCGGACATCGTCCTCGACGGTGAATGGATTGCTCTACGGTATCGCCGACACGCTGGGGAAGAACCAGCATCCGCACATGATGGATCTGGTTCACGAATTCCGTGGGATTAAGAAGGATACTGTTTTCGCCATGTTTGGGCGTGCATATCCCACAAACCAAGTCGTCGAAAGCACCGCCAACGGCCTCGCGAAATTCTTGAAGGACAACTTCATCCGCGTCTTCATCTCCCAGCTTCATTCCCTCGACCCCGGACGTGCAGAGGGCGTGCCGGATGCCCTGCGGCGCTCGTTCTTAAAATTGAACCAGGATTTCCACGACACGCTCTTCGGTCCCGGTGCCGTGCGCAAGATATCAGTGGCAGGTGGGCCTGCCGTCACCGATCCGTCGCTCCTGCACAACGGCGCCTCTGGAATCGTCGTTTATATCGTGGGCAAACGGATGTACGTCGCCAATGCCGGCAATGCGCTGGCGATTGTCTCGCGCGGCGGCAAGGCCCATCCATTATCCCGGAAACATGAGCCGTACGATCGTGAGGAAACCGCCCGCATCCGCGCTGCCGAGGGTTGGATCTCGCCGCCAGGTCTCGTCAACGACGAACTAGACATATCACGCTCCTTTGGGTTCTACCACCTCCTCCCGGTCGTCAACGCGAGGCCCGACATATTTGTTTACGATCTGACCAGTATTGACGACAGGATCATTATCGCGAACCGTGGGCTGTGGGACTATGTACAGTATCAAACTGCGGTGGATATTGTGCAGCGCACGCAACCGATGGAGGCGGCCCAAAAACTGCGCGACCTCGCCATTAGCTACGGCGCAGAGGGGAGCACCATGATTATGGTCGTGTGCCTCGAAAATATGTTCAAGGTCGGGCCTCCCGCTGCTCCCGCTGTTCCAGAAGAGCGGCGAAGGCGGCGTGGGGTCCCGGTGACAGATCGCACTCTCGAACGACTCAGGGACGCGGTCGGTACCTTCACTATTTAACCTAGTCATGCCAGTCTAATTCAGTACAGGTCCCGCCGCCGGTTGGACACGTCGCGATCGTCTTCACGGACATCAAGGGCTCGACACATCTCTGGGAAGCGTCGCCTTCGGGGATGCTCACCGCCCTCCACCTACATAACAGCCTCATGCGCCGCCATCTGCGCGCGTGTGGTGGGTACGAGGTGCGCACGGAGGGCGACTGCTTCATGTGCTCCTTCCCCACCGTCCTCGCGGCCGTGTGGTGGTGCCTCACCATTCAGATGGAGCTCCTGAACGTTCCCTGGCCGCAGGACATCCTTGACTGTGCAGACGGCAAGGCGGTCTACGACGTGATGGGTCGCCTCATTTACCGTGGGCTCTCGGTGCGCATTGGGATCCACTGCGGCTCACCGCTCTGTCTGCCGGACCCCGTCACGAATCGGATGGACTACTTCGGGCTCATGGTCACGCGCGCGGCGCGCATCGCGAGTACCGCGGCTGGCGGGCAGACCATGTTCAGCTCCGATGTGCTGAGCGAGCTCAACGCGCGCGTGTTCGAGACGGAGGGGTCCACGGATTATTCGCACTTGCAGCCGCAGAAGGCGGTCGATGCCATTCGTCAGCTGGATCCCCGTGTCGTCTCTGTGGGGGAAGTCAAGCTCAAGGGTCTCGAGGCGCCAGAAGTACTCTCGTACTTACTTCCTGCGGCATTGATCGGCAGGAAGGACCACAGGGACCCGGTCGTAGTCAATCCCCCGAGTGCATTCAGTCCCAAAATATCAGCCCAGTTCGACGTACCAGAGGTTCAAGCGGCGGGAGAGATATACTCCCCGCCTGGGCAGATTGACGCACTTCCCACCACTACGGACATGACGGATGCAGAGGTCTTGACGACGCTAAATTCCCTCACCGTCGGACCTGAGACCGCCGAGAAGACTTTGCAGGACAAGTCTCAAGTGCCTGATTCTTCGCTGGCCACGAAGGAGGCTCTTGTCGCGGCGCTGAGAAATCTGGATGAACGGACGTTGGATGAAGTGTGGGCCATGTTACATCGTCGCTAGCTTTCCTTTTCGCTATATTTATCAGTATCTTGTTGCATATAATTCTGCTGTGTTGTGCCATAGATTGTAGTCTTAGCTTGTGTATATTATGTACCGCCTGGTTTAATCTCTCTATTCGGATGTACGTAGTCGTCAGTCTTGAAAGACGTGTTTGACGGTTATTCAAGAAAAGTATCCCAGCAATTTACTTGCAATATTAATGGGTCAAGTTGAACCTGGTTAACAGTCTGATCGGGAATTGCCGGATGTTATTTTTTCTTCTAGTTCGTCCCCTTCAAGCTTTAAGCTTCAAGTTTCGTGTATTTTTTTTAGTTCCTGGCGTTGTCTTCAACCCTGCACGTTGCTCCACCACGGTTGGTTATATGGTCGTGTTATGCTCTGATTGTGGCCTGTGACCCACCGTCCACCGTGACCTTTTCTTCTTCTCGTTTTCCCTCCTCGACTCTAGACGACCAGACTCCGGAAAGCGAGACCGCCGACTCAGTGAAGCGCGACTCGGATTCGAGTTTCCGCCCAGCAATTGCATGCACGAACTGCGTTGGGACGCATGGGCAAATGCTCATGTGCTCTAAAGTGAATTGAAAATACTTCACGGAAGTTCTTTCCCTCACAGATTCCATTTCAGTGTAAACTCGCATGGCATTGCTCCAAAGACGTAAGTGTCCATGTCTGTATTCCGATAGACCAGTCACTGACTGCAATCATCAGTGCCAGCTAAAGCACTGGTATGTGGTGCAATTTTTTAGCCGTTCTGTGGGCGCTCAGCCTCGTCTATAATCATCATTGATTTATTATGCTTGCTGAAACCATCACACGTGTGTCCATCTATTGGATCCATAAAAGACGCGGTACGCCGGTACGACCCATTCCTCTGCTGTGGTGGCCTGATCATCTGGGAAGCAATCGTTATTTTCGGAAAGAAACAATCTACAATTAAGTATACGGGCGGGTGGATTTCGGAGAGCGAAGGCATGTGGCAATTGCAACCTTGCTTCGATTAGTGGATTTGGTTTGCGACGCTGACGAGATGCTCTGAGTCCCGTAGCACGGGAGTACTCTATAGAAAGATCTGTGCTGACCTGTCATCGAAAAATCGGCGTCCATTCAACCTGCCATCGCGATTCTCCGCCGTCACCGGAAAATCATTTGTAGACTTCGACTGGCCCTTGGGGTTGACGACGCAGGAGTGGATTCCGGCATATGCTGAGAATACTTGACGCCACCATATAAACTATGGCCTGGATGGAAAGTGAACAACGGCCGAGTCCAAAAACTGGCAGGCGACATCGCTTCGAGTAGGCTTGCTGCGCTGATTTATGAAGCACCACTGTCGGGCAACTGCCGGGTAAACGGTTCAATTTTGGGGAGCCCTGTCTATATGTGGATGCGCGGGAGTGCGAAATACCGTCCGTTTTCAATTGTGGACGTTTTTATTTTCGTGAACCGATGACCCAAAAAGGGACAACGGCCTGAGCACTCCAACCGAGGCGGTGTTTCGGTGAGTGTTTGACCTTACTTCAGCGGCGTTATCTAGAATTTGGCATCACACGAAATCCCCCTCCGCTGTGTATTTGGCCGCTTATGTTCCCGAATCGCGATCGACAGTGCCCCGCCGTCTTCATTGGGCCAGGTCCACCGATACCGGCTCTGAATCGGCATGACATGCCGAGGCATGCCGATCAAGACTGTGCCATCGCCAATTGTTGGTTTAGGCTTGTCAACATCACTTGGGGCATCGCCAGACAGCTAAAATCTCAGTGAGTCTGTACAGAGACTTGATGAAATCAGCCCAGTCGAATCGACGATAGATATTCGTGTCCCTGGCAAAAAGAAGGAGGTGTACCGTCAGGTACGTTCGGGACCTGCCACAGGTGGACCGTGGCCATGGTTTGAGAAATTGAATCTGCAGTGCTGCGGGCCCATGATATGCGCCGTCCTCAATATTCATATTCTTGTGTGTTACATGTACCGCTCTCGGACGATTCCCCCAGATTCCGAAAAGTCATCCGCCGCTTTTTTAACCAATTGGCGCATCATGATGCACTGCTTTTGCGCATCATGCATGATGGCATAGCCGCGGTGATCAGCATTTCCTTTTGGCTTTGACTGTCATCATTCTTGAGTACTTACCTGTGCTAAGCATGCGGTGCACACTTGGTGCACACCCACTCTCTACGACCTCCATCGATTCTCGCCTTGCAGCGCAGCTTGATGAAGTTTGTATGAAGTAAAGCTAAACTAAAGGACGCCAGGGCGCTGTATACGTATAGCATCGGTGGAACGTTTTTCGCACATGCCACGCGTCATACTACTTGGTCTGCAATGCGCCGATGCCCTAACCTGGCTAACCATCTCAGTTAACAGCCTCCGCCTCCCAACAATCAAATGATCCAGTACCGGTCAGCACTTGGTCAAAACGGATCTCTCTTCTAAGAATGCAGCATTTTTTGGAGCCACCTCTTGTTTTCTTCTTGTTCTTCCTTCGTCTTCGTTCTTCGGTCCCAGCGCTGGCCAGCTCTTCCTCCTTTCGCCTGGGGAACACAGAATGAAGCTCTTCGACCTTCTCGATCTGGGAATCCCTACGCTGGCTGCGCTAGCGCCCATATTTCTTTTGTTGTCGCTTTCCCAGGGTGGTCCGTCCATACCTGTTCTTCATCCTCAAACAATTTTCTTGAATCCACTTTGAAATCCCAGCATCTGCGTTGGTCGCCCCGCCCCCCCGCAACCTCAATGCGAGCCTGATTCCTGCGGCATGTACGTCCTCATGCCAGCCCGCACTTTCTGTTCAGTCGGTTTGTCTTCTGTCTTCCTTCCCCTCCTCCCATACGCACAACGGGAGCGAAGGGCGGCCCTCAACGAAATACTTGGTTTTGTTGCAGACATGCGGTTCTGATAATCTCAAGTGCCTCTGCACAAACAGCAACGGGGCGAGTTTCGCACAGTGCCTAGATTGCGTGGTGGGTACGAATCCGGATACGCTTGCGCAAAACGCTGCTGAGGGTGTGCTGAGTGGTGCGTTTCTCTCTATCTTTTTCTTTCACAATCCAAGTTCGACCTGTTGAAATATTTGCTGTTTCCCTTGACCCCAGACTACACCACCAAATGCGTCCAAAATGGAGAGCTCCTTTCATCGCTCTCCCTCTCTCTGGCCTCCCCCACCGGTACCGCCTCAGCTATCGTCGCAACCACAAATGCAGCACCAAAGTTGATCCGCACACCGCATTTGGTTCTATCAGTAATTGCCGCTCTCCAGCTGGCGTTCGGTCCCGGACGGGCTCTAACTTAAGTATTGGTCCGCTGTAGTCACCGCCAAATCGAGAGGGGAGGATAAATCTAAGATGTAGGCGTAGCTTTAGACCTGTTTTTGTACTTTTGCTTTCTAATATCGGGGCGGTGACCGAAAGAATTTAAGTCCAAAAATGACGGAAAGCAGATGAGATGCAGGGCGGATGCGTACTACAAGAGATATACATGCGATGGATGATGATTGTTTACACGATGGATGATGAGACGAGAGTGCATAGGGCATAGTCATATGAGTGGGCATATGCATGGGATTGGGATTGGACGTGATGCGCGATAGAGAGAGAAACGATCCTGTCGGAAAAAGAAAACATTCACCAGCCCCGCTCAACCCCGCGCTCCAATACACCCGCCACAGCAGCCGCATCCCCCGCCCCCTCCAGGTCCTCCTCGTAAACCCAGAACTGCCCAACCCCGCGCGCGGTGTTGTATGCCTCTATCCCGACCTCATCCAGTTCCGCCATGCCGTCTGCGTCTGCGTCGGGCTCGGCGATGGGCGCGAGCACCTGGTGCGCCATGCTGGTGAAACCGGAGAACGAACGCGAGCGCCGCACCCGCCGTGCGCGCGCAACGACGTGCTCGACCGGGGTGTGTGCCACCGGAACTTTGTTCCTGGTGCTGACGCTAGTACTGCTCGTCCGGTGGCGCGGGCGCGCGCGGAGAGAGAGCGAGAATGTGCGCCGTGTCTGGGAGGTCGGCACGACGTGCGTGATCTCGAGGGTGGATGTGGAAGACGCGACGCTGAGGGCGGGGCTGGGCGGCGGCGCAGTGGGCTGGTTGTGCTTGCGGTGGAAGATCCCCGAGACGCGCCCGCGGAGATTCTGAATTGAGGGCCAGGTGCGACGCCAGTTCGCTGTGGTTGTGGTGCGTGGCATGGCCTCCTCGGGGTAGTCCTCCTGGGCGTCGTCGTCTTCGACGATGCGACGGACGGTGCGTACGGGAGTCGTGGCAGCGCTCGCAGTGGTGCGGACGGTGCGGTCATCACGGAAGGATATGTCGCGGTCGCGGGTGGCATATGGGGTGGCTGCACCTGCGGCAGACGAGAACTGACCATGGGAGGCCGGGGGCGCCTGGATTAGCGGGACGATGGTGTTGCTTGTCATGCCGAACTGGCTGAAGTCAGACGGCAGGTCGTGGTCAGAGAAATCCATGGATGAGGGGCGAGAGCGGACGAAGACGCCCTTGAGGGAGCTAGTCGGTGAGTGGGGGAATTCGAGGTCGAGGTTGCGATCCTCGAAGTAGAGGGTCACCGGACTGGGGAGGTCCTGTGCATTTCGGAGGGTGACGGTCGTCATTGCGGGGAGGGAAGTCTGGGTGCTAGAGGTGCGAGGCAGCCTTTATATGCTCGCAGTCGTCGCTCACTGTTTGGTTCAGCTCGAACAGGAAAGTGCGCGAGACAATGGGTGGCCATGCTGGAGGCCACCAAAGCGTTGTCAAAGCCACCCGATTCGGGGAATCGCTCTAACATGTCTTGTGGATACTTGCATTGTTACCAAAGAACCAGAGATCTAGCTAGAACGAGAGACAACCGGGATCCGGACTGAGATTTTCCGAAATGTTGAAACAGTTATTTGGTTTGGGCCAGACGTCGGTGGATTGTCGATCGAGTTGGTCGATTCGCGGCCGTGGGACTCGGAGGCATTTTTGTTGAGACGATTTTAACCACAGGCAGGCCAAAAACCAGATCGAGGGGACAATATTTTAGAATACTGAAGCTCAAGCTCTAGGTCTAGATATCTTCACATCGGATGCTGTCCGACGCAACACGACGCTTTGATGAAATCCGGGTTTTGCTTGGTCCACCTTACCGTGCATGCCGCTTTGGAAGGTCTTTATCTAGAAAGTATTCTTGACTGGTTGGCGTTAAGTGGTTGCATCGGCCTGGGAGTCACCGTTTTTTTGCTTGCTCGAAAAACGCGCTCCCTGCTGACCGGGGTTGTGACGGGGAGCTGTCGGCTACAAGTCGGCGGCTAGTCCCGGCACAAAGGTTTTTCGAGAGAGAGTTGTCGGTTGGTCGGTCCAACAGGAATAAGTGGCGTAACAGTAAGATTGACCCAAGAACGATCTACGTACGGTACAGGTATATATAGTAAGTAAAAATAGGGAGTGATTGTAGAGAAGTAAGTAAGTCAACATCGAGTGGACGAAAAAGGAAGGAAGATCAAAGATAAGATAGTAGAGTAGTTTGGCGCGTGAGCGCCCCGTTACATCCGCCCTCCAGGTCGACGCTGCACGGCGACCTAGCCCTGGTTCATAGTAATGTCACCTGAACCACCAGAAGAGCCGGCGACGCTGCCGTCATTGGCCTTCTGCTTCTTGCTCGCGACTTCTTCGGCTTTAGCGTCCTCGAGGATCTTACGCTTGACAGCGAGGTTCTCGCGCGCCTCCTTCGAGTTAACGTCGAGGACACCCTCGTCGGCAAGGGTCTTCCTCTTCTCGCGCTGGTTAGCGTACTTAACCTCGCGCTTCTCGGCCTGAAAGCGAAGGCGCTCGGCGTTCTGGAAGTACGCGCGGGAAACGGCAACCTGGTCGGTACCCAGGATGGTGTGGTCCGAAGTCTCGGTGTCCAAGACACAGAACGACTCGGCATCGGCTGCGTCAAACGCCTCGTCGAAGACGATGACCTCGTCCTCGAGGTAGGCCCATTTCAAGCCAGAAGTGTCGTAAGTGTTCATGGCACGAGCGAAAGGGTTGTAGAAAGTGGGCTCGCGCTCAGGGAGATCGTCGCCATGGATGATAGCGGCATTATAGTCGCAGTAGAGACGAATGGTGCGAGCGTCGATGATAGTGATGGCCCTGTCAAGCACCTGGAAGGTGAAGTAGCGCTTGCTGACACGCTTCAACACGGAGTGGAGAAGGTTATAGTCGGCGTGACGGGCGGTCAGGCCAGAGGTATCGAAATTGTTCAGGAAAACCTGGTTGGTAGTGGGCATTGTGGGTAACGACTGAGTATTTGTGAACTCGTCTGGAATCCATGCGCTTTTATCTTCAGATAAATTGATGGCGGCTGATCCCAGGAACATATCTTCAGCCGAGGCGGGTGGTTTTCCGGAGCCATATGGCAACTCATTAACATGTGAAACACCCACAGCTTCCAGATACTCAGGTAGAGCCTGAAGCCGCTTCGCCTGGTCATAAGGCATCCAACTTTTGTCTCCCGACTTCCACAGAACTTCGAACAGGGTCTTTGTTCGACGACCATAGTGGTTGGTGAACTTATCCACCGCCCACTCATTTGTCTCTCCATCCAGAGATATACCTAGCTGGTTCTCAAGACGACCGGGGAATCTTCTGTCATCATTCGGGATATGCGGTCGGAGCAATGAAGAATGAAACACGTTGTGAATCCCTCGTTGTTTCATGTTTGAAGGTAGATCCAATTCAAATGATCCATTGTTGAAGTCCCGAATAATCAGGTACGGACCGATGAATTTGGGAATCATCTTCCGTGCCAAGCCCTTCTCGAACTTGAGGTTCTTGGTTGATAAATAGACCAAGTCCTTTTGTTCAAAAGGCGCGGGTTGACGCTTGCGATTAGCGGAACGAGTCTGCTTGACACGCGCCGCAATCATGCTGTCGTGAGCAGCCATGATGGCGAGATGGCGTTGCAGCGCAAAATTTGCAATTCCGGGATATTCACGAGTACGATCAGCATTCCAGAGTAATGATCGGGGCATTCGGCCCGTGTTCAAGAAGAATGGACTATAACCAGTAGTTTCCGATCGAGCGGAGTTCATAGCGAACTCAATTGCTGGAAGTTTAGCGACCCAGTCCTTTTGCTTCGGGCCGATACATTGGCGGAGCATTTGAGTTATGGTCCGATTGGCACGCTCAGTTCCGCCATCGGACTCGGGGTGGTATGCACTTGACATATGCAGCTTGACTCCAATTAACTCGTGAAGTCTCTTCCAGAAGACACTAGTGAATAGCGAATCACGGTCGCTCACTATGGACTTGGGTAGGCCGTGGAGTTTGTAGACATTTTCAAACATCAACTCGGCTACTTGACGAGCGGTATAATTTATGCGCGCTGGAACCAAGTGTGTCATCCCAGTGAGAAGGTCTATGATAACGGCTATGGAGTTAAAGACTCCATCTCGATTCTTTGACTCTGGCAATGGTCCAACAAAGTCGACGCCAACTGAATCCCACGGCTGCGAAGGCGGATTCAAAGAGTGGAGCAGCCCATAAGGCTTCTGATTGCTAGGTTTGCTACGCTTGCAGGTGTTACAAGATTCACAAAAACTTCGGGTATCTTCAACCATTTCTTTCCACCAGAAGTGGTCCCGTAGATAATCCAAAGTTTTTCGCAAGCCTAGGTGCGCCAAGATTGAATGTGCCTCCGAGATCACAATTTCCCGGATGTTTCGACCGCGGTAGGTTATCTTGGGCACACAAAGGACTTCGTGGTCTGAGTCCTTCAGGTATATTAAACCATTATTGATGTCAAAATTGCGAAAGGCCTTGGGAGAGTCCAAGATTTGCTTGAAGAACACATCTTCGCCGTAGTTATTTGCGATAAGTTGCGCCAAGTCAAGACCATGCCAGCCAGAGTTCACCACACTAAGCAGGGAGTCATCCAGGTGCTCCAGTAGAGGTTCAAGTGAAGAGCCAGGGGATTCTGCGTCGCGAGACTGGCCAGGGTGTACAACGCCGTGGTCAACGTCGCTTGAGAGATCTGCTTCCGCTGATTGATCGCCGTTGACAGGTGGCGATGCTCGGGAATCATTTGCATCTCGCTCTTGGCTTTCACCATCTCGTGCGTCGTTGGTGTTGTACACTGGCGAAGGCTTGAGTTGGTCGAGTTTCTGTGCAGAAATTTTGCTTGTACTCCCGCCCTCCTTTGGGGACATACCGGATCTGGACCCAAACGTTGACTTTACGTCGCGTTCTCTTGACTTCATGTCAGACTGTCCTGACTTCGCGTCGGACGCCGCTTTTGCGGCTCTCGTCATCGAACGAGTCACTCTGTCGCTGGACAGAGCCATGGCTTCTATACCCGCAAACACAGGCATGGAAATTGAGTCAATATCCAAATTATCGTTGTCAATAATGTCGTGATAGGTGTATTCGGAGCGTGCGCGCACGGTTCCTGGAGCCTCGTTGGAATATATCCGTGATAAAGCGTCTGCAAGGACGTTCTCCTCTCCAGGTACGTACTGAACTTCGAAGTCAAAGATAGAAATTTTCTCAACCCATCTTGCTTGACGGCCGGATAAGTTCTTCTGGTTAACCAGGTGAATAAGACCCTTGTGGTCCGTTATCCAGGTGAAATGACACCCTTGCAGAATGTCTGCATGACGCAGCATTGCTTCGATCCCAGCTAGCATCTCGATTTCGTGGACTGGATAATTTTGTTGAGCTGAATTCAGTTTTGCTGAAAAGAATGCAGCGACTTTCGCAGTTTTCCAGTCGTTGCCCTGACTAACAACTCCAGATACCCCCGATCCGCACCCGTCAGTAACGAGCCAGATTGGCGGAGCTCCAGGAGTGTAATCCAGAGGTACGCGGCGGTGGTTACGACCACGGCCAACTAAATTCTTGATGTCTTCAAATGCACGCTGGTGAGTGTAACTCCATCGGAACGGAACGGAATCACTGGTTAACTGATGAAGAATTCCCATAGGAATCTGGACATTAGGAACATCTCCTCCCAGGTAAGTCACAGATCCAAGGAACCCACGAAGCAAGTCACGGTTTGTGGGAGTTTTCCAATTCAACACGGTATCAACCTTGTGGGGGTCCATCCGAATACCTTCATCATCGACTATTCGTCCAAGTACACGAAGTTCGGACTGAAAAAGTTGCATCTTGGACGCGCTCAGGTATAGCTTCTCACGTTTGAGTATGTCTATGACTATCTTCAGATGCTGAATATGTTCTTCGAGGGTATTCGAATAGATGATAATATCATCAAGATAAACATCCATCCAGCGACCGATGTACTCGCCGAAGAGATAGTTCATCAAGGATTGATAAGTAGCGGGCGCGTTACAGTCACCCTGTTGCAAAACTAGGCTGACCATATTACCATCCGGCGTACTCATCGCTGTACGTGGAACGTGCTCAGGGACAACACGAATTTGCTCATATGCATCTTGCCCGTCGATGAGTGAACGAAACTTGCAGCGTGAGACGCGCCGTAATATTCCATCCATATCTGGCAGCGGCGAAGTCATCTTCCGGGTATTCGCATTACGTGCACGTAGGTCTACGACTACACGGAGTCCCGGCGGGTTAGTTTTAACCTTAGGAATCAACAGCATCGGAGCGGTATTGCCCGAATTTGTAACTTTCCAGCGGCCGGCTTTAAGGTAAGTTTTGCGTTTCAAATCCCATTGCTCTCGCAACGGCTCAGGGCACTTTGAAGGTCTCCAAGGCAGAATTTTATTCTCGTCTATGAGTGGAATTGTATGATTGATAGCTCGCAAAGGAGGTAAGCCTGTTTCCGCCGCCGTCTTACAGATTGGCTTGGCGTACTCTAGGATCTCATCCCGCGCGGCTTGAAGGCTCTGCTCCTTCAATCCAACAGCTCCAGCGAAGACCCGTGCCGTTGCAACACCTTCAAGAGGAACAGCGTCAGCACTGCCGATACAAACTCGAGCGGGGTTCAAACCAATGCTCACCTTGTGCTGAAACAACCAAGCCGTGCCAAGAATCATGTCGTAGCCGCTAAGGTTGGCCACAAAGAAGTTTCGTTCTTCTGCGATGTCTTGGTAATTGAACTTGACTCTTACAGAATGATTGATCTTGGATCGCGAGCCTTGAACGGCAAGTTGTAAGGTAATTGGATCTTCCAACTCCTTGCGCTTGAGACGCAGTTGATCAGCCAGCGACGTAGAAACCAAATCCCCGAGGGACCCGGAATCCACAAGCGCTCGTACTGGCTCACCGTTCACGCGGACGACAATAACCAGAGGTCGAGCCACTAGGCGATTTGTCAGACGAGGCATTGAAGCGGCACGCGATATTCCCTTCATGCTGTCGGCAGGGATCTGAGCCCCTCCACAGAACAGGAAAAACTCGCCCTCCACTTGCGGTTCAGGGAGGTCAAACAACGTACCAAAGTAGTTCTCAGACCGAGGTGACCCCCAACCATTCCAGTAAGAGTTCTCGCGCAGTATACACTGCAACTGGCGTTTCAAAACCCAACCAGTTAGGTCCAGGCGGGGATTGAGCAAGGCGTTCTCATGGATATGAGCATGTAAGTCCGAGCCATTTAACCCCGCCGGAATCGATACGATGAAGGTATCTGGACCTTCAAGGTCATCGGGTTCACGAGGAATTCGTCCAATTGTGATCTTATCGAACCCAGGTATGTCCCGACCCACATCCCTGAAGTATTGCTGAATGCCGTCAGCCAGGATCTCTTCGATGGGAAAGTGGTGAATCGGTAGGATCTGGTTATACTCAACGCCTATAGCCCTTGCGCGTCGACGAGCATACCATTCTACCAAGTGGAATGAGGGAACACGAAGATATTCCATGGGTAAAATCATAGTTTCCTCAAAGAACTCGTCTTCAATGACATAAAAGTCTTGGTGAAGCTGAACTCGGAATCGAACAGCATCTCGGCGTTCGTCGGACCAAGGGATACTTTCATCCCCTGGATATGGTTGGAAGAAGTCTAACAGCGCAACAACCGTATCTCCAAGTACGTCGCCCAAACGGCGCGACCTTTGTGGAGTAGAGTTAAATTTGGACTTGTCACCAAATTCTTCAGCTGCTCGAGCCCAGAGCTTTAATCGATCTTCAAGAGTCTCAAGGGGATCTCCTGGCAAGTACAACTCAGAGCCATCGTCCGAATCATTATCAGACGAATTGCTAACGCTCTGCAGACTTGGCATGGCAGATTCGCACTCAGACTCAGTTGACATCGAAACCAACTCGGCATCGGATTCCGAAATTTCAGCTAAGTCGAAGGACTCTGCGTCCGAGTTGGCGTAGTTTGCGAGTTCATTATTATACCATTCAATCAAGTTGAACTCGGGATTGCGCAGGAGTGTTCTGGCCAGATAGAAACATGTTGCGTGAACTCGATCCGAGATCACCAAGTCGGGAAGAAGGTCTGCTGCCTCGACTTCAAACCTATCCAATGATGAGGAATACTCAGTTTCTTTCCAGGTGTGATGCTCAAGAATAATCTTCACAGCAGCTGCTTGAACGTCGCCAATTTCACTAAGGTAACGTTCCTCTTTCAAGGCATCATTCGAATTCTGCCCTAATGCTTTGAGCCGCGTCTGTGCGTACCAGAGTGCAGGCATAAAGCCTGGCTCCCGGAGAAGGTCTGCGTTGATAGTGAGGTCTTCATCACATTCACGATCCATCACAACATAGTTGTTGTCGCCGGTCATGTACATGAAGAATCTTTTCTCCTGAAGGCCATCATCTGAGCTGATATTCAAGTCGCCTGGATACGGCTGCGCGTATTGAAGAACTAAGGGCATATAAAATGCGTACAAGTCTCCAATGGCACCCGAAGGTGAGGATTTGTTAGTGGAGTCGAACTCGTGTTCGGAACTTTGCTCAGAGACCAAGTCAAAATCGTCGTCTGATTCAGCAGAGTCTCCGAAATATTGCAGGGGTTCCCCGCCCTCCTCGACTCCGCTAAGGTCTCCGAAGCGAACAGCACCAACATGGAATGATTCTTGAATCTCGGTGCTCTCATAGAGCGCATCGCGCGAACTTCCGGCCATTGGTATGTGGGCGGCATGAGTACTGAAACCCGGTGGCTTACCCTTCTTTTTAGAAGGAACAAGGTTGTTTTTCGGGCAGTTCCGAGATAAATGGCCAGGTTCACCGCAACCGAAACACAAGCCCTTGGCAAGCATCTCATTACGGCGCTGAGGCGACATTGTATCTGACTTATCACCAGATTTCTCGGGTTTGTTCGAAGGTACTCCCACAACCGAGGTACGCATCACCTCTTCACGAGGGCGCGATGGGCTAGATCGCCCTCCGCGACCGCGCCCACGTCCACGGAATTGAAATCCTCCACGGGAGTGCTGGCCACCGCCTTGATTCTGCGGCCGGGTACCGTTCGATTTCACAACTTGTGGTGCCGCACGGGTTGAAGATGCACCTGCATTATTTTTGGCTGCAATCTTCAACAGTATCTCAGCCTTCTCGGCGGCCTTGACAATTTCATCCCAAGTGGAAACTTCAGGATCAAGACCTTTGCGATGGATTTCGGTCTGAATACCATAGGTAAGGCTATTAAACATCTTAACGACCTTCTCTTGAGTGTCCTCCAACCCAATGGTGTTATAAATTTCAGACCATTCAGCAACATGCTCGGCTACTTCCTTGGCACCTTGGAAGCAGCGATTCAACCGCTTTCGTTGTTCGTTGCGGAAATCCACCGGGAAGCAGAATTCAAACAGTTCAATAAAAAACCGTTTTAAAGTCCAGCCTTCCTCATCAGGTACAACTACCTGGTTGTAGAAGTTCAAAGCCTTGCCGTCAAGATAATATGAGATAAAGTACACTTGTTCGTCTTCTGGTACTCTCCCCATTTTAACGTAAGTCTTGGACTCTCGGGCAAACCGTTGAATTGCATTTGCGTTAGGTTCACCGTTGTAACGCGAAGGAGGTATGGGCTTCAACAGCATCTTCTGCTTGCGAGCATGGCCTCGTTTGCGTTTTGACGACAAACGGGGGCTTGATGCGCCGCGCCGCGAAGATCCAGACTCGTCCTCGTTCGAGGAGCGGGAGCTTTCGCTCGAGCTTGAACTCGAATCATCGGACGGATCGGAAGGCGGCGGTTTAGGCCTAGCCGAAGCTGTTGGAGTGCCACGCAGAGCCCTCTCAAAGAAGTTCTCTGCGGCCAATCTCCCGGGAGTAACATCCCGTGCAATGGGTGTCCCGCGCTTTGCGCTCTTCGGAACAGAAGCGCGCAAAGACTTTGAGTGAGTGTCCTGCCTCTTTTGAAGTTCTTTCAACTCTCTGATTTTATCATCAAGTAGAACGTGCATTTCTGCAACAGTAAGTCCGGACGTGGACCCGCGCTCATTTGTAACGGGGTCATTAGAGGCAGCCACATTATCTGTCGAATTTGTGGACTCAACCTCGGAGAATTTAACTTTCTCCGCAGGTTTGGAAGGAAGTCGAACCGGTTCCGGTTTTCCGACTTTGCGAGGTTTTTCAACCTTGACTTTCTTCACCTTAGGGCTCTTGGAGCGTTTGCGGCGCTGTTTCTCCTTAGCCAAAGGACGGTTTCCATCAGAATCACCCAAGATGTCTGCGAAAAAATCAGAGGGAGTAGAAACTGGTTCCTCCTTGATAACACGATTAATTTCAGCAAAATTAGCCAGCGCTTCACGCTGGGCCTCGAGTTCCTTGTCAGAAAATCCACCCAAAGACTCAACGTCGCCCCAGTTACGGGGATCGACGCCCTTGCCCTTGTTGCGGGACGGGCCCACATTCGGCGGCGAAGAGACGAGGTCATCCTCGTCTTCAACCTCTTCCACTGTCGCCCGACGCGTTTCACGCGGGACAGTGGGAACAGGTTTCTTCGGCTCAGGTGATGAGCCGTTGTTGTCCTGATGGTTGATCTTGATACTTGAATTCTCAACATCTGACCATTCCGACTCCTGGGAGTCAGAGTTCGTTGCGCGACCTGATGCCCCTCGCAATTGAGCGGCATAAGCTTCATGGCGCCTTGCAAGGGCCTCGCGGTCCTCTTGACTCATTTCGCGCGTTGCTTGCGCGATGGTGGACTCGCTTTCGGAACTCAATTCAGAATTGTCATCATTTTTATTCTGATGAGATCTACGTTCGCGATGGGAACGCGCGGTCTTACGGGTAACGGGAGTCCAGCCCCCGGCGATAGCGTTATCACCACGCGGTGCAGGCAGATTGCCAAGCACACCCCAGTCCACCGAGTCAGCCAACAGCGTCGGCAACTCTGAGGACATGTCTCCAGCGCGAGCAGCGCTGGCAGACGGCTCCACCACCGGAGTGGTAGGAGTTTCCAGGGACGCCGAAGCGTTTGGTTTTCCCGCTTCCGAGGAAGCTGGGATGCTCATCGACGGATCGATGGCGGGGGTAACCAGGTCCAGCAAGTCATCGACAGAACCGAACGAAATTCGAGCGGGACTGTAGATAGCTGGAGGAGCTGGGTAAACTCCGGCGCGAGTAGCACCGCGAGTGTGAGGCTTAGAGTCCATTGTTCTTTGGAATTTGAGGGGGGTGTCGGCTACAGAGTGGTAGACCAGGTTGATCAGACCAGGGGGAAACCAGCAGAGGAGCGACGGTGTCGAGCACTTAAAAAGATGTGACGGGGAGCTGTCGGCTACAAGTCGGCGGCTAGTCCCGGCACAAAGGTTTTTCGAGAGAGAGTTGTCGGTTGGTCGGTCCAACAGGAATAAGTGGCGTAACAGTAAGATTGACCCAAGAACGATCTACGTACGGTACAGGTATATATAGTAAGTAAAAATAGGGAGTGATTGTAGAGAAGTAAGTAAGTCAACATCGAGTGGACGAAAAAGGAAGGAAGATCAAAGATAAGATAGTAGAGTAGTTTGGCGCGTGAGCGCCCCGTTACAGGGGTCCAACGCAGGGAATCCGAACGTTGCTAAAACTCTTCGGTTTTTGCTATCGCTTCATACGCCCAGGGTTAGGCCCGCAAGAAATTTATGCGCGATTCTCCGAAGCAGATAGGAAATGAGAAACGAGAGAGAAGAATACAACATTTTGAATGTTCAAAGCTTTGACGCACATTTCGTTTTTTCTAGGGCGCGAATGGGCTTAGATACGAAAGACGTCGGAGTGATCCAGCTGCTAGGTTTTCTGTCTGGAATTTGGCTGGATTGGTTATTCCAGGTGGGTGTTCGAAAGAAGGAGCGATGAGGCGGTGTTTGAGTTTGGCCGTGTCCTCATCATCGATGATTTCAAACACAACCCGTGCGCTTACCTCTTTTCTCCAACCGCTTATTTACCGTTTACAGATCTCGGTAAACTAAACGGAAACGGTAAATAAACAGTTTTAAACCGTTTTACATAAACTGTTTTAAACGGTGAGTTTAGGTGTATTTTCTTTCCGTGCGCTGAGACGTCTATGAGTTTGAAGTGAGTCTCGAAAGAATGATCAATAGGTTCCTTGTTGTCTATAAACCTGAAACACCCTCAAATTTCAAAGCCTCGCAGTTGGAAGCAGGCCATACCGAAGAGCCGCATATTGCCGGCCGGGTCTCACGCTCGAAAACCCACTTTTGGGGTTGGTGAGAGTTGAATGCTGTCGCGGCGTACCGAAATTGAACCTTATAGAGCTTTCAAAATGCGAAAATGAACTCAAATTCCACTGAAACTTACCTCCCGGCGTGCAACTGTTTAACCGTTTATTTACCGTTTATTTACCGTTTCCGGTCACCCGTAAACTAAACGGTAAATTTAAATGGTTAAACGGTAAATAAACGGAAGAGAACGGAAACGGTTGGAGCCCTATTTTCTTCACCAAGTGTTCATCTTGCCTAACATGAAGGTCGAAGGTAGCGCTAATCTCCGACAACGCTAGGACCGCTGCCGCGTTTACCGTGGCGGTGCTCCAAACCAAACGCGCCATCGCCAAAGCTCGCGACGCGCCGTCCGCCGCGAGCATTGGAGGAGCATTGGAGGCCAAGTACCTTTCTCTCGAGACAAAAAACAAGCGTCTCTCCGCCATCGTTAAATCGCAGGAACCACTGCGTTCCACCCCCAGGTAGATGGACCCTCCGTCTACCCACGTAGATGATGGGGTAGACGGCCATGTACATCTACCTAAAGCTACACGCGTAGACATTGGGTGTCTACGTTCATCGACATTCGGCTAAGTTCGGCTACCGCCGTAGCCGAATGTGGCCGAACGTAGATGAACACGTAAATGGAGCGTACCTGCCGAATGTGGTGAGCCTGAGGGCCCACATATGTAATATTCAACTCAATTGCCCGGTGGACCTCGACTGAACCCTTCAATTGAGTAGCTACTCTCTACTAATTTTTTTTTTACGGATTCTCCTGTTGGTTCGGACATCTTCGGCGCTACGGGCGTGAACGGACGTAGACGGACGTGACAGCATGTAGCCGAACGTAGCCGCATGTAGCCGAACGCATCAGCAAACCCGGGGCTTGCTACGTAGCACTACGTAGTTCCTGTAGTTCCTGTAGTTCTGTAGAAAGGGTACCCTCTACGTAGTTCCATGTAGTTGAGTGGGTTTCTATGTAGTTCTACGTAGTTGAAAGGGTTTCTATGTAGTTCTACGTAGTTGAGGTTCTGAAGGTAAGAAAAGTCTTACTCAATCACCGGCCACCCAGTGCTCCACTACTGCTATCTTACATTGTTCAATTCAAGTCAATTCAACTAATTAACTAATGTCTTATTGGATTGTAATTCTATTCTAAGTCATTATTAAACTAAACAAAGTGCTTCCTGAGAGAATCGAACGCGCGACCTAGGGGGTTCAGGCAAAATACAGAGTTCCGTGCACTAACCAACTGAGCTAAGAGAGCATGTAAGCCAATGGGAATGATTCTGATACATAGGTACCCTCCTATATCCAAGCCAGGTTACTCTTCTCTCCGCCCACACCCGTTGCCCATTCACACTGTCTGCTGTATCTGGGGTGTGGACAATTTTCTATCCACTCTGAAAGACTTGACTTTGAAAAAAAAATCCAGGGTGCGTAAAATATGTGGTAGATGCTAAAAATAGACCAAAACCAAAGTTGTAGAGCTTGAAGAGAGCTACAAAAGTCTTCTCTACCACTTTTCGCCAAACAGCTTGGTTGAAGCGTAAAACACAAAATACTTTCTAACACGCGACAATTTTCAAAGTCAGAACAACTCAAAACCAGACCTTCTGCAATTTCCTGAACAATCAGATCTTCATAATGTGTGTTGAAGAGTGGACAGTTGGGCGCTGATCAGAAACCACATAATACCCCATTGAACTACATAAACTACATAGAATCCCCCAAACTACATGGAACTATGTAGAGTCCCTACAAACTATGTAGAACTACATAGCACTACATAGTTGAGCTGAAACTACAGCCAACTACAGCCAACTACACCAACTACACCAACTACAGCAAAAAAGAGGTTTTGCTGATGCGTCGGCTACCTGACGTAGAGACATGTCGACGCAAGTAGATGCATGTTCCATCTACCTGCGTCTACCCCCTTCATCTACACGCGTAGATTCAGGTAGAGGCATGTAGACGCAAGTAGCTGAGGGGGGGTCTACCTGGGGGCGGAACGCAGTGAACTGGATCTCGAGATGGAACGTGGCAGGAACAAGATCGAAAGGTCTCGCCTCGATAAGGAACGCGCTAAATCAAGCGCTGAGCGCATTGATTACTACAGAGCACTCTGTAGTACTCCATAAGAGGGGCCCTACTACAGAGCACTCTGTAGTAAGGCCCCTACTACAGAGTGCTCTGTAGTACTCTGTAGTTGGGCCCCTACTACAGGCCACTACAGGCCACTACCGGCCACTACCGGGAAAATCAGGGTTTGCTGATGCGTGCCAATGCGGTCGTTACTACATCACCCACTACTAAAATGGAATGCATGCAAAGAGGGTTCGATGTCGGCCACCCCTCATGTTTCCACTCTTTGAATGGAGCTCACCATGGCACCGCTACTCCGCCAGCTCTGGGGCGAATCAGCCATCTTGCTCAGTCGAATCTGGATCTTCCAACCACAGATGACGACTTGAATCTTTGGGCCAGTTTTCAACCGTGGGAAACAGCACAACGAACAGATATTTGTTCGCCTTCAATTCTACTCACTTGTTTGATCTCCACTAATTATCTGCGAGCGAATGATCCTACCACGTCCCCTCGGATACCATCTCCCTAAACATTGCAATCGTCTTCTCCAATACTTTTCCGATCCTGGCAGTCTCTTCTTCCGGGGTCGGCTTAGGCTTGCTTGCAGGAAGCTCTGTGACCAGACAGATAGCAAGATCAGGACCCAACGCAATTCAGAACCGTGAAATGCCACGGGACGCACCGCGGTTGGCAACAGAGAACGTCAACAGCAGCTCACCGGCAGCTCCGCGGGACATCACAGTCACAATGCGCAGCCCGTTGCTCACTTCGTGGTACATCTACCGCCCCGCGAGATCAACGATGCAAGCGGTGACCATGGACCGCAGGACGTACGATAGTCGAAGGGTGCGCCTGAACGGTCTCCGTCAGGACCTCAGTCTCCGTCCGGTCCTCGTTTTCCACTGTGAGCTCTTGCACGATCTGAAAATTATGTGTGAATCACATCAAGGCCGCATTTGAACGACTGGACACACCTTGTTGCCGCCGTCGGTGATCATCTTGCTCGCAGGCACATTCGGCAAGAACAGCTGCAGCCCATAGGTAAGTAAATAGATGATCTTAGGAATGCTGGGAGACGTACGGCGGGGTTGCGCGCTCGATATTCGAGGCCTCGCCACAGGTGTTTCTCGGTGAGGACGGGTTGGGCGTCAGGAGGGTTAACGGGGCGGGTAGCTGCGAATGCGGAGGACATTTCAGCAAGAACGACTTGACTGACGTTCACACAAGGAATCCGCCTTTTTATCTTGAACGCCCTTAAGGACGTGGACCCATTGACAAGACGTTGTTCCGAATTCCATCTTTACTAATGTTCCAGTGACAAATATGTCTCCCATAACGAGGTTATGGGAACACGTAGTGTATTTATTTAACCGGAGCTGCCGCCCAAAAGGGAGTGTTGGAAGTGGCCGTTAACTGTTGACCGTTGGCCCATCGACAAGACGGGGTTGATTTTTATCGTGTTCGATCTTTACTAATGTTCCAGTGACAAATATTTCTTTCATAACTAGGTTTTGGGAGCACTTAGTTCATCCGTTTAACCGGTCCCGGGGCTGCCGACCTGAATGGGAATGTTCCAGTGACAAATATTTCTCTCATGACGAGGTCTTGGAAACTCGGCCACTTCCAACACTCCCTTTTGGGTCGGCAGCTCCGGTTAAATGGATACACTACGTGTTCCCATAACCTCGTTATGAGAGAAATATTTGTCACTGGAACATTAGTAGGCCCTCAAACTCAGACGCGGTGAGAAGATACTCCATGCCGAGCAGACTAAGCTGGTGGTTGATAAACAGGCGGCGCTCGCCAACCTGTGGCGCTCAGTGTCTGATATGGAGGCAGGTCTCGAGGATTTCCCTCCGTCCATCCCATCGGTCTCTGGGACGGTGGTCATTGAGAAAACCGCGAATTTAGGTACGTGGAACAAAATTCCACGTACCTGTCTGTTTGGCGTACTCATCAGACCCGGCGGTACAAAACAGCATCTTCGATCCCGACTCCATCTCCTAGTATACGGCAGAGACTGGTCAATTCCTCCCTCGCTATTTTCCTCCGTCCTTACCGTTCCCGTGCAGATTGAGGCTTCGGACTTTTATAGAAGGGAACCTGTTTCCCGCAAGCGGTCAATCCGTTTCGCGCAATCCTCCACTTCACCGACGTTGCTTGTATTCCTAACGTGTCTTTGTTAGCTACAGGTCTCGTCGCCCCTCCTAAAGCAGTAACCAGCGATATTGTGCACTTGGCACCGACGACTTGCATAGCATGTGCACTTGGCACTACTAGCCGCAACCTCACTCGCTACAAAATGCAACCCTGTATAACCTCGCTTAACCCTCAATATACATACACTTTTGTTGCCCGATGCTCGACGACGTTCATTTGCAGGGGCCTACTCTGTCTACTCCGCAATTGCAGCTGGCAGCTTTTCGCAAAATGAATCAGTTTCGCACTAGGACAATGGGAGAAACTGATTGACGAGTTGAATGCCTTCGCGGAAGAACACTCGATGCAATGCCTGGTCGCTCGGAATCACCGGAAGCCGCGCCAAAGAAGATCACACTTGTTCTACCGCGTCACTAACGGCAATTGGCTAAACATGGCAAGCAAATTTCGAGTCGTTTGTACAAAGTGTGTGAAACATTTGAGTGGTTCTGAGCATCCACATTCAAGACCTCGTTCCCACAAATTCCTCAGCTCCGTTCAGAGGAAGCCCGTGGCACCGTGCACCTGGCCCTCATTTTTGTTGCATTTCTCTAGCAGAATTTACGTTCGGCTTGGGATGAAGTCTCTGGTCCTAGAACTTTATTGATATATTCCGCACTTTACTGGCTATGCTTTAAGGTATGACAAGACCTCATGGCGCGTGGCGCGCATCCTCCTACCATACAGACCTGAATTATGCTGGTTCAGGAGAATTCCCGTTCGATTCGATTAGGTCCTTCGGGGCTATAATGGTGAAGCATTTTTTTCTTGCACAGGGGATGCACGATATTCGGGACAGATCTGGGTGGCGACAACTCTCCATAGCGCGTCATGCGCGGTGCGTTTGCCAGACTCACCGTTCGAGCCGGCATGAGATCGTCAATCGGAGAGACCGGATTTTATTTGTAGAGCTAAACACGCAATATTCCTGAACTCACATATCTGTCGGAGAAAACTACATAGATATTCCTCGCTGCTCCGAATTTTGCCCGTAAGTCCTATTCGCTCCAGCGCGACACTATTGGCCTTGTTGGCCAACAGGACTGGCCCTGGCACCCCGAGACGTTCCCATTCGCCCATCATCTCGGTGTTGCCGCCCTTGAAGCTGTTCTGGTCCTTATGCATGCAACATCCGGCCCAGATGAAGAGGAAATTTTATCTGCGGAGGTGCGCGTCGATGTGTCGATATTTCGTGTCTGGGTACAAATCTTGTCATTCATGAGTTTAGGTCATCGCAAAAAAAGGTTTGATTGGCTTACTTGGTGCCCCTAGTCCTCAGGAAACCTTGACACAATGTTAAATGCCAGAGAAGGGTTTGCAGCTCACGGAGGGCCGATTTGGCGCGTCAAGTCACCGTGACATCACGCGATTGTGTCACTTAATCACAATTCAGCTGGACCAAACTTGATATCACCGCCACTTTCGACCTCGGCCAAACCTCTTCATCTTCAATGCGTTCTTCCCTCAAAACCGCGTCGAGTGCTGCTTTTCTTCTGATGTGACCATCGAAGGACCATCCTAACTCCCAGTGCCTCGCCGTACTCCTCTTCACCGCTTGGTCGCAGGACTCCTGCTAGCAGTGCGACTTTCCGTGTCTTGCGACTGCGATTCGATCTTTGTGGGGCCAAGGCCGCTTGGCACCTCCTAATTGTTGAGGATGAACAGGTAGGGGCGTCAAGCTTTCTAAGAAGAATGGTCACTGCGCCTACTAATCGCGATCACACGAATAAAGGAGGACACGGGCAGGATGTTTTTCGCATTCACCACACTCGGGAGGGAGGTTGAGTCAACATCTGGTTATTTAATCGGCAATTTCGCCGAAGTGGAAGGACCAGTCGGAGTTCTCCGATAAATAGGTCAACCCAGGGACTTCTAACGATGCTCCTAAATTCAGGCCCAGCGCTCGATCGCAGATCGGCGAGAGTTTCCCTTAAAGTCCAGAATGGCTGCGCTGATCTCTCAGTCGTTCGTTTTCCCCCACTCACGTTCTTTTTCGCCATGCATTTCACGTCGGCGCTCACAATCTTTACTCTTGCCACCATCTCCTGCGTCCTCGCCCACGATATCACCCCCCGTCATATCCCCAGGGGAAGCCCTACAACTACTACCTCAACCCCTGATGTCTGCGGCTGTATCTCTGGTACCCTCAAGGTCAACGGTCACTACGTCGGAGTCTTCGGTAGTACGTTTTGTTTCATTTATTTATTTCAATTGCCTCTTTAATCCCCCGTTTCAGCCGAATTTTGCGCATGTCTCAGCGTCCTCTCCGACGTTGTGACCACCACCACCTCTCCCATCATCCTCCTGGGTCTCCGTCAGTATGGCCACGACAATGTCGTTAGCACCCTACGGGACATGGTGCGTTACCGCCGAACTGTCTCCGTGCTTTAAACTGAGCCCTATTCACCATAGATCGACAGCTGCGAGGACAAAAACAAAAAGACCTGCACACACCCCACGCACTCCGTTCCAAACTGCTCACGCAAAGACCTCTGCGGCCACACCTGTCAGGCTCCCTGGAAGGACTGCAACGGGCAGTGCAAAATGACTTGCCAAACCGGCACCCTCTCACAATACAAACGTGATGATGATTACTGGGGCAAGCGCACACAGCGGTCATGCAGAGACGGCTGGACGGCGTGCGGAGTCCCCGGCGGCGGACCTCGCGACTGGGAATGCGTCGATACCCATAACGACCTCGAGAGCTGTGAGTTCCCCTTCCTCCTGTATCTACTCCCTCTTTCTGACGTCGGTCGCAGGCGGTGGATGCCCCACCGGAGTAATCTCTTCCCTCACTGGCGACTCCGTCGGCAAAGACTGCAGCACCATCGCCCACGTCTCCGACGTATCGTGCGTTCATGGCGGCTGCGCGGTCCACAAATGTTTGCGCGGCTTCCGGGTCTCCGATTCCGGCGATTCCTGCGTGAAGGCGGAATCGAGCTTCTTCCGCAACACCCTCCAGGCCGCCGCTGCGTATGGCCTGGAACACCTTCCTTTCCACAAGTAGTATAGTTGCTACGACGCTCTTTCAAGGACTTGATTTATCTAAGGACTACTTGTTCGACATACATAGACATTTTTTTATACACGCAGCGTTCACTCATGGGCATAAATTGCAATAGAGTAGAACTTGTCTGCTAATGGGAATTGATATAGGCCCCCCTCCGCACATATGCTGTACTTCGTCATTTTATGCCCCATGCCGTTTATGCAAAGACCTGTATTTTCCATGAGATTTCGTCAAGTGAAATGGACTTGGCCATGAGAAGGGCCGAAAGATTCTAATTTGTTGATGAAGCCAGCCCGTTCCTTTTCTGTTCGTTCATTTGTTCAACTCAGGGGGTGGCGCCCCGGTAACTTTGAAGTACGGCGGCCGAGTAGATCCATATCAGTCCCCTCCTGTCCTCCAAGCCAGAGGTCTCGTTTCCAATCAGCAGGAACTCTCGCGTCGTCCGATTTGTGAGTTGAATCCCAACGGATCTCAGTATATATCCCTTGCACTCTAACCCCTGCTTTCCAGGGAAGATTGGCTGCAAAAAAATGAAGGACCATCTCGAGAACGTCTTCTCATTGCACTCTACGGTAAATGGGCCACGTTGAATGCAGGAGGCCTATAAAGCTGACGTTACGACCTCTTCAGAAGGAGATTCCTCCGGAAATCTTGCTTGCCATTTTTCGCCTCGCCCTGCTGCCTTCGTGGAAAATGACCCCTGGAACGTCAGCTCCGCCCTTTCCTTATCCCGTTTGGTCTGTCGATATTTCCAGGAAGCGGTCTCTCCTTGAAGTATGCAAGACCTGGTACAGCGCTGGTCTCGAGTTTCTGTATGAGAACGTAGTGCTGGCGGAGATTGGCCAAATCCTGGTATTCGTCGACACGCTCAAAGCGCGTCCAGAGTTTGGCACTTTGGTTCATTCCATCAACATCTGCTACAGAGTTTTTCGCGGATACCGCAATGTCCATGACGAAGCCGTAGACCAAATATTCAAGTTTTGCCCCCGGGTCACGCACTTTGTGTTCCACCCACACGATTACCTCCGAGCCACACTCCCCACAGTCGGCCTCTCAATCACTACCCTCGACTTGGGGGATTGTGTGCCATATGACGTCGCCCTCGGCGCTCTGACTCAACTCTGCGAGACGCTGGAGTCGCTGTCGGTGGCCCTTCCCTGGCGAAAGGAGATCAACCATCCTCTACTCACTTTCGTTCACTTGGCCAACCTCCGCCTCTGTGTCGGCATGCAGTGCGAATTTCCCGCCCGATACTGGACCCTTCCATGCCTGCAGCGTCTCTCCTTGCGTCACAATCGCGCACTGGGCTCACTTCCCCCGGACCTCGAGCTTGTCTCTGACGTTCTCAAGGTGTGCGGGGCCACTCTGAAGCGTCTCAGAATATCCGATATCCTTCACTCGGTCATGTGTCGGTTGACTCTGCAAGACGTGCTGAGCCAGTGTCCCGTGCTAGAGCATCTAGGCGCCACTGAAGCGCAGTTGGAATCGGGGAGTCAAAAGACGCTTCGTTGGTTGGACATATTCGGCTCGCGCGATGAGTTGCCCGCGCCAGATGCAGAGTGCCTCAAGCGCGACTTCCCCGCGCTCCGTGCGTACCGATACGTCTCCGCGCACCATACTTTCTTCGCGGATACTCTGCCAATGCGCCTTGCCGCAACTGCCGCGGGAGCCCCGGAGGCAGTCTTCATTGACGCGGCCGTGGATTACAACTTCCCGACCTTTTCGTGGTTAGCTGCGCTAGCCGAGGCAAGATTGGAGGACGACAGTTCTGAGGATGATTCTGACTTTTTCTTCGATGAAGAGGATGACGATGGAGGGTCAGCGTCGACGGATTCAGATTCAAATTCTGACAAGACGGGATACGAGGGATTGGACGCCGACGGCGAAGATAATTGGGAAATCGACAGTGAGGGGGCGCTGATGGCTTACCGGCGCGAGTGGGTTCTGGACTGAGTACTGTATTGAGTTCAGTGCCGCGTGGAATATCAGCCGAATCAACTGTCGAGGCGATATGGGTGCCGAGGTGAAATCTCACTGCTGCCGACTCCATAGTAATAGTGGGTTTGCTCACCTGCTCGCCATGGCTTGCGCGCGCTGCCGTCCCCGTGCCCCTAAGCTCATTTTTTCCACATCTCTTTTGATCTCGAGCCCGTAGAATCACATGTAATATTAATGCGGTGAACACTGCGCTGAGTATTCATTCGAACACCGAGAATCGCCTTTTGACGTGGCTTTTGTATTCCCGTTTTGACCACTATATCATATTTGGTGTCATAAATTTGCCCTGCAGGCTGCGGCCCATCGCGCTGTACACATATGGCTTCTGCGTTCTAGTATGGGATTCTTCGTACGGGCTCGGCATTTCGAACCTCTGATCAAGTAAGCAACTTGTAATATGGTAATGCTGCCCAAGCTCGTAAAGTCGTCAGAATGTTCGAGTAAGCTCTCAAGAAAATTTACTAAAATTTATCTTCCCCGGTCCCGTTTACTCGAAGTCGAACATACTTTCCTTTCCCAATCGGTTCCGAGAGTGTGATGAGTCGTCCATGTGCATCAAATGTGCATCATCGCTGATTCGTGTGACACCGATTGATGTCCGTCCACTCGGATCGACGTGAAGTTTTCAAATTGTGCTCTGCGCACTTCCCCAATGGCCCACCAAAAAATACAGCCTCGTCGTCTCACGAATCTCATCGAGTATACGAACTTTGCAGCCTCCACACTTAAAGAGCTATCACGGACGGCCCAGGCGCCACACCTTCTTTCAGCCGCTGCGCTTGTCTCAATAATTCTCGAGTTTGCGAAGGTCCATTCAATATCAGTGACAGAGGAAGAAAATCTAACAAAGCCATAATTCAGGTCTACAAAATCAAAGAGCAGATGGTTCAGATGATTGAACAAATTCACGAGATTTTGTGCGCAATTATCGGCCTGTATTCGGATTCAGGAATGTCGATGGTGCCCCCGGCACTTTTGCGTGATATTGCGAAGTTTACGGAGTGCATATTCCTTCGTCGTTGCAGAGCGCTTGCTAACCAGAATTAAAGAACGCTGCAAAATATCTATATGCTCATGAAACGTCAGCGGGACATGGGGAAGATAAAGCAATTCTTCAAATACTCAGACAATGCTTCTCAACTGGAAGCCTGCGCAGTCTACCTACAAGCCGCAGCGGCGGCGTTCAGAGTGCGTCTTTTCTGCGTTCATGAATTCACAAATCCTCATCTGCGGCAGGTTCAAACTAGTATTTCAACGCTCCAGAGCATGGGAGGGATGCAGAAGAGTGTCCAACAACACCATGAAGAGCTAATTGCGTTACTTGCTGCACATCCGGACATGATCTCTACTGATTCCTCGTCGGTGAGTACTTTGGTCTTTATCTTTCCAGTCTGACGTGTTTTCCGTGTAGGTTGGGACCCTGTCGAGTCTGGGCAGCAGGTAGGTCATGCATTCCCTTCGTGATACACAATGCCGAGGACAATTTCACAGCTCGGATTCATTCGCAATGTTTCCCCCATCTCCCAAGCTATTTCATGGCCGTGAAACTGAACTCGCCCAAATCATGGATATTCTCGCTCAAAACTCTGCCCGTGCAGTAATTCTCGGCCCAGGAGGCATAGGAAAGACAAGTCTCGCCCTCACTGTGCTCCATCATCCCAACACCGTGGCAAGATACGTCCATCGACACTTCGTCCCCTGTCATGCTATCCCCAGCTGCTCTGAACTAGTGGCAAATATCGCGTCGCACATCGGCGTCACCCCTGGTCCTAACCTCGCTCGCAAAGTCGTTCGACATTTCTCGACCAACCCCGCTTCGTTGTTGATTCTCGATAACTTTGAAACGCCGTGGGAGAGTGTGAGCGTTCGTGAGGATGTGGAAGAGTTCCTTTCGCTCCTCGCTGACGTGCCGCACCTCGCCCTTCTGGTCAGCTCTTCCACTTTTTTTGAGCCCCGTTGAAAGGTGAAATCTGATATCTCGCAGTTAACCATGCGCGGCGCAGAACGACCTGGGAAAGTCAAATGGACGCGTCCTTTCCCAGTCCCACTGTTGCCCTTGACAGCAACGGCAGCGCTTCAAACCTTCGTGGACGTTGCCGATGATTCTCATGACAAAGTAGCCGTGCAGCAATTGCTTGAATTGACTGGCAACCTCCCTCTGGCAATTTCTCTCATTGCCAACGTCGCGGCGTATGAAGGTTGCGATACCGCTCTAGAGCGGTGGAGGACGGAGAGCACTCGTTTGCTGTCCGATGGATACGATCAGACGTCCAGCCTTGACATCTCCATCATGCTCTCCCTTTCGAGCACACGGATGACGTCAGAAGCGCACGAGTTGCTCAGTCTTCTCTCGATGCTCCCTGATGGCCTCTCTGATGCGGATTTAATCCAGAGTGCGCTGCCCATTCCCAACATTTTAGATTGTAAATGCAGCTTAATGCGAACATCACTCGCATACAACGATCACGACCAGCGCCTCAAAGTCCTCATTCCCATTCGCGAATACGTGTACAACGTATACCCGCCGTCCACCGAACTCAAGCTGGCCATCCGCTCATATTTCCACCAGACCCTCGAACTATGGGACCAGTATAAACACGCCGTGCCGACCGGCTCCATGGCCCAAATCTCGGGCAACCTAGGGAATCTCAATCGGGTTTACTTGGATGCCATGCAGACGGATTATTCGGACATGGACACGAGCCTGCGGAGTGTCCTTCTCCTCAACACGTTGTCTAGACAGAGAATTCGTGCCCCTTCCCCCGTGATGGAGCATCTTGCCCAGAAAATTATGCACCGACAAGATGCGCCAGTATATGGCGACTATTTAATCGAAACCCTTCAATCCTCGGGATACTTCGGTTTGACGGACACGACCTGCCAAATCGAATTAGGCCACCGTTTTTTCGAGAGCGCGGGTGAACTACCTAGAGGTATGTGCTTCCTCCAGCATCAATTTCGTCGCCTGAATATTTATTTTGCAGCGCGATGGCATAATGCTCTGGGACAGTACTACTTCATTCAAAGTAACCACGAGAAGGCGCTTTACCATCGAAGGGCGGCGGCATCGCTGGCAGAGACGTTGGAGACGGCAACCCTAATCTCACGCCACGCACTGCAGGGAATCGCGCAAATTTTAACGGCGCAGGGAGACTACGTCGGTGCAAAACTCCACGCCAAAAAGGCACAAGACTGTGCCCATAGTTTGGGCGATATATTTGGCGAGGCTCCCCTCCTCGCTCTGCAGGCCAATTGTTGTATATCTCTTGGTGATTTCCGCCAAGCAGCGCAACTGTGCGTGGAAGCAAGGCAGCTCCTGAAAGCGTGTGGTCTGGAGGGAGGCGCCGCTGATGTTTCAGCTCAGATTTACCAGGCGGAGATCCACATGCTCAGGACCGAATATTCCGAGGCGCGAACTATCAACGTGTTTCTTACATCGCTCGGTGCACTCCCTACCTTCCACACGGCCTACGCATACCTCAATATTGCTCTCATTGACGCCGCAATTGGGGCGGATCCCGACCTCATTCGCAGCAACGCAGATACCGCCCAGGACCAGCTCACCGTCTCGCTCGCGTGGCCGATGGGCGCTAATCTCTGTAATATTGTGTACGCCGACCTGCATTTCCTGCGCGGAGACTTGGCCCCCGCCGAATCACTGTATGCCGCGTCGTTCGAAGCGATGCGAGGGAAGGCGGATGAGGGGGCTATTATGTGCTTGGAGCGGCTCGCAGATCTTGACAATCGCATGTGCGGCGTGGAAACCACGCTACAATGGGCCGTGCTATTCCTTGTGTCAGCGTCCAAGACGAACAACAGGCTGGCTTTGATGAAGTCGTTGCGTTGTCTGGGGGATCTTTCGAAAACCCAGGGCGACGAAGAGACAGCGTTGCGGCTTTTCGAGGTTGCGTTGGATGGATTTACACTTATGGGTATTCATCGGTGGGCTGCTGAATGCATGGTTCGGATTTCGGCAATCCTGGAGAGGCGGAGGGAGGTTGTTCGGTGCTCGAGTCTGTTGCTGGAGGCGAGACCGCTTTTTGAGCGCTCGTCGCAGACTACGCGGGTCAATTGGGTGGACTTTAAACTCCGAACTCTCGTTCAATATTCCTGAACTAGAGTTAATTCCGAACTTTCGAAATATATAAGAACTGGCTGAAGCGATCCGGGTTCCTTGAAGCCCTCGGACAATCATTACTTGACCATCTTGATGGCATAGAGTATGCATGTACTCTTCCAATCGAGTCTACCTACAACTCCGACGATTTGAATACCTGGGGAGCTTCGGCTATCTCGGGCATGTTGAAAATACATGTTGTGGCCATTCAAAGCATTTTGAAGCCATGACGAGCTTTCTGAGAGATGAATATACTTACATGTGTGCTTTATCTCAGCCAATATCACGAACGAAGCACATGATACATCAACTCGAGTTCAATTTCGAGCTATCGGCCTTCACCCGACAACGCGTGATGTTGCCAGAGTCACTTGTGTCTGTTTCGGCTGAGCCGCACAGCGAACTGAATATGACCATTGAGACCGAATTACCTCTTACGAACTACGTGTGCCCGATAATACGTACCAGAAAATATGGCGAGAACGATCCAGACAAAGATCATGGGGATTATGTAGCAGTCAGATGGTGCTCAAGCGGGGGAGTAGTGCAGAAGTGCCGCGGGCTGAAACACAACACTTGTATGCAGCCGGAGATCGAGTCCTTCGGCCGTGGTCAAGGTTAACTTGGTGCATGATGTCATCCCGTAGGTCAGATGTGGCCATTTACGTCGCCGTTTCGCCTTGAGTTTGATCTTTCATTGTCTTTTTTCGTCTCACACCCAATAAAGCAAAATTTCCACATATGTGAAAACTGGCGAAGGCTGAAAAAACTTTGTACTATAAGTTGTAAGGGTAAAAAAAAGGCTGGGAGAAGCATTTCAGGGCTCATAGTAAGCTAATACCGCCAAAATTTACTTCTTACTCATCTCAGGATGTACTGAGTCAATAATTCCACTCCCAAGTGGTCCAAAACGACTCCGGGATAGCTGAGGAACCATGATATGTCGCACATTAAAAACAAAAGGTATTGGAGGTATGAACCAGATTTGGGAGGCGGCGGGAAGTTCGGCGGAAGCGGCCCGGCGCTAGGAGTGGGAAAGACCTTAAAACTTTCGACTCAGGATCCGATTTTCGAATGCCGACGTCCCCATGACCAGAGGCAGCCGCTGCAAGATGCTGTTTGTGCGAGATGACTGCCGCAAACTAAAAATAGTTGCTTCTTTGAGTTGTGGAGCAGTGGGGGTGACCGTTTATCCCGACGGCCAGACGAACGCGTCCTTTTAGTAGGTTTCAGAAGTTGATGATTCGTCCTCCAACGCAATGGCCGCGGCGGTGGTGACGGTGAACAACAGTGATGATAGCCATGCTGGCGAGGTGATTATTATTGCGATGATTGAACCAAGGATACTTAACTTTGAAACTACATCAGGTTGAGCTGTGCGTGAGAGGGCCGGCATCGTTCGCTGCTTCCTGGATTGCGGGAAGATAAAGTAAATTATGACAGCCGCACGAGGGGAGAGGTTGGAACCTCTGTCCAAAGGGTGGCGCCACTTGCCCCACTTTGATCCATTAGTAGACCCGTGTGCCATCATGTCTGCAGAAGTCGTGGCGAGCCCAAAATCCTTGATTCCGTCTGCTATGTCCGCCTAGGTCGATGGCTACACTCTCACACCTGTCTAAGTGGCATCGGCGGGCCGCACCAATTCACGGTTGAGGACCCAGTGTCAACGCATCGATATACTCTCGTCGAAATTGGCAGCGCTCGGGACTAGTTTGCGGGAGCGATTCCTATTCAGTTGGAAAGTTTGAATCTGGATGCGCTCATTGTCGGTGGAGCAGACTTAAGTACCCATCGTTGAACGTGCGTTTCAACCTACATCTTTATCCACATTGATTCGCACCGAGAGATAAATAGTGCCAGACAATCACCTATCCTCCCTCCATGGTTCTCAGCGAGAGATAAAAACCGCAAGCCACTCACCATCCACCTTCCGCGAACACCGAACTCTTCTTCCAATCCAATCTATCATGGGGACCGAATCATTTCTATCTCTGGAAGCACTGCCATCCCTTTCCGGCGTCCGAGTCGGCTTTCCGTCACTCGGTTCTTTCGCACTCCCCCATCTCTCTTGCACCTTTGCGCGACCCATCCATCCCTTTTCATGACTGACTCAGTCACCATCATTATCGATGACCAGGCTCTCCTTGCACACTCGGTACAGAACGCACCGACGGTAGGCGACCCAGGGGGGTGGTACCCTAATTTCAACAGCTGCTACAACGGGTCCGTGTTCATACCGCAGGCAAACCACGGTGCAATCTGGGGGTGGGCCCTCCAATTTGAAGGTGAGTGAGCGATTCTACTTATGTTTATGTTCAATTTCTTGTGGTAATGCTAAATCCAGGAGCCTCGGTGTCGCTGTTCGGGGTTACACCGCCGAGCCAGTATAATCAGACCATTGAGATCGCTGATCCTGCGTCCGACAAGGATATTATCATGCAGCCCAACGAGTATCGTCCATACACGTACCCGTCTGCAGCGTTTGGCGGCCAATTCTACACCTCGGGCACCCTACCTGCGCCGGGGCAGATGCTAGTTGGGCTCAGCAACGCGAACGGCATCGCGATTGACTACGCACTCGTCACGGCGAGTAATTTGACCAGCTTGCAGGGGCAGACGATCATCGTGGACGACGCCAGTCCCGAGATTTTCTGGAACGGAAGTTGGAGTGCGCAAGATAACTTCACGGTGCCGGTGCCCTGTCTCATTCCGTCGCCGGAGGCGTATGAGAACGCGACACTGAATTATCCGAAAGGTGTTTCCTTCACTGCGAACATATCGTCGCATGCGAATACCTGCCATCAGAGCAGCAATGTTGGAGCCTCATTCACATTCCAGTTTGCCGGTGAGTGGATACACACATTTCGTTCTTTATGTGATGCACTTGAATTTATCGATAAACCCAGGAACATCCCTTTTAATATCCGGAATCACCCCGGGCGTCGTGGGCCCTCAGGCAAACTGGCTCCTGACAATGGAATTCACGCTCGATGGAAACACCACTACGAATGTGTTCACCCCTGGAACGGAGATGTTAGTCAAGCCGCACTTTGTGTACTTCAACGCGACATTCGCTGCAGTAACGGGCAACCACACCCTTGTTGCGAAGGTCTTGGATGTCGCGGGGAGTCCGCAGCCTGCGGCGCGGATCGATTATATCACATACAGGCCGTCATTTTTGACAATTGCTGACAAGCCGAATTTTCCCCCTCCCGCTGCGAGTGCTACAGGCCCTACAGTCCAGCACCGCATTTCGGTTGGGGCGATTGTAGGCGGAGCAGTCGGGGGATGCTTGATGCTTGCTCTACTCATGGGCGCATTCTGGCTCCTGCAACGGAGACGAACGAAAGACAGAGAACAATTGGGTGTGTGTTTGGCTGGTTTGGTATGAATTTGGTGATCGCTAATAATTATTCCTCTTCCAGCTCCGGAACCTTTCGTATCGTCTGCTACTCCGCAGATGCATGAGAGGACTGGACACTCAAAACAAGAGCTACTGTCGGGGGATGGAAATGCCTTCGCTGAACGGAGAAGCAACCTCGCTGCTGAGATCCAAAATCTCGAAGAGTCAAGAAACGGTGAGATGGCCGCAGAGGAGCAGTCCGTGGCCGAGAGGTTGCAGGTGTTACAGGCACAGATGAATACGCTGACCCTGGAGATGCGTCAGCATTTTGACCCCCCGTCGTATACATGAGGGATCGAGGTGTGATTTCAGGGTGTATGTATTGCAATTGACGGGTGTGGTGTGCATGGATCAGAGCTGCCCCGTTGACATATTTGGCGCGCCGTTTCTGATCCCACGAACAGGTATCAGCGCATTCGATGCTGAGCCACTTTGAGCCACTAGTTGAGCTGTCATGTACGGGATGCTTGTACTCTTTCCCGAATGATTAACAACTAGTCATGCTTCCTAAGGGGAAAAGACAAGGTTATGCCCTCGAATGTTACAATACTCGGAACCGTAAATGTGAGGCTGCATTCAATGCACTCCCCACCCCGTGGAGTGGAGGTGGCCTCGCTATAATCCCATGTTATCTCAATCTGTGTAGTCTGAGCTGTCCGGCGCCTCGATTATAGCTAAAACATTTGCTGTGGAATAAATATCTGTTCGTTGTGCTGTTTCCCACGGTTGAAAACTGGCCCCACAAGTCGACATCTGTAGTTGGAAGATCCAGATTCGACTGAGCAAGATGCAGATGGCTGATTCGCCCCAGAGCTGGTGGAGTAGAGGTGCCATGGTGGGTTCCATTCAAACGTGAGGGTGGCCGACATCGAACCCTCTTTGCATGCATTCCAGTTTAGTAGTGGGTTAGTAATGAAAGGTAATGAAAGGGCAGCATTACCACACATCTGCAATTCGGTTGTCTTCGATAGCGCAACATAAAGTATGTGGAGGGCTCAAATGACTTGAATATATCGAGGTCAGTTTGAACCGTGGGAATTCACTATTGACCCACTCGACCAATTTTCCACCACGTCAAACCATAAGAGTAGACCTAACAGGCTTTCTTTAGCGGTTTGGGAGGTTGACAAAGGTATCAGTACAGCTCTATGTGCATCGAGCAGAACAAGACTAGGTAATAATATTCAGGACGGAAGTTCAAGCTTCACTGCCGTGCGCGGCACTAATGCGCATTGCCGCGCTATTGCATGCCATTCTATGTTCACTAACCGTGTTTCAGTATTCTGTCAAAATTTGTTGCCAGCCTCACGGCACCCAACCGCACAACACGGGATTGCAAATTGATAAGTGGCTGGAGTCGCAGAAGTTTGCAAATTCTCCGAATCATCTGTTCGACCAAATCCCACGGTTGAATGTTGATCTAGAGGCCCCGACCTGTTACTAACCTATCACCAACTGACTTTCGACAGGCATCAGCCTATTCTTACACCTCCAGCTCTCGGTGACTTCGATACTCAGCTTCAACATGAACGAGCAGCAAGTGTTGGATTTGAGATTGAATTGGGCTTTCCTTCTTCATGATCATCTTCTTGTGCATGTGCTCGACGTTGAATGAATTTGCCGTGATTCCGCCCGGGATATTGACTTGAACCTTTCAATGTGGATTCATCGAGGTTCAAACTAGATCGTGGGTTCCATCCATTCACCATCATTCATTCGAATCCGCCAATATGAGGGCCGTGCTCGGCCCGAAGTTTTGTTTCAAAACGAAAAGGTCTATCGCACCCAGCACTCCGTTCACTCTTCTAGATACCACATTCTTTTTCGCCGTCATTCATTCTTTTGTCGCCCTCGCAAATTCGAATTAGTTGAGTTGAATTTGACCGGAAACGCCCCTATCTCATTTTACGGCATCCGTATTTGGTGACGCGTTCGCTATCACATGATCGTGTTGCTCTTCCCACCACGTCGACCTTTTTTCTCTTGCTCTCAACTTGCTCTCAATTCGCGTTGACTCGGTTTTTCTGAGTTCCAGTGTGCCTATACAGCTCTCTTCTCCCAAGTTTACCAGTTTCCCTGGGTTCTTCAGGGGTTTCAGAAATTCCCATGCATCGCAAGAACGGACTCACTTTGTCTGCAGTTCTACAGTTGTGTCCATTTATTATAAGGTGAATCTCCCACTCTTTTGGCACTCCGAGCAGTTTATATAACGCTCGATTTGTTTGTAAACATTTGGTGGCATACAGGGTGGATACACGAGAACGAGAACGCCGTGAGGAGGACAGCGAATAACGAATCTACTACCCTTGTCCACCTCCACCCTCCCTCCTGCGAGTCCTGGGTCTCCTTTCAGCGCTTCAGCGGCGGAGGAAGGTTCTGCAAAATCTGACGAGTGGAATAACGGCGTATACTACTAACATAGTGCGGGGTCGATCATAATTCCCTTCGAGGTGCGCTTTTCCCGTCAGATTCTACGCTCATTGTAAGGGTGTATGCCCATTGAGCGCACGCTATAGCAGATCGCGCGCTGAGGTGGAGGTGGACTCACGGATTGAGCTCTGGCGCAAAGATGGCGGCCCCCTGCTCCAGGGCGCGGACTGCGTGCGCGGAGGTCGTATCAGTCCCAGCAGATGTCTCACCTCTTCGCACAGACGCCGTCGACAACATGCAGACCAAGGTCGACCTGCTGAAGTACTGCCACGAGCGGAAAATGGTACGTGTGTGTGTGTGCAACTGCGCAGGCAGTGCTAACCACCCCGATAGGTGTTCACGTCCATGGGCGCCGGCGCGAAATGCGACCCCACGTGGATCCAGATCAGCGACATCTCACACAGCGTGTACGACCCCCTCGCGCGCGCCGTGCGCCGCCGCCTGCGCCTCCAGAGCGTCGCCTTCCATCCCCGTCATCTACTCCACGGAGGTCCCAGGCGACGTCAAGCTGCTGCCCCTCCCCGACGACGAATTCGAGACAGGACCGCACGCGAAAGTCGGCATCCGCGTGCGCATCCTCCCCGTCCTGGGTACGTTCCCCCGGGTTATTCAGCACCGCAGGTGACTCACACCCCCGCAGGTCCGCTGCCCTCGATCTTCGGGCTGCACGTCGTGACGAACGTGCTCTGCGAGCTCGCGCGCAAGCCCATCGCCCACACGATCCCGATCAAAAACCGCCGCAAGCTGTACGAGCGGATGCTGCGCGACCTCCAACAGCGCGCCGGGGGGGCGAGGCCCTGCTCCAGTGCGTACATGCATCCTTCTCCGCCTCACTCGCCACACATTAATCGACACAGCCGCTTTCCGATAGACGAGGACGTGGCGCTCATCTTCGAGGACGTGCACCGCTGCCGTCGAGAATTGCGTGGTGATGGACGCAGGGGACGCGGAGCGACATACGCAGGGCGAGGTGTGGGGGAGGAGGTGGGGGCGGTCGTACGAAGGCGGGCGAGGGTGAGTTATGTAGGTGTAGACGTAGATGTGAGTGGAGAAAAATCGTATATTATCCCGACTCTGCCTGGGCGCTAATTTAAAAAAAAAAGACGTTGTGTACGTGCTTCATGTCCAAGAGTCTGAGGAGTGAGGGAGGCCTCCCCCAATGTCGATTCCTGACGAACCGCTGCCACCAAATCCGACTGGATTCTGTTTCCTCGCTCTCAAAAGCTATCTTTGACCCTAATCCTAATCTGAATTCCCTTTCCGGTACGCCATTGGTAGAAGCATCGATCCTGTACATCCACAACAAAACTCGGAAAATGCGCGTCTAGTTGGATCTGCTGATTACGGCGTAATTCTCCCTCCGGCGCTGAATACTTATGGGCGCTTATGGGCGGTCAAGTTTGCAGTCAGCTGGCACCGAATCAAGCACGCTGTCAAGTGGCGGAAGTTATAAGCCACGGGAGACTTGTGGAACGCATTCCGCTCCTCGACACAGTACATGGCCAATCCTTTTTCACGTTGGTGGCGAGGACGGCGCACGAATCCGACTGCGACTTCGCCAGATGACAGTCCCGTCGCTGCGTCACCCACAAGACCTCTTTTGGGTTGGTGGCGAGGACGCCGGTCCCGCGGGACAGATGTGAAGCACAATGCCTCAGACAACAGGCCACCGCCGTCGGAATCCCCCCCTGTGGCTCCGACGAATCCACCTCCTTCAATCTCTAAGGCGCCCGTCCGGTCTGCCATGAAGAAATCCGCTGGTGCACAAGATCCTGGAAACAAGCAGGGGCGGGGCCGCGTTCATTTTGGGGAGGGCTCTGGTGAGTCAACGAAAATCAACCGATTTATCTGCGGCGTCATTGAGAACGCTGTGTAGAAACTATAATTGAGGTCGTGTCCGACTCGGATGAAGAGAGTTCAGAATCCACGCCCGACTTCGTTCCGTCGACGATGGATGTGCTTGCTAGGCTCTCGGTCACTTATCCTTTCGTGCAAGGTGAATCGAGACCAGCTTACCTCCCGTGTTCTCCGATATCTAACGCCCACTGCGCGCACAGCCGTCTTCCTCCTATTCAAGTTTGTGTCCCAACAAAAAGAACTGATCAACGATCGGTGCGGCGCTTTATTCCACCGCTTACCAGTAATTTCATGATTTTTGTAGGAAAAGCAAACATCTCTTTGAGGAGATGGCAAAAGGCGTACGCGCCCTCACCCAGTCAATCCCTTTTCTCGTTTAGTCTTGCGGATCTAACTCATCTCTTCAGTATCGACGAGCTTGATTTGGAACAGTCTGAGACATCCATCAAAAACCTCACCGAAATTTGCGAGAAGATGGCGATGGATATCAAGGCCTGCTGCAACGGTGAGTTGACTGTATAAAATCCAAATCTTAATCGAGTAACCTTCCGCAGTACTTGATGTCTACCAGAGGCTCCAACCGCTGCAGAAGTTCCTGACGGCGGGGACTTGGAATGAACTGTTTGCGGAACACGCCATCCAATTCGAGGCCCGGCAGCAAGAACTGCATGCGGCACTGAATCTCTCGGTCGCCGCTCCACGTGGCATGACAATGTAGGTTATCATACCTCCTCTTTGATTCCCCGACTCACTGGTACTCACTCACAAGGATTGTGGCGGAGTTCGACTCGTGCAAACCGCCGCACGCGGCGGACTTCGACATGTGGATCGCTGAGGTAGGCGGCAGAGAAAAACTCATGAGCGATGAAACTTCAACTTCATGGGGAAAACTCCTCGTATACCAAACACCGCTGGTGAGCGAGGGGCCCTCGGGAAACCCCCGTGTCGGGGAACCCCGTGTGAAGGAATTCCGCGAGGAATATGAATTGATATCTCGAGACGTGGTTTCGCTTCTCCAAGACAATCGGAAAAGCCTGGCGCATCGTCTTACCTTGGTTGACACAGTCGACCCAGATCTAACTACGGAGATAGCCCGCTCACGAGATAGTATAGGTGACATGGATCGTGAATCCTATACCGGTGAGAGTTTCAACGGTATGCGAGGACTTGTTAACTCACTCGGATCCAGCTCCCACCACTTTACGCCCGCCTATCATGTCCAGGATGCCTTCCAGTGCGTCCATCAAGAAAGCCATCGGCGCTCCGGGATTTGAGAGCAAGCCGCGTCGGGAATCCTTGCATATTTGGGACCACACTGGTGAGAGCGCCGCATGCACCTGTTCATCTGCAGGGTGACCAAGTGGGCTTTAGAACACATCGTAGATCCTGCGAGCGATGCGGTGATGAATTCGAATCTACAGGATTTCGGAGACGCATTGCTCGACTTGATCCCGCCGTTGATGGACGCACTTACTAGCCTCTCGAAGATTCATCCCTTCTTGACAGGTCAGTTGAACCTCGTCTTCCTTTTTTCCCATAACTAAGGCCCACGGTGCAGTGGTATTCATCCCGTTCAAGCTTGCGTACACACTGGAAAAGGATCGCCACGACAACGATCGGTTTCGTGCAGGCTTCTCAATTCACCTGCATATGTGCTGATTCTGGGCGTAGGAAAAGACAAAGTCTGTTCAAGCAAATGACGGATGCAGTACGGGCCCTCCTCCAGTCATTAGTTTTTCTCGTCCTCTCGCGAGAGTCTAATGGATATCTTCAGAATGGAAAGGTTGGATTTTCAGCATTCCCAGTGGACCAAGGATGGGATACACGTCACAACGAGGCTTGATCAGATATGCAGAGACATGGGAGACAACGTCAAGGAATGCTCCAACAGTGAGTTTGTTCCATACGACTAGAATGAACGCAAGTAACCCTCTGTAGTAATTGATCTGTACCATAAACGTCAACCGGTGCTGAGGTATCTCACGGAAGGGACCTGGAACGAACGATTTGCGACATGTGTCATGAATTTCCAGAAGCGCGATCAAGAACTAAGTGTGGCATTAAATCTCCAAATCGCGGCAGATATCCAGGATGTGAAAACCCAAATGCAAGATCTGAAGATATTGTAAGCGCGCGTTTCTTTCTATTATCCAACGTGAAATTCCATTCTCACTGCCACAAGGTTTTCTAAGATGTTACCGACGCACGGTGCGGACTTCGCCCACTGGATCAGGACTCAAGGTGGGGAAGGTGGTATAGAAGGTGTCCTTGAGAATGAGGATAAATGCAAGGACCTCCTAAAGTACCAAACACGCCTGGTCGGCACCCATAGTCTGGAGCTTACCGGGCCCCAGGCATCGGGGAAGCGCGGTGAAAGCCCATTCACTGGCAAGACATTACATGACGAATATCTGCTCATAACCCAAGCAAAGGACCTCAATTCCCTGCTTGCCCAGAACATGAAAGTGCTTGAACTCAGCATCGACGCACAGCATCAAGATCTCACGGCCAAAGTTGAAGGCGCAGCGGATCGTGTTGTGGATCGTGTTGTAGATGCGTTCCATCGTGGTCCACATGAACGGCTTCAAGACCGAGTAGGTCTCATCTCCCTATTTCATCAATGATATTGAAGAAGGACGAGCAGATTATGGTCGAAGTGTGGAAAGGCCAGGTGTGGAACATCGCTTGACTTTCGCCCCGATCTAATTAGAGTCGTTTAGGGTTGGCGCGGCAGTACCAAAACTTGGAAATTGGTTTTGGCGCTGCGCGACCATCTCGTGGAGCTTGCCGAAATGGAAAAATCTGGTGACGGGAGGAACACCCCCGCTCCATTGCCCCACCAGGACTCGGTATCGACCACCGTTCCTGGCGACAATGTAGCCGAGGAGGAGAAGCTTCTCTCTCCCGAGGATCTTTGGGCAATTGAATGCCTGCAGGTGCGACGGCTTCGAAATCTGAACCGTAGGAACTCCTCTGAGTCCCACAGTCGCATCTTCTCACCGTTTTTCAGAAGTTTTGGATCCGGATGCTTCTGGTTTCAGCACAATTGCCGAAGTAAATACTTTCACTAAAAGTTGTCCGCCGAAATGGAGGTAAGGCACCCAGAAATACGCAATTGACCGCTTTGACCTCTGTTGGCAGGCTACCTCACTGGGTTGCATATTGGGTTGTCGGCTGGCAGGCGTCTGCAACAGCATACTGCGCTGAAATCGATGACCTCGTTGCTCAAATGGTCCTTATACGCGATAGAGTTCGCGTCAAAATGCCAGGGAACAGAAAGTTCATTGACGACTATCTGGACGTCATATGGCCGATTGTCATTGCCCTCACTAGTGGGGTTGAACGCCATTACCTCCCTCATTTCCTCGCCAGGAAATTCCAGGATTATGTTGACAGTCAAGAGAAAACCCTTCGAACTCGGTTGGAAAAAATTCGCTATGTTATCGACTCGGCGAGCACTGTAGTTCAAGCACTAATTCCCGGGGATCACATAGAGCGGGTAAGATTAGTTTTTTCGACTGCATAATTGCTGATGGGACTCGCATTACAGACAATCCTGACCCTTGTTGCCCTGCTAATGAGGCGGCATCTTGCAAAAATGCACTTGTGTTTGACCAAAGATATAAGTGAGAATGAGCTATTCGATGATTCTCTGGCGATTCGGGTTGTCGTGGATGTCGCATGGGATCGTTACTCCCACTTGTTGGGTCAGTCTTCCTGCCGGACACCTGCATTTCGGACACTCAGTCCTTTTGCAGATAGTTTCAAACACCAACAGGTGGCGGACCTCAAGCCAATGTTTGAGTGGTTCTCCTGTGGCCTGGTTCAGTCGTTCGCTTCTATGATACTTACACTCTCATCTCTGAATATCCCCCCAGTTTCGAAGCAAGTGCCTAATCCTTTGGCGTGACTTCCGGGTCTAACTGCCGCATCTCATTTTTTTCAGACTATTTCGGATGGAAATCTCCACTCAACCGTGAACACTACCGAAATACCGTGATCCAGTCTCCCAGCGCCGAGATACAGGAAATTAATCCGGATGAATTAGAGGGCATTCTAGTTTATAATGCCAACGGGTCCAAGCTTCCCATCCCGTTTGTTCCGTTTCTCTACGATTCGGATAGAAGGCTCAATGTTTATCTTTCTGGATACTCAGGCAGCAAGGAATGGGTGAACCGGACGAATCACAGAGCTTCAACGGGCAGCTGAGTGATGTCCGACAGTTGTAAGTTCACCGTCATCATGCACATTGCATCTGCAAATTTCCTCGACTCCTGATATTCAATGTGCAGGGACAAGCATCTGGAGTCCCGCGAGAGAAGCCTACCTCCACTAATGTATGTCCATTATCATCACCTCGCTGATTATCTTCTAAGATAACTGTAGCGAAGTTGCAGAATCAACACCGACCCACGATACGCAAATGAATAACATGTCTGCAATTTTCCGGAACTCACCGTTCATTTTTAACGCATAAATAGCAGCGGCCTTTGGTTTGGTTTCCATTCGGACACACACCCGCCATATAACGGAATGTTCGAGGTGTGCATCGCAACATCGGCGACGGACGCCGCCCAGGTGGTGATTCTGGGATCTGGCGCTGCTGAATCTTTTGAATGGACCACCACTGGCCAAATCACTGGCGAAGATCACAGTGTTCACTTCCGGCGGAGCTTTTCCGATGGATACGTGCAATGCTACGATGGCATCTTCGACCCCGTCCGCCGCATTATATCTGGGACCTACTGTCACGAAAGTGACGATCCGGAAGACTCCAGCCGCTTCTTCCTCAAGCCGGGCGTCATGCGTAATCCATCGAAAAGCTTATTGGTCTTTGCCCTGGATACTGTGGTTGGACATTTCCGACGGAAGGCTGCCTTCGCACGCGCGCTCGAGTATATGAAGAGGGTCCAGCTCTATGTTCAACTTTCCGTCCAGTCTTCAGGGCCAGGTTCCTTCCTGCACGCCATTCGAATGTTGAAAACACTTGACGAAGTTAATTGGGAGCCTGAGGTGCGGTGTGAAATGGACATGCTGGCTTCCTGGTATAAGCGTGCCGAAGAGTCACATGGATTGTACGCTTCTTGCCACTCTCAGACATAGTTACTGACTATGATATTCTAGCCTACAGTGTGATGCTTGCCACAAGTCCATTTCGCGGTCCAGGATTCTGTGCTTGGAGTGCGAACCCAAAGAATTCGAGAACAGCGTTGACTTGGATGCCCAAGATGCCTGCATATCCGCTTCCACGCTTATTGGCCGGAGTGATGTTATGCATACACCGACCCATCTATTGCTGAAGATCAGGTACCGGCTACTTCTCAGGGATCATGCAGACACGAAACAAGCAGCGATACACTGTTCCAAACTCGCAACTCTAAACTACGAAACTACAGATAACGGTTTCACGCAGTGTTTAATATGCTGTGAGAGAGCCTACACGCCATGCTGGTATTGTCTCGACTGCGAAGGTGAGTAGAAGGACATTCGAAGCGCCACACAGTGCTAAACTACGAACAGCCGTCGAGGCATTTGTTTGCGATGCCTGCGAAAAAGAAATCGACAACTTGGCTCCTTGGAAGTACCAGCGCAGATATCGGACAGAGTTGGCTAATTCGACCCCTCACAACATATTGCATCGCTTGATCAGATTCGGGGTCAAGCCTGAAATAGTGCCGAAGCCGGATACCGAGCGAATGGCTAGTATCGAGCACCTGCGGCTCCTCGAATCTAGGATGTCGGAACTTCTTAACCAGCGACACAACGAAATGACCTCCAGAGTTGACGAGGTTGACGCGAGACTTGGTCGGATGGAGAGCTTGTTACAGAGTCTGCGGCAATCATCGAACATTAGTCTGTAACACACCTAATAAAGCAAATATCTGCGAGCGCCAAAAGGGACACTAAAATAGCACAAATCAGGGCGCGTTGCAGGGGCCCTAAATTCATCAGCCCTGTGGAAATGCTGCCTGAAAAACAAACTTTCCCTTGGTGTGAAATCAGATCACTTTGTGCAAAATCCTTTATTCTCCTTTGTCGGGCCCCTGGTCAGAAAGTGCCAACCCTTTGCCATCCAGAAAGCTGAAAACGAACCCTGATTGCTATTACTTTGAAAGCCTTTTCGCATATGGGAAGATTTTGCTTTATTGGATGTGTCAGCCTTGGAGGACGTTTGTTCGATGAAAGTTGGATGAAAAGTGAATATATCAACGTAAAGATTCAGCCAGCACCTCGGCTGCCTTGTACTTACCATTTTCATTTTTTTTTCGCTACCGAAACGCCCCTATCTCAGTTTACGTTATCTGTATTTGTTAAGTATCGTTTGGTGTCACATGTCCGTGTTGCTCTTCCCACCAACCACGTCGACTTTTCGTTCCTCTTTGCTGGCCTCTTAGACGCATTGACTCGGTTCTTCTGAGTCCCAGTGTGCCTATACAGACTCTTTCCCTCGAGCTTACCAGTTTCCCTGGGTTCTTCACGGGTTTCAGAAATTCCATGCACCGCATTGGAATCGCAAGAACGGATTCAATCTTAGGTTGTCTGCAGTTCTATAGTTGTGTCCGTTTATAAGGTGAGTCTACCGCTCTTTCGGCACTCCAAACGGTTCTATAATGATTCGTTTGGTGGGCAACATTTGGTGGCATACAGAGTGGATACGCGAGGACGAGAACGCGGCGAGGAGCACAGCGAATAACGAATCTACTACCCTTGTCCGCCTCCACCCTCCCTCCTGCGAGTCCTGGGTCTCTTTTCAGCGCTTCAGCAGCGGAGGAAGGTTCTGCAAAATCTTGAATCTGACGAGTCGGGATGACAGCGTACTGCTAACATTATACATAGTGCGGGGTCGATTATAATTCCTTCAGAGGTGCGCTTCTCCCGTCAGAGTCTACGCTCATTGTAGGGGTGTAACTCATACCGCTTTCTATCGTGCGGCAGTTTCTAATTGGGCGTACTCCGCGTCTGGAACAATTCGATTCGACTCCTGGCTTGTTGAAGACTGCTCTCAATACGGCAGCCATTTCGCAGGCGATTTTGGTTTGATGGACCTTCCAAGTACCACGAATGTTGTGACAGTCTACTCTGCCACACTTCATCCACTCTCCTCCGTCCGAGCCTTCGGGTTTCATTTTAACGGTGAAGGAAGATCCTGCGAAATGTTGTAATATGCGCCGATGAGCCGGGCGGTATCGGTTCCTTGAGGTGTGCTCCCCGAGTTGCATTCCATCGTAGTTGTCCTCTTCTTATTTTTTTGGCGTAATGCCAGCGGTCGCGTCGATTGGAGCCCCTGAGGTAACTCGAGTGGTCTCCACGTCCACATTCAATACGTCAACGATCGGAGGCGAAGTGAACCTCGCGGACCTTGCAGGTGCATGGACGACCGCACCCGCATCATATCGACAAGGGTAGTAATTAATATCTGCCGCGAGCAAAGCACGTTTCGTGTCGGCCTTACTGCGTCCATAGTTACGGCGGAGCCACCCTTTCCTCCTTCCTCCTCGCTGCTAGCCGCAAGTCGAAGACGATGGGATAAGTTATGCGTTAGGTTAGGGGTTTGTGCGTTAATGTTCTCAATTTTTTTCTAACTCGGCTTCACGACAGGTTTAGCAGTAAAGTAAATATCGGATTCGACACCTCCCAGGCGTTCCCTTGACCCTCAGATTTTTTTCTCCACGAAAAACCTTGGTCACCGTCGGCAACTCCCGGCAACAGCTCCCGACGCTGCACTGAGCATCGATCACACCACGATTGCGCTATTAATAATGTTCGTCACGTCGCCCATTACCATCTTTAAAAGCGGGTTTTGGTTCCGCCCGGTAATCGATAATGGCCCCCTCGCTGTACAAGGCGCCCGAGTACGACACGCTGCAGGTGCACGGCGGGCAGGAGCCTGACAGCGCGACCAACGCGCGCGCGGTGCCCATCTACGCCTCCGCGAGCTTCGTGTTCGACAGCTCCGCGCATGGCGCGGATTTGTTTGCCCTGCGCGACTTTGGGAATATTTATTCAAGGATCGGGAATCCTACGGTCGTGCGTTTGCCCCTCCTTTAAATTTAATGCGGAGAGCGCTGACGAGGACGGGGGATGTAGGCCGTATTTGAAAAGCGCGTGGCAGCGCTGGAGGGCGGCGTCGCAGCCGTAGCGACTGCGTCGGGCCAGTCGGCGCAGTTGCTCGCGCTCACGGCCCTGGCGGAGGCGGGCGACAATATCGTCGCGTCGGCGCATTTGTACGGTGGGGTGCGTATTCGTGGCCTCGCCGAGAAGGATACTGACTGTGGAATTGGCAGACGTACAACCAGCTCAAAGTCTCGTTCCGCAAGTTTGGCATCGAGACGCGGTTTATTGATAGTCCGGACCCGAGTGCGTGCTTTTCCCCACCGTGACCTTCCTCATCCTCTCCCTCTCCCTCCACGTCCATCTCATCCTCTCCCTGCCCGCCCCGCCCCGCACCTCCCCGTCGTTTTCCTCCCACACAACCCAGTCAATCACGCATCCTAACCCGTTTAATGTTTTCGCAGAAGCCTACGCAGCCGCCATCGACGCCCGCACGCGCGCCATCTTCGTCGAGGTCATCGCCAATTCGGACTTTAGCGTCGCGGATGTGAAGGGGTTGGCGGAGGTGTGTTTGTGTTTTTCTGATTAGGTTTCGGCGTACTTCGAGTTGGGTGGGCGATGGGAGGGGAGGAGTCGCGTGGGGGAGAGGAGAAGGGAGAAGGGAGACGAGGGCAGTAACAAGACAAGTCGGGGTACTTGTGGGCGGCGATCGGAGAGCAAGTGGACGGGCAGACTTGTGGTCGATGGGGATGAGAGCCGTGTCGGGTGGTGGCTCCTGCGTTTTCCGTCGCGCTCTCGCTCATCGTCGGCTGGCAGGCGTAATCGTAGACTCTGGTGGATCGCCCTTGACGGCATCCTACGCTGTCTCTCCCTCCCCCCCTCGTCCCTACCCCTCCCCCTCCCTCTACCATTCCCTCCCCTTCCCCCCTCATCGCCCTTCCCCACACCCACCCAAAGCATCACTCACTCTCCCCCCAGGTAGCCCACGCCGCTTCCATCCCCCTCGTCGTCGACAACACCTTCGGCATGGCCGGCTGGCTCGCGCGCCCCCTCGACCTCGGTGCCGACATCCTCGTCGCGTCCGCGACCAAGTGGATCGGCGGGCATGGGACGACGATTGGGGGCGTGATTGTCGATGGGGGTGGGTGGGCACAAGAGCTCTGCTTTGCTTTGCTTTGCGTGGTGTGGTGGGGCTGCGGCGGAGTGCGACGTCGTGCATTTGGGACCATGAGTGCCCAGGATCGGATGGGTGGCCTTTGCGGGGCCACGAGCATCCCCCGGGCGATTCCCGCTGCGCTCGATGCCTATATCGAGGGTGTCGATGTCTTTCCCTCGCTGGAGCCTCACATTGCGTTGGGTCGCGAGCAGGGCGAAGGGTCGGACGCGCTCAGGGGAGCGTCGAGCGTGGGCTGGGGTATCGATGGATCCAGCGAAAGCCTTCGCTTCCTAGTCCGGCTGAAGTCGAGATGATTGATACCTTGCCCGCAGACGATTCCCCCCGTGCGATGGTGTGTCCGTGCAGTGGGATGAGCCCCGTGGACGAGCCTATGGGATATCATCTGAAGCTCACACGCCTCGTCGGCTGCCTGGTGTCCTAATCCATTGCACGCTACTCTTGCGGCTGCAGTCGACGCGTACGCATATGGAGGACGCGCCCACGTCTGCTCGTCGATTTGCGCCGTCTGGGCTGGTCTCTTTTCCTCGCACAAGATTGGCTCCGGCTGCGCGCGCGCGCCGTACGGCTGCGAGAGGGGCATCTGAAGAGCACGAGCGTCTTTCATCGACCGTTCTCGGTGGCGCGCTATTCCGACTGCGGTCGACGTGCGATCACATTTGCTTGCGGTGTGCAGCGGATTCAGGCAATTGGCCGCGCGCGGGGTGCTTGTGTGTGGCTCGAAGCATCGTCGATGCGCTGAGGTTCGAGGGCGTCGTGCTGGGGTGCGACGTGTGCGGTGGGTTTGGGGCATCGGGTATCGCGTGGTGCGGCGACTGTAGGCTCGCGCTCCTCACTCGCTGCAGGTCACTACGGAGCTGTTGACTGATGATGCGGATATGGGGACCTCTGTCCCTCGTCCGGGCGTGGACGCGTCTTGGGCGAAGACGCTGGGGATATAGGCGACTTTTACTCCTCTCCGCGTCGTCAAATGACCAGGAGTGCTCCCAGTCCCTACACGCGTACCTTACGGTCCCTACTGTGGTCCTCCCCGTCTCCCTCTCATTCTAGCTTTCCTCTCCTTTCATTCTCACTCCGCTCGTTACATGTTATATTAATGTAATTCCACCCCCAGGCAAATTCGATTACATCGCGTCTGGCAAGTTCCCCGCGTTCACGGAGCCGGCGGAGGGGTACCACGGGCTCGTGTTCAGTGAGGCGTTTGGGGCGGCGGCGTATGCGGTGCGAGTGCGCGTGGAGGTGCGTTTTGACTAGCTAGATGTCGTTGGCGCTATCTTCTGGGATGCCGTCTCCTCACACCCTCGTCCCCGAGACGTTCCCCGGCTCCACCTTCGTCTCCTGTGCTCGATACTTCCCACTCTCTCTCTCCCCTTCGCTTCCGCCGTACATTCCTTCGTTAGCTGACATTCGTCCCCAGATGCTCCGCGACCTAGGCCCTGCACTCAACCCCTTCGCTGCGTTCCTCCTGCTCCAGGGCCTGGAGACGCTCAGTCTGCGCGCGGCGAAGCACTGTGCGAATGCGGCGGAGCTGGCTACGTATGTGTCCTTCTCTCGTTTTCGTTACTCATCTCGTACATCATTCCTCCCTACGGTGTCCTTCCTCTCCCAGTCGTTTCCCTTGGAGATATCCTCTTTCCATCTCCGCCGCCTTCCCCTCCCTCCCCTTCACCACCGCTGACCCTCTCCGCAGATTCCTCTCCACAAACCCGCACGTCGCCTGGGTCTCTTACCTCGGACTTCCCACGCACCCCTTCCACCAACGCGCTCTCGAGACCCTCCGTCCAGGCGTCTTCGGCGGCGTCCTGAATTTCGGCGTCAAGGTCTGTCTTTTCCTCCGCGTTCCACACACCGACCCTCGGCGAATATCTGTCTTAACTTTTTTTGTTTGTTTTTGCCTTGGATGTACAGGGCGACTCCGCACGCGCAAGCAAAGTCGTCGACCTCCTCAAGCTCGCGAGCAACCTCGCTAACCTGGGTGCGTCGTGCTCCCCACTACCACTTCCTCGCTGCTGATTGAGAGGATGGGTGTATTGTTACTGTAGGCGACGCCAAGACGCTCGTGATCCACCCCGCCTCGACGACGCACCAGCAGCTTTCGGACGAGGCGCAGCTCGCGTCGGGTGTTAAGCCGGATTTAATTCGGGTACGCAGCGTCTCCTCTCCCTCCGCCTCCGTTGTTTTCGTGTTGCATGCCGGGTACTCATGCGGAGATGTAGGTGTCGGTCGGGATTGAGGATATCAGCGATATTATTGCGGACTTTGAGAACGCGCTGCGGATTGCGTTCGGCGATGAGTCGTCGTAGAGTGGGGCGACTGCTGCTCGTGGTCGTGGCGCATTTCCGCTTCTGTCCTTTCGTACTCGTTAGAGTGCCAGAGCGATACCATATTGTCAAGTTCTGAGACGTCCCGCGAAGCCGTTGAGAGTCGCTCTGGTCTCGGGAATTTGATTCAGAACCAATTCCCCACTTTTTGTGTATCCGCCTCAAACCAGTATGGGTGTCGTACGTCCAGGGATTAAGGACATATTGGTCAGTTTGCGTAAAGAACAAGCTGTTTAACCAAAGCAAGTGGGCGGGTCACCAATCATGATGGCCGGTGCGCCAGCATAGCCATCAGAGCCTTTTGTCCTCTGCCACGACATGGCTCACAGCGTCTTGCCGCCGGATCGCTTACCCTTGGAACTTTGGCAGCAGATTGCAGCCCATGCAGTTAATTCTCCGCAGGACCGTGGCTGGGTTTGGCTTTTACCGTGGCTCGCCGTCGCTCCGTTATCGCTGGCACGGAACATGCATGGCGCTGCATTTTCTCTTATTTTTCGGGACGTATGGTGGAAGTTTGATGGAACAAACGGAGTTGCCGATCGAGCCCTGGTGTGTCGGATGCTTGAGCGGGACGAAGAGTATCACCTGGCTATCCGCAGTCTCACACTTTCGACTCGAAGGCGAGTTTACGGCTACGAAACGGAAATTGTTCCCGTCCTCCTAGAAGGTCTGTAGTATTCTTGATGTTCGCCCGGGTGTTTGTTTATCTCCCGCATGCAGCGCTTGCGCGGTTCCCGATGTTGCGAGAATTCGCCTGGAATGACAGCCTCGGTCCTATGCCGCTCTCAGTTCTGCAGACACTCCTATCCTCTAACAGGCAACTAGAAACACTGAGAATTGGGTAAATGTTGCGTCCGCTAGAGAGTTGTATCTTAACCTCTGTTTGTAGTACTGCGCCTTCTGCTATTTCACCGGTCGATCTCTCTGGGTTCCCTAACTTCGTCGACCTCAAGGTCTATTACGATTCGGCGTCCATAGACGTCGGCATAGCTCAAATTCTGTGCCCACACTCACTACGCTCTCTCGAATTTGATCATGATCTCTATTCCGTTGACAGGGTCGCCGTCGCCCTCGAGGCCCTGGTCGACAATGCTTTGTCATTGTGTGTGCTTCGGCTCGGAGGGTCGTGCATGGGATGGGATTTGGGGAGTCGAGAATCCTCTTACACCTTCCTCCACACCGTATCTTTGACACTAATTACACCGCCGCCGGACACAGGCCTCGATTTCACCCACATCCCCACACTTACAAGTCTAACCTTGGATTCCATTGTGGAGATACACAATTTCGACTCTCTTCCGATCTGTATTCGGACCCCGCACACCCTGCGACACCTCGACCTCCGCGACGTTGAGCCTGCCGTGCTTGGAACCAGCATCATAGGAGGGGTCCACTGTGCCTTTCTCGATTCATTGACCCTTTGGGGAGTACCTTTGACTCAAGAAGATATGAATTCAATATTTGCCCCGCAATTTAGCGGCGGAACAATTTCCGCCTCACCGACGCCCAGTCCCTGTGTGCTGAAAAAGTTGGAACTGCGAAGCCCCGTCGACCCGACCCTCTTCGCATCAACACTCCGATCATCCCACCCATTTCCAGCCCTACTGCACCTTTGCTTCGACATCGATAACGAAGATGTACTCAACTCCCTTCCGCCATTTCTCAGTCGGGCCAATGTTTTGCAACAGTTGGAGCTCAATGCCTTTCGTTATGTCATGAATGGCATAAAAGCTCCCTCCTTCCTATCGCCTCCCTCTTTCCGAACAGCCTTCAAAGCGGCCGAACATCTTCGCCACATTTCTCTGCCCGTACACCGACTTGAGTTGAGACATCCTCTTTTCCACGAGCTTGGAGAAGCCCTCCAGCACATCTCTTCTTTAACGTTGATGCTCCAAGAACAATGGGACCCTCAGGTGAGTAGATGTACCTCCGCTGCTTCACTTCACTCAACCGCTCTACCAGCCCCATCTCATCGAGAACACGTTAAAGGCATTTTCCAAGTTCTCCCAGCTCCAAACCCTTGTCATCGACAAGCAGCAGATCACACTTCTCCACGACGCCGATGTTGAACAACTCTCTGCGAATGTTCCGACACTTCGTACTTTTACTTTCGGGAACAAAACATGGGAGATTCAGCGCCACGCAATTACAGGCGCGTTCCAGCGGGTGGTTATGGAGAAGTAATCGGGGATGTCAACATTTCATGCACTGACCTGGGCTTTCACTCCGATCAAGCTAGTCTCAAAATCTGGGCGCTGGATCAGCCACGACTAGACATCTTTACAGGTTCCGGAATTGAGTTCGTTTACCCGATTCGTTAGTAAATTTCGTAGGACACAGTATGTGACAAACGCGGCGCAGAGCCATAAGTAATTATAATCCGCCTCAAGATGGTGGACGAAACACCATTTTTGATAATCGCACCCATTTTGCCGACGGCGCTCGCTCTTTTCTTGAGAAAAGTCCGAGGACTGTCCGAGGGTAAAGAGCTCCACTGGGACACCTAGTTTGACTCCAACGCCTTGCTGGTCGTAAACTTTGATCATGAAACCCGGAATCTGCCCGAGCAATACGCACAAACTCTACTTCACCGCGCTAAGCCAAATATTGTTCTGAATTGGTTCTGGAGCTCGAATTTCGAAGCCCAGAGCTCAGCATTCATCCAAAAGAAAAATCCGAATATTCCAGGTAATTTGGCGCAAATCAAGCCTCTCAAAAAATTCGAGACCGATCTGTTGATAATCATCAAACCTCTTTGGCCGCCTACCACGACATGCAAAAGGACTCCGATCATGCCCCTAGCGTCCTGGTCCCGGATCTGTTGCCCTTCAAACTTTGGCAAGATATTGCAGATCTAATAGTAGTTAATTCACTACCGTGGTACGGTCGTACGTGGGACACTTCACGGATTTTACCGTGGCTCGCCGTGGCGCCTTGCTCGCTGGCGCGAAACAGGCACGATGCTGCCTTTGCTCTTGTTTTCCGGGACGTGTGGTGGCGGTTTCATGGACGAAACGGAGCCGCCGATCGGGCCCTAATCTCCCGGACGCTTGGGCGGCATGAAGAGTGTCTTCTGGCTTTGCGCAGTCTCAAACTTCTCCCTCCATTTGAAAGCGATCTTCAAGTTGACTACGAAGATGCCGAGACTGAAATTTTTCCCGCCCTCCTGAAAGGTTCGCACTCGTATCCATTCTTAATGACCACCAGGATGTTTACCTGCCGCGGTTCCCGATGTTGCGAGAGTTGAGCTGGGATAGGCACCTCGGCCCTATGCCTCTCTCTCTCTCTCTCTCCGTTCTGCAGACAATTCTGTCCGCTAACAGGCAGCTATAAACATTGAGCATTGGGTAAGAGTTATGTCCGCGAGACGAGTTTTATCTCAATCCTGTTTCGTAGAGCTACGCACTCTGCTATTTCACCGGTCAATCTCTCCGGGTTCCCTAACCTCGTCAACCTCGAGGTCTGCTATTCCAATTCAGTATCTTTAGAGCATGGCAGAGCTCAGATTCTGTGCCCGCACTCGCTACGCTCTCTGGAATTTGATCTCTATTCCGATGACAGGGTCGCCGCCGCCTCCGAAGCCCTGTTCGACAATGCCTTGTCATTGTGGGTGCTTCGGCTCGGAGGGCCGTGCATCATATGGGATTTGGGGAGTCGAGACTCGAGAATCCTCTTTCACCTTCCTCCACACCGTATCTTTGATACTAATTACACCGCCGCCGGACACAGGCCTCGATTTCACCCACATCCCCACACTTACAAGTCTAACCTTGGATTCCATCCCAAACATACAAAATTTTGGCTCTCTTCCGATTTGTATTCGGACTCCGCACACCCTCCGACACCTCGACCTCTCCAACATTGAGCCTGCTGAGCCTGGAACCAGCATCCTAGGAGGGATTGACCTTGCCTCCCTCGATTCGTTAGCCCTCTGGGAAGTACCTCTGACTCACGGAGACATGGATTCGATATTTGCCCCGCAATTTAGCGACGGCACTATGCCTTTTGCCCAACCGACACCCAGACCTTGCATGCTGAAGAGGCTGGAAATGACTCATGTTAACCCGTCCCTCTTAGCAGCAACACTCCGATCATCGCACCCATTTCCGACCTTGCTGCACCTTCGCTTCAACATCGGTAACGAAGCTCTGCTCGACTCCCTTCCGTCGTTTCTTGGTCGGGCCAATGTGTTGCAAGAGTTGGAGCTCGATGGCTTTCGCCACGTCGTGGAAGGTGGCGAGGCTTCCTCCTTCCCATTGCCTCCCTCTTTCCTGTTGGCTTTCAGAAACACCCAAAATCTTCGCCACCTTTCCCTACCCATACATGAACTTACTTTGGATCACCCAATTTTCCACGAGCTTGGAGATGCGCTCCAACACATCTCCTCCTTAACATTAAAACCCAAAAACACTGGGACCGCCAGGTGCGTTGATATCCCTCGCTACTTCATCTTATTCAACAGCTCTACCAGCCTCGTGTCATCGACGACGAGCTCAAGGCTTTTTCGAAATTCACCCAGCTTCAAACCCTTTCCATTCGTTATAGCACTGGAGGCATGGACCACATGGTCCCGTTCACCGACACCGAGGTCGAAAAACTCTCTGCAATGTTCCGATCCTTCGCAACTTCATTCTCCTCGACGAAACATAGATCCAGCGACACGCGATTACAGGGGAATTTCAACGGATAATTCCAGTGGTCAAGCGCAAATAAATACACTACACATGCGCATGACCAGAGGCGTTATTTATACCACATTAACTGTAGAGCCCGACGGGTTGTTATTCTCGACTTTCTCCTCGTGCTTCTCGTGTGGATGCCTGAAAACGAGCGGTGTGACAGTCCGTCCCGCCGTTTCGTCTGTCTGACTCCTTGTCGACTGGGTATCTAGAGCGGCGCCCTTTGGATCGAACACGGGTCTGCCATTGATTTTGCCCGGAGAATTAAAGCGCAAGTCGGAGTCTTTCCCTTCTCGGGACATCGTGCCCGTTGTCCACGAGCGTCCGAGAACAACTCGGAGAATGATCATCTCTGGGGCGATGCACTGGGCGAGTAGTTATGAGCAGTTTAGATGATACCTGGGATGTTAAATCGCCCACCTCGACTTGCACCAATAGAGGAACAAATAGGTTTTGTGCGGTGCTTTTACCTCCGAACAGTCCAAGGAGGACAATGGAAATTATGGTGAAGGGCAAGGCCGATTCGATTACGATGGCGGAGATACCAGTGTAGTTTGTGGCGTATTCTGGTCCGAGTACGTTGATTATGGTTCGACGGTGATATAAAATGCGACCGGCGATGAGCATGGTAAGCCAGATCGGAAGCAGCATGAGAACAATCCAGACGGCGAGAGATAATTGAGGTAAGGAAACGTTAGGCAGGGCCAGCTGGATGACCACCATAACGGAAAGAACTATCATGCATTCAGTATCAGTCTAGGACAATGGAGCGTAGGATACACACTGATACATGCGACGAAAAACATGGCGGGCGGCACCACGATGTACCATGCAAAACGCCACAGAACTCCAGCACGCCACAGCTGCCAGTGTTGGAAGATTAGCGGCGGCCGTGGATCATTTGAAGGGCCGAAATTTACCAGCAGTCCATCGGACATAAACGAGGCGAGAATGGATGCCACGTTGCCCAGGGTTATGAATGGGACCGACTGTTCTTCGATGAGGTAGTTGAATGGACCTCCAGGATACGCCCGCTCGTTCACCCAAGCATTCTCGTTATATCGGATGCTGCAGGCAAGGTTGATCGTGCCTATAGCGAATAGCAATGTGTTGAAAACAAGCCAGAACACCCATATCCTCGACTTTGTCGAGGTCCTTAGAAGCAGGGTATGGTATGTTACCATAGCGAAGACGACTAGATGGATTCCTGAGATGACTGATGAGCAAATCTTGGATGAAATGGGGAAGTAGGTAATATATACCGAATCCCATAGAGGCTAGATGGGTAGAGACATAGGTCGACTGTTCGTACCAAAGACTCTCGGAATCCTCTTGCGTCGCGAAAGGTGAACCCATGTTGAAGATCGTAGAGGGAATAGAAGGAAGGGGACTCTTGCGGTCCACCGACGCGGGTATATATGTATATGCGTTTTTGCAGTACAGCGCGCGAAATGATAGATGAAACTTGTACCTCCATAGCCGATCTAAAAACAAAAGTCATTACAGGGTGAAATGTTAATCATCCAGAAGGTCGTTTCCATTCTTCAATCCTCGGATGGCCTCGGGATGCCAGTCAAATGAGAGTTACTTACGCGAGGTTAATGAATCCCGACAAGACGGCTCCGATATGCCATAATTTGAACGGGGGGAACGTGACATGGAATCCGTACGGCGCTCCTGCAATATTCGGAGTATCTCGCAGCGCCAAAAGAATTTCGTTCCAACAGAAGACGATCAACAACCACGCCAGATTCTAGTTTGAAAGGCAGTCGTCGAGACGGTCAAAAATGATGGGTTTAGTTGGACTGATACTGAGGATGCCGGCCATTGGGTATCGGGGAGACGGTCGCTGGCTTGGAAGTTGTGGAGAATTTAGATGAAGAGCGATTGGATGGTTCGCGTCGGAAAGGGGTAAATGCAAAATTGAAGCAGCTACCAAGCACCCTCTGTTGGTTAGAAGTTCACGGCAACGCGGAACCCCGCTGGAGTCTTCTGGCCTAATCATATGGTCCAACACATAATCGCCAAATGTGCGGGAATCAAGTGACCTATACTGTAGTATTTCGACCAAACTTTCACGCCATGTCTTCCATCACCATCGGTGACTGAGCGTTGAATCCTCGGCAATCACAGGATTTGAGGGCAAAAATTATAATGACACCGTCATCTATACCAAAAATGTCCAGTTCATGACCCTCCGTCACCCGTCACCCAAACATTGGGTCGAAATACAGTAAGTCTCCCGTTTCTTTCGCAGTTCCTGAGCGGGACCGGCCATGTAATCCTACCTACCTACCTACCCTCGCTATTCCCGACTCTCGGCGGAGATATCAGCGCACCGTTCTCGATCATCTCCCACCTGTCTCCTCTGCATAAGATTATGAATACCGACGGCAGAGGCCTCCTCCGAGGGGAACTAGTGGGGAACTGTGGATTGAACAAACCCGATGAACTAAAAGGAACAGCTGTCAGAATAATATTTGCACGAAATAGATAAATCGTCAGGGAGCAAGGACGAATTCTAAGGTCGTTCCCCGACGGCGGACGGCAAGTAAATTTTGCTTGAGCATCCGTTCGCGAGCACTCGGATGTCGACCCTGCATGATCATGAAGGTTCAGGACAAGAGGTTTATGATACGCGACTTAGTGGTGATCGGCCACCATCATGATCCGCGTCGCGTAAACAACTGTTCAACTTCCAATCAACTTCTTCAACCAGGAATTAAAGACCGGAGGAAAGAAAAATTGAAAATGTAGGAAATACAGAGGCTGGATCGACCCACCAGCGGTAAGCTTTGTTAATACTCGGTTGTAACATTGAGATCCGAGCCGGAGCCGATGACGCGTTTTGTGAGGTCACGCTGATTCGGGCTTATGGTAAATTCTGAGGTTATAACCGCGTCAGCAACGGCCTTATAAGGCGGGCCATTCCTCGGCGCCGAACGTTACTCCCCGCACTCAATTCCCCCCCGTGAGCCCCAGGCCTTACCATAACACACTGTCCAATGCCTTCGAGAACGGAAGAACGCGGCCAACTGAGAGGTGGCCTCTGGATTAAACAAACACCCTCCGTCTATACGACTGCGCAAGTCAGTGAATGGCTCGCGAAGATCAAGTATCCCAAGATCAATTATCCGGAAGACATCACCTCTTTCGAACCATCACTCGAGAGCTTGACTTTGTTGGCGCGCTTGAGTATCACGACGTTTCCGTTCGAGAATACGCCGATGCATTAGTGAGTACTAGTCCCCCAACAATAGGCAAACGCGCTGTCAACTCGTATTCAAGCACCGCAGACCACGCGATGGACATTACCTACGATTCGTTGTATGACCGTATGGTGGCTGCATCCGATGGAAGAGGATCGTACTGCTTCGGGCTCAATCGTCTCTTCTTTCAGATGATTAAAGCACTAGGTTTCCGGTGGGTCGCCTGCCCTCTGCACCCTTTGTTTCATCTGATCCCGGGTAGAGCGTACGCCGGTGCAGGGCGCGTTAACGAGGAACCGCCAAACGTCGCTCCCATTTTTCATAGCTTCTGCCATATGCTTCTCTTTGTTCAACCGATCGAAGGGAGCAACAAGACATATGTGGTTGATGTAGCGGCTGGACCAGTGCGTCCGATTCTCCTTGAGGAGGGCGAATTGGTCACGGGCGCCTCACCGTCGGAGCACCACCTCCTGACGCGCGCGGCGCATCCCCATTCCAGCCTCGGTAACCTGATAACTAATTTTCGAGCTCGCAAAATCTCATTTACCTTCCTGTAGAATCCTACCCAGACTCCCAAGGCTCCGAGAAGCTTGAATGGCGACTTGAACATCTACGAAATAGTGACGATCCAGATCAGTCTGCGTCATCTCGCGTGATGTATTCTTTCATCGAGGATGAATTTTTCGAGGTCGACTTTGCTGCGTACGTCGAGCAGACAGACGCTCTATCAATACTTACCTCGCTTGATAGATTCAATTACAGTGTCGACGGGCTGCAAGCGGGGCTGTTCTGGGAGAACGTCGTCTGCACGAAGTTCTTCTGGATGACTGACGATGAGGTGCGGGAGGTTGATAAGGGGATTTCGGGCATCGAACTGGCTACCCTCACACCATTAACTCGGCACTTGGTCCGGCTGTCGATGGCGGGGAACAAAGTCCGTCGGCATGTGGGGATGCAATCCACGGTCTTGCGAGTGACGAAGACGGAGGAGGAGCGGGCACAGGCGTTGCGAGAGTTTTTTGCGATTGGCATCGCACACGGGGATCTCAAGCACATAGAAGGGAGGGAGGCCGAGTTGTAGGGCAAAACGATATTGTAACTGGATCAACTAAGGATCAGCGCATTAATCATTAATTCAACATAGTTCAACGGATGATTCGCGATTGTCGGCTGGACTTCGGACTATAGACTCGAGGGTAAAGCATACGCAGCCTGGAGCGCTCCTTCGAGATCAGCGATGATGTCTTGAACACTCTCAATTCCCACTGAGAACTGAGATAAATAGAGGATGTATAAGTACTCGTTATTCAACCAGACCAGCACACTCACTCGGATCATGTCATCGCTAACCCCACCCGAAGCTCTCTCTTCAGGAGTAAGTTGTCCTTGGACAATCGCAGCCGGGGAGAGTACAAGCGTTTTAGCGTCACCTGCATGTGTAGATGAGAAGAAGTACATAACTTTCCCAAGCAACTTGCCAAGGTTCGCAAGATGGGATGCGAGGCGCAGGTTTTCGATGAGCTTGATCACCTTCTCGAATCCACCTTCGAGGCGGAACGTCAGGACGCCCCCGAATGCGTTCGGCCGCAGCATTCGGAGCGCCTGCTGATGCGACGGGTGCGACGGGAGCCCGAGATAAGTCACCTGGATGACGCGCGGGTGTGCATCGAGGTACCTTAAGCCAACTGTAAGCAGAGCAAAACGAAATTTAAGAAGTCTTACTTGGCAACAGCCATGGCATTATCACAATGCCGCTGTGCTCGCAAGCTGAGCGTTTCGAGTCCTTGAAGGGCGAGGAACGCGTTCATGGGACTGAGACACGGACCCAGGTCGCGGAGGAGCTAGGTATTCAAGCGTCATCAATGGGGGGATTCAAGCATCGCAGCTCTGGTAGGTACTTACATCTGCCCGAATATGTGTAGAAAATCCGCAGGGGTAAAACGTCTCAGCCATGTTGATATTCTTGTACCCGCTCGCAGGACCATTGATCGAAGGGTATTTGTCGGACTTCCTCCAATCGAAGTTCCCTTTTTGCGTTACAAATGAGGGGGAAGTCATACACGCTGGCCATGAGATGCACACCGGAGTCGATGATTACCCCTGCGATGGTCGTACCATGGCCGGCTATCCATTTGTTGCACTGTGAACTGAGTACGGTAGTTGTTTGGAAAGGGTACGGAGCAAGTTTCAGAGACGAGGACACACCGACAATATCCGCTCCAAGCGAGATTGGTTTGGCCATGTATCCGCCCATCGCGAACGTCGCGTCTACGACCAGCACAATTCCGTGCCTGTGCGCCATCTGGAGAAATATTAGATTAGTGTCCTTTCATTCTAGAGTCTGATACAGACGGCAGCCAGAGCACCGACGTCCGCGAGGGTGGTGTCTGAGTTGGCAATAATCTCGACGTATATAGCTTTGGTTTTATCGTTGATCTTTGGCTCAAAGTCCTCAGGATCGAGAGATTCAACGAAGATGACGTCGATGCCATATTTCTTCATTGGGGCTGGAATATAAAAACAAGAGTGAAAAGAACGTTCAACTTTAAGAAATGCACGGACCTTTAAACTGCTGGTATGTCTTGGAAAAGGGGCAGTTCATTCTGGCACCGGCACAAGTCAGTGAAAAAGAAAAGACTCACTCCGCCGTACAAACGAGAACTGCGACTTGGTCAGCTAAAGTGCGTTGGAAGGAAATACGTAGTTCACTTACGCGGTGACAATGTTGTCGCCAGCACCAGCAAGCGCAGTTAGAGTCAGTGCTATCGCTGCTGTACCAGATGCGGTGGCGACAGCCGCTACGCCGCCTTCCAGAGCGACCATTCGCTTCTCGAAAACCTCCTACCGCCGAAAGTCATACCATGGTACGACCTCGACGCGCTAAAGAATGTACGTACGACGGTCGGATTGCCCACTCGCGAGTAGATGAATCCTGGTTCCCTGAAGTCCCGACGTCAGCAAGCCGCATAGATACTTCGGTGGCTCCTCACGTACTTTAATGCGGCTATATTCACGGCGTGCTGACAAGAGACGCATGAGATGGGTGCAGCATGGAATGGCGATGAACACCACCTCGACGCTGTTAAATGTGTAGGCCGTATTTTGATGTATGGGGACAGCACGGGAGTTGGTCACCGGGTCCGGCTCTTGGCCTGCATGAAGCTGCAGCGTTTCAAAGTCGGGTTCTCTGCCACAGTCGAGCGTTGAGCTTCCCAGATGCGAGAAGACAACGGAGAACAAGTACCTGTAAAGTCGCATGGAAGTGGATCGACCGAGACGCATATTGGGGAAGTCCGCAGGGCGAAGAGCTCAGGCCAGGCCTTTTATCGCCAGCCACGTACTAGAAGTTGGATAAGACGCGAGTAAGTTAAGACCCGGAGCCCAAGTGCAAGATAGTAAAAGGCTGCGCTCGAAAGGAAAACCAAGAGCGTGTAGTCAAGTAGCTCCCAAGATTCAATAGCCCTATTTGCGGCCGAAAGTATGGAATCGGGGTAGGTCAAAGCTGGCTCGATTTTACCCCAGAATCGAGCCAGAATCAAATCAGAATCGATCATTGACTTGAACTTTCCTTACTTACAGGCCCCGGAAAGACCGAAAGTGACAGCCCGGGGCGCATTTCGTTGTGGAGGTTCAAAAACAGAACGTTAGTTCTTTTTTGCTCTAGATGTCCAAGAATGTCCGCTAAAAACGTGACCAGTTGCCCTACGTCATCTTTGATACCATCATTCAGCCCCTATGTTCGGCACAAAAATCCAAAGAAATCTACTAGTACTACGTCTTGGTTTGCATTTTGCAATTCCCCTGCTGTATTGTCTCAAAGAGATCTACTATCCCCCCCCTGCATCTCGGACAGACCCGGAACTCGGACAAATGTAGTCCTGTGGTTACCGCGCTGTCATAGTAGGCTGCCACCCTGATGATGTAAGCAACTCCTTTTTGGGAACTTCCGGAAGGCACGTGTCCCATCAAACACGCCAACAACTGTCAACTCTCTCGACACGCTTTGGTGTACTAGCGCCAAACTCGCCCATGGCTCCGTCGCGAGGCTTTTACAATGGTGCCCAAAATTGTGTCCGCCTTCTCCCAGACGTTTCGTGTCTTTGCCTTGAGCGCGGGCTGTGTTGAAGGAATGCTGGCGTTGGCCAGAGTACTAGATGCTGATGATTTATTTGTTTGAGTGAATGGAGTGGCGACAGAAGGTAAAAGTGTTGAAGCTTGGAGTTCAAATAACTTACCTCGTCTCACAGGAGTGTAAGCCGGGCCGGGTATGGGGGAGTTTTTGTCATGAACCCATGTATAGGCTCCTGGGGTATCGGCGCTCGTGGATTGCTGCGGTGGGGGCCGTCTTGGCGTGGCATAAAATGTCTCGGGAGGTACCAGACCCATTCCATATGGGTGCTGCACCATTTCGTCGTGTCAGACGGCAGGGATACGCGTCGAATGTGGTGGAGACGCGTGGACGCTAATGAGTTGTTTGGCCGAGTATCCCGGAGATATCACATCATTATATAATAACATTGGCAGCCGCTTATCAGGCGCGGTAACTAACAGACTCTATAACGCGAGGTACGAGCGCAAATCTTATAGAGCGTCTGTCTGGAGAGACTAGGACAAATGGTAATTTTGCATTCAATACTGGGTCGTTTGGCAAGATTTTGGGCTCAATAGAATCAGCATGATTTGGGCTAAGATCCCTGGGTCCAAGAAGTCCGCTACGTCATGCGTCTCTGATGCAGCGCTGACGAAAAGTATGCAAGGGGTGCGATTTCGACCATTTTTTACCATTTTATGCTCAAAGATCATCATCCTTGGTAGCTAGGGCTTACCTGACACACTCAGAGAGTATGTTTACATGGTATGCATGCCCTCACAAAAATTTAGGTAGATAATGTCTCTGAGACCATCGCAAAAGTGGAATTTGTATGCCCTGGCCACTGGAGTCAACTTCTCCCCTAGGTGAAAAGGTCGCTCCCGACTGTGCCTTTTTCCAGCTACCACTAGGACCCTCCTGCTGGTAGGATACAGGCATATGTCAAAGATCGAGTATATAAAGTTCTGGGTCGCAGCGGAATTAGCCGGGCTCGGTATAAGCCTGGCAATCAGGATTTGATGGGTTACGTAGAACTCGGACACCGGACATCAACAACAAAATTGTCATATCTCAACGAATACCCGTTTTGCATGAACTAAAAACGTGGTCCGCACCATTTGAAGGCGTGGCGATAACTCCGTGCCGTTGAATTGCGAAAAGTGACATGGTAACAAAGTTATATGTGGTTTTATCTTAGGTGTCCGAGATGCAGGGGGGGGATAGTACGAGGAAGTCGAGTCTTTATGTCAAAAGACCATCATTTGAATCATTCAGCATGTCGCCCTGCACCCGTCCAGTGGAGAGCTTTGGATCTGTTGGGATCATTTGTCTCTAGAGACAGCTAGAGACTCCGCGTAGAGTCCGCGCAGAATTGATGCGAGAGCTTCGGGTAGAATTAAAGAGATGGGAGAATTTCAGGTAGAAAATATTTCATAATAGGAGTGACCTGGTTCGTCTTGACGCGTCACGCGCATTACGCGTTGACGCGTCGAAAGCTTGATGCACACGATGCATCGGGATGCCCTCTCCTATGGACTTGCAGCAGATCCTCGAAGAGGTAAATGAGTGTGAAGGAGAACGAGTGCAGCGGAGAATGTAAGTAATGCTTTTTTCTTGAGTCCGAATCTTGCAATAATTTGAACACCTTGAGCTCGGGAGTGGGCGGCTTTCACAGAGACAATTGGAGCATATGTCAAGAGTGAGGCAATATCAAAGATGTTTTAGACTCAATAGCCTGGCAATGTTGAATATTTCTGACGGCATGAATAGTCATTTGCAAAAGGAATATTGCCTGGGTTCAACCATTAGATTTAGTGAAACGGTTTGGATTAGTGCTTTGAGGCAGGAGGCCAGCGCAATTGAACCGAGCCCGAGACATCGAAGCGCAAACATAAGGTAAAGCCTTGAAGCCACACCGCGCGGGCTGTGACACTAGTCACGTCAGAGGGCAGAGAAAAACCGAAAGAGAGATCTTGAGCTTGGAATTCTATTCCAGGCAATTGAACATTGTGCACACCAAATGTAGAACTGAGCCACGGACAAGCTTGATGCATCAAACTTTGATTCAGAGCACCTCCAACGTTTGGCGGCTCTACGCGAATTCGAGTAACAGTGTCTACCCAAAATTCTCTGGAGAATTCTCTGCCCCAGCGGATTCAAACTTTTGCTGTCCAGTACCGCTGGCAAGATGAAACAAGTCGACTCATTACAAGGCGAAATGGGTACCAAATACCCACGGCTCAGGCTCCACCTAAAGCACTTTGCGTTGAGATGCCGAATTCACCGAAAGTTGAAAAAACTTAGTGATTTCTTTTGAAAACAAAAACGGCGCGCCACCGTGACGGAACAGATTTTTGAAACTACATACTCCGAGTCAATACCGAGTTCTGTTTTTGCCCCGCCGCTTGCCGGCCACTACCAATCATTGACGAAGTCACAGTGGGTGAGTCAAGTTGTACCCACGTGACCTCGAGGCGTCCGTGATTGAGGCCAAGCAGGGACAGACAATGATTCCATCGATGGTTGACAAAAAGGGGAAAAGTCCTTTATTTTTAATAGAAATTCCCTCAATGCAGCAAGATCTGGGCAAAGGACGCCATTCTCGAACTAATTCGTGTTCATGAACACCGTCCAGGCCCACCCCCAGCCTTTCTGCGGCTTCACGCCTCGGAGGACAATATGATTATGTAATCACGCACCTCTTACATCCTACTCGCACCCGCCCGCATTGTCATCCTCTACAACTTCTCCCACGGCTTCTCCAGCATCTAACCCACCTCCTCCGTGTCTCGGAATCCACCTCTGCTGCGATGTCGTCGACCCTGGGGTCGTCGTCCGCACGCGATTGCGGCCTGGTGCCGCTGTCGTTGTACCTCTATCTCGTCGGTCCCACCCTTCGGCCAGTGGACCATCCGACACCCTCCCTATCGCCCGCGCGCTGGATTCCTGCGGGATCGAGGCCGTGTCCCGTCATCGCCTCCGTGTCGACGTCGAGCGCGCGCGATAATCGTACCAGCGGAAACCCGACTCTCGGTGCTTTACGCGTCTATCCTCTTGTCCCCCCCACCATCTCGCGCAGCGTCCCCTCCTCTTTGAATTGCCCTCTTACCTCTACCCACATCTTGTCGACTACCCGCGCACCGCCACATGGGCCCACCAATCGCGATTAGCGTATGCAGCCGGCGAGTCTTGCGGCACCGAAGTGTCGGGATGGCGCGGCGTGGGTGTTTTGGCTTGGTTTTGGCGTCCAGCGTTGAGCGACGCGGGGTGCGCGCGGGCCGTACTTCGGACGCGGTGGTGGGGGATGTGTCGTAGATGCGGGTGGAGGTGTGGGTGGAGGTGCGGTGGAGGGTTGTGCGCGAGCTCGAGGCGGGCGGTGGTGCTCGCAGCGGGATCCAGCAGCTGCGAGGCGAGACGCCGGTGATGATACCGCGCGCGGGCGTCAGGCGTCCCCACGCAGGAAGTGCGTATGGTTAACCCTAACCTAACGGTACGGTACGCATGATGCGAGGCGAGGCGCGGCGCGTCGTGGGTGACCGAGTTTCTACGCGATCTCGCTCGAGCAGGGCAGGTGTCGACTAGTGATTGCTTCGGGCCACGAGGGAACTCTTACGCGTCGTGTCGTCCTACGCTGTGGGCCGACGGCGAGGGCGTGGGTGTGGCTGTGGCAGACGCAGTGGCTACGGCCGTGCTCCAGCGGCAAAGGAGGCGCGAGCTTCCAGAGCTCTACTGTGCGCTGCGTTCACCGAGGCGCGGCTTTTTTGAGCGGCGAAGGGTGTGTAGGGGGAACGGGCTGGGAAGAGGAGACACGCGCTCTATCGGAGGCGGGGAAGCTGCTGGCGGGGCAGGATCTCATACTGTCAGGGCGAAGGTGGTATGTGTGTGGTGTCGTTCGTACCGGAGACAGCCGCCGAGGGAGGCGACGGTTTCGAGGCGGACACGGACCCGGATTAGTTTAGCAATACTTGGGATGACGACAGGCATCGTACTTCACATTATCGCCTTTGTGGAAGTCGTGTATGTACTTGAAAACATTATTTTCGGCGACGTCTCTAAAAAAGAGCAACTCACAATCAAGGTTTCAGGTGACTGAAGCGTCACCTGAAGCCGCTCAGACAAACTACCCTGTACTGGTAAAACAAGCACAAGCCGTCGAAACCGAGACTCGAAACGCGTCGGGTCACATCATGCGGTCGTTACGCCGATGACGGATTCTGGAAGTAGGGAACGGACAGCAATGTAGAAAGCGAGGGAGACAGTGCACAGGAACTTGAAAGCAATGGTACCTAGGCGACAGTCCGAATTTTATGCTTCGAGAGATAATCCGGGCGCTCCAAGTCGAGACTCGTCGCGACGCGCGGCGTTTCCCTTGGATCGTCTGTGATCTGAGCATCGTTCAGCAGCGCCTCCTCGTCGGCCCCCGCGGTACCCGCCGCCCAGTTCTCCATCTCCTGCACCCATGCCCCATCCTCTAGCTCCTCGTCGCCCAGCGCCCGCGCCGATTCCTCTGGGTCTTCGACGCCCGAGATGTGGCTGTCGGAGCTGACGGCGTCGTCGTCATCGTCAGCCGAGGCGAATGCTTGCTGGAGCTCGGAAGGGAGGAGGCGGCGCTTGGGCTCGCGGCAAGACGCCGAACTCCCAGCCTCCGAGCGCGAAATGCGCTTCCCGCTGCCGATCATGATTGGTCGGGAATAGTCGATCTCTTCTTCGTCTTCCTCGACCAGCGTCTGGTCAGATGTCTCTGAAAGGAAGCTCGGTGGCACATAATCGGCCCAGGACCACGCTGAATGTAGGTTATACATTGTGTTGAGGTCGGAGGTGCGGAGCGGTGGCCAGCCAGCGGAGATGGTGGTTGCGTTTGCGCGACTGAGGAGCGCCACACTGAGTGCATCGGATTCTTTTGGCGGTAGAAATCCCCATGTTTTCATGATTTTGCCGGTCGTTGTTGTTAATACCAAATGAGGCGGCACTTGGGCGACCAAGATCCGGGTAGCAACAGGACTAGCAGGGTCGACTGGAACCACCACATATTCGAAGGATGTGCGACCTTTGTACAGCTGCAACGCGCGTTTTAGACAACCAACGCGTGGAATGAAGAAAGATGTTACCTTGTCGATGTGCGGCTTCCGCACACCAAACTTCTTTCGTTCGTGTCGAAGCCACACGTCTAGGATGAGTTTGCTCGGCGGGAACACAAAAACACTGTCGTCCGCCAAAACGCCCTCCGGGTCGACTGAGGAATGTACCGTAAGCGGTGGTGAGGACTAGCAAAGAATCAACGCACCGAAAGTCTGTAAATACTCATCGAGCTGCCCATGCCGGAGACCCCAAGTCCATTCCAGTCTGTCCCGCTTCCCAAAAATTGGTTATGCTTCGGTCGCCAAGATCAGCGGTAATACTTACAACTTCGTCCTGGATTCCAGGGATATTGAGCTTGTTGATTTGTGTTGCAAAGGTAACGATTGAGGTCACAGAGATAGCCATAGACGCGACTCGTTCGACGTTGTGATAGAGAGAGTGTAAAGTGTGACGTTGTGACAGTGACTCAGATGTCTACTCTCCATCACAACTAGTCTCTCTTACACTCGTAACCTCGTTCTGCACCTGAGCTCATAGTACTAGTAGGCTCCTGCGGACTCCTCGGATCATCATCTTGGATCGCTGTGTTATTCCCTCGCGCTTCGGCCCAGAGAGGGCTGCTTTGACTCCAGGAACCACGACAAAAACAAGGGAGAGCTTTACTGACGTTAATAAACCATTGTTCTTGCATCGTTCCCTTGTTCCTTTTCCAGGATTTCCAGAATCCAGATAGGTGACAGTAACCGTCAGGCCTCGGCCTGAGCCGACCGTCTGAGTGCCTTATTGTTCTCGGGTGCGTATGCTGCTTCAAATTGGTCGACCATGAGCTTCTTTGATCTAGAAATCCTGCTAACAAGGACAAGAAGTTAGAACAATCACTAAGAAGCTATTGTTCCCTTGTTCTTTCGCCTAAGGTTGCCACTTGCGCCACGAGGAACAAAAAAAAATATCTCATTTCGGTTCAAACGTGACCACTTGGTCGGGTTGAAAAAAGTCGGACTTCTTCCGTTCCAACAACCAGACTAGCTGTCCGTCCCTCAGACCATGGATCCTACCAGACATGCGGGGCCCACATTCCCCACTACTCCTACCCGCACCAAAACTTTAGCACGTCCCGCGTCCACCTTTCCGAGCGAGCTCCAAACGGCGGCCGCCATGAGCAGCCCACTCACCCCCATGGCCGGGGACGCACCGTCCAGGTCGTCGTCACCCATACCCTTTCACATCCCGTCTACTTCTCAACGGCAAGGTCTCAAATCGTCGCTCAGGCGCCCCAACACTCAATCCGTTGCAAGTTCAGAGAGTCGCGCTGAGAGGGTCCAGGTCATGTTCGAGCCCGATACACGCGCGGACGAAACCGGCTTTGACTCGACTGACGAGAGCGGCTTCGAATCGACCGACTCCAGTGAACACGATGCCGGCGGCGCAGACGGTGAATACGTTGAGAAATCGCGGGTAGTTCTTCCCAACAAAAACATCGCGAAAAACGTTGAGGCCCCCTCTGGGCAGACACCACGAAAACGCCGGAAGACAACGAGCTCCATCAACACTGGTGTCAAGCTTCGCGTGGTGGCATTAGATCCCTACGGCGGCATATGTCTGCTGACGGGGGCGTTAAAACCGAGAAAGTCTCGACAGTTCTGCCATATTGTTGCACGTCGTACGAGCGCCGAGGTGGTACGTCTGCCTCAAAAAAATTTGCATCTCGGCATGGGTTTTGACGGAGCATGTAGCTCACGATGCTTGAGTGGTGGTGGCAATTAGCGTATTGGACGCTCTACATCGATACTCGATACAACATCCTTATTCGTCAGTCCACCTCTGTGTTCGGTCTTCTCACCACCCTTATTCATTCGGGAAACAGTGATGGCCAACTGGCACCTTGCTATGGACGGACACGAGTGGACTTTTGTTCCCCATCATCAGCTTATAACGAATGTTTTGGTGTGGGCGCGAGCCGTAATTGAACAAGATCCCACCGGCTACAATAAAGATGCTCGGACCCCGATCTCTGAGGTGGGTGTCTATTTGAGCCATTGCGCGTAACACGCTCACAAAAAAATCAGTCCTACGGCCATCAAACTAATTTTTTATATTATATGCTACCGTTAGACGAGGATATGGAGGAGGTAGTAATTCACCGCTATCCTGCTCCTGTTGAGGGAGCCGCTTTCGACCCTACTGCAATAATCCCTCACTTACATCCTTTCACCACCATTGGCCCGCTCACTTCTCATATGCACCCCCACTTCGTCATTTTTTCCGCGGGACAGAAACTCACCGACCTGCGGGCTAATGTCCCCCTGCACGAGAGAGCCAAGTTCATGGAAGGGTTGGCAGCAATCGCGTCTTTTGGCCATACAGGAGATGCTGCGGAGATAAAACTGCATAACCTCGATACCTTAACTGCGCTCCTCGACATTTATGCACTGTGGTCGTCCACGGAGCATGTCCCGCAGGCCAAATCGGGACACCAATGGCGGAAACACCCTAAGGCGCCGGAGGAGTAGATTATCGTATCGTTATCATGTTGTTATACTGTACAAGAGCGCACACCCCACCACTTCAAAATTGTCAAACAGGATCACTCCAAGCGAGAGTTTAAAAGGTGTCATGCATGGGATCGAAGAGTGTACTCGCATCAACTATTAAACAATCGGCTGAAAAAGCCGCCCTTCCCCTTCGACCCCGCATCCACCTTGCTGGGCTCAACGTCGTACTTGAGCCTGATAGTCCCACTCGACGTCTCCACATTAACCTCATCCCCCGTCCACGCCTCAGGGTGCTCCGCCCACTCGGCAAAGTCCCCAATAAAGCAGCGGTGCGTGTTATCAATCTCGTTAAAGGTCGTCAGGTTTGCCGAGAGGGCGTCGGAAAAGTTGACCGGCGCATAGCGCGTGCGGAGCGTGACGGGCCCGCAGAAGGAGCGCGGGAGGCGGAGCACGACGGGTGCGTTGCTCGTCTCCACCCGCAGATTTATCGCAGGACGAGTACGAGGGGCATGCTGGGACAGTGGAGGTAATTCAATCGCAGGAATCAATTGTGATTGAGCAGATGAGGAGCGCACCATCGACGCCTTGATGGACCCGTTCGCCGTTTTGAGGAAGATGTCTACCCGTTGCTTGGGATCGCTGTCCTCGACGATGAAAAACACAACGTCGATGGGGGCGTTGCTCGTTTGAAGACGGGCGTTTGTTCGCGTTGTCTCGGTCTCGCCCTCCGCCAACGGGGATAGTAGAAAAGACGGGATCTTCAGACGCGGGTCGATGGCATATGTGCCCTTGATGCTGGCGTTGGAGCGACTGAGAGATAGGAAGTTTGAGGGCTTGACTAGGTCAGGGACGAGTGGGACCGGCGGGAGAGACGGTCCCGCTACCGGTTGGGATCCGAAGTATGCTGGTGGGGAATCTTCCTAGACAAAGTTCAATAGCCTGGCAGAGACTCGCGGGAGGCTAGCGCACCGGAATAGCAGCGCGATTGACCACGGCCTCCAACTCCTTGACGTCCCTGACAGTCGACTCGGAGTCCGGGGTAATGAGCATTGTAATGAGGCGGGATCAGAAGCGAAATCTGGCTGGAGAGAACCAGCTGCGCGTTTTATGGCTAACTGCGTGCGCAGCACTGCGCTTCAGAAAGATAAGAATCTTGACAGATTTTGCGAGAAAAGGGACGATACAGGCGAGTGGGACCTTTAAGACTGGGCGAGCGCAGAAATGCGACGAACCGTTGCCGAATGTTCAGGGTGGTTTGCAAATGGTATGTGAGTTGAATGCAAGTCAAGTCCACGATTTGATCCGACGGAGTTTCATCGGAACGGGCTTCGCGATCACGTGCTCAAATTCTGTCTCGACGCGCTTGAGTAATCGGGATACACGTTCGGTTTGGAGTGGATTTTTGCTATTTGGCCTATGCGCGGTTTCATAATGTTTCCGTGACCGCGATTTCTAGGCCCAATACCATGGGCATTACTTTCCTGACTCGCCAGGTTCATTTTTCTTTCATGAGATTTTATTCGCCTGCTCCGACGTTGCAAATCACGTGGGTCTTTTCAGTATAAAAACTCAGCCGTGGTTCGGGTACTACGTAGGGCCCTAAAGAAGTGCTGAACATCGCTAAGTTGGATTTTTCTTTGGAAACTCAAGCAGCTCAAAGCTAGGAGGTCAAGATTGTTGCCCCCTTTCCGCTGCTTCTCTCTCTACTTCTCCCCTTGACCACAAATAGTGAGCCCTCGAGACGCGTCCCGAGGTACCTCATATTGTTTTTTCGTAAAGATCACTACAACGAAAGTCACCGCCCGAGGGATGAGAATGACACCGGAGTCCAACCAACTCGAAGCGCCAAAAAAAATGAAAAGCAACATTCTACACCTGCACGTGGCTCGGCCCCGAGTCGAACAGGGGTCCCGACGAAGACCTCTAGTGGAATTGCCAAGTAGTACGGGTGCGGTGCCACCGCTATCGAGCCGATACAAATCCAGTTCTGGATCCTCAATTTATGTGGATCAATGACTTACTCGATGAATTATACACTGGAACCCCAGGATACTTCAAGTTGCCGCAAATGATTTTCAAACCAGGACGCCACAAATATCCCTGACCAATACTGTACTCGGGAATTTAAGAGACATGCAAGCACCCCTAGGACAAGAAAGAAGGGAAAATAAGTACGACGGTCTATCTATGCTATGGCTCAACCTCGAGTCGGAAAGGTGCGGTTCCCATCGAACCGAGACCCAGTACTCCGAAAAAATCACCATTCTCCAACTCATGGCTCGACCCGAGGCGAACAAGGCATTCCTGTAATTGTCCCGTTTCGTAATACAGGTGGGGTGCCCAGCGCTATTCAGCCGATAAAAATCCCGTTTTGACTCTCAATAGACGTACAGCAAGTTCCTTGAGATCCCTTTCAACGATCTGGGTCCCAGCGACTATACCGCATTAATCATTCTCCCAACGAGGAAGCTATAAATTGAGATACCCGGCCAACAATTTGGCTCGGGGATCCGAGAGACCCACAAGGAGGAGAAAAAACGGAATAGAAAGAAAATATACGGCGATCGCCCATAGCTCGCACGCCAGAGTCGAACGGGTCCCTGCGAAAACAAAACTTGTAGCTGAACTGCTAATTGGTACAGGTGCGGTTCCCACCGCCATCGAGCCGATTCCAGCTTTGTTCTAAACCTTGAGCATGCATCCGAAAAGGAAATCTTTATCAAGTCTACTTTGAGTTGGCGATAACAACCTTACTTTATTCAATTGTTTGCAGCGCTCTCTCGTTCAGCGTCTTGCTCTCGCGCTAACTCCAGTGCCTTACGCTTCGTGTCAAACATCCCCTCCCTCACTGCGGTTCTTTCAGGATCCCACACATGCAAAATGGCCCCCAGATCCGGTCGCGCCTCCACCACCTCCGCCCGCAGCCCAGCAGCGTAAGCCTCCTCGAATGGGCCAAGCACGCCGTACGACGCCAACGAGGACGCCTCTTGCCCTGTGTCTCCCGCGGACGCAGCCTCCATCTCTGCACGCCCAGCCGCAACGGCCGCCAACCTCTCCGCCTCAAACTCGAGCAGTCCCTGCACCGTCGTGGGGTACGCAATCTCCCCAGCCCATGCGAGCGTGAGCCACGTGCTGCACATGTCCGCGATGGTGAATGGCGTGTAGCTCGCCACTGCCGTGCCGACGAACGCGAGCGTGGGGTTTCGGGCGTAGAGTGTGTAGCGGTGTAGCTCCGGGATGCGATTCGTATGGAGAGTAACAAGGGGGGAGAGTAGGGGTGTTTGACCAGGTTGAGCTTGAAGGACACGGACGAAATCCGGGAAGGGCTGGTACCCAGTGCCGAAGAGCACGACATCCAGGTCGCGGATGACGGTGCTATCAGCGAGACGTGCATCGACCGTGTTGCGGCCGCCTACGGTTCGGACGACGTACTCCTCAATTGGCACAACACGGGTAATTCGCGGGTCTGAGAGACTGGGGAAGCCGGGAAAGTTGGGCCGGCGGATGCTTTGGTACACCGCCCGCGCAAGAGGGGCGAGTTGTGCGGCCATGTCGTTGCCCGAGTTCGCGTTTCCGACGACGAGAACACGCTAGGAAATACGGAAATATCATCAGCGAATTGAAATGGACAAGATTGATTCGGGATGCACCGTACTTACTTTACCTTCGTACCCATTGGGTCCGCGCCATCCCTGTGAATGAGGTGCAAGACCCAATTCGCGGAGCTGCGGTATTCCTCGAGTATCGGGAAAGACGGGATGGTCGTAACTCGCCACCGCGATAACAACCGCATCCCAAATCTCCTCTACCTCCGTCGGCTCGCCATCACGCCATTCTCGCATTCGTACACGCCATCCACCTTGGGCAGATAGCTCCTCCGCAGCGAGGACTTCAATGTTCAGACGGATTTGAGGCAAGAGCGGTGCGGCAAACTGCCGGAGATACGCGTGGGTCTCGGAGAGCGAGGGAAAGGGTTGACCGGTGGGGGCGGAGAGCGGTTCTGGGAAAGGCGGGGCTCCAGAAAAGGACAAGAACTCTGGGAGGACGTTTCCGATAAGCCCTGGGTAAGCAGGGGAAGGCCACCGAGGACTGGGGGATGAACCGCTGCGGTTGTCGTCTAAATACCTGTATTTATGGATTAGATACCCCAATTTGTTACAGGAAGACCTACCAGACACCACCAATGTCATCCCGGCGCTCAACCAGCTGTACTTGAGCAAATTCACCCCGCTCACGGAGGTTCCTTAGCGTAACAAGCCCAGAGACTCCGCCACCGACCACGAGGATGCGCTTTGGACGAGGGTTTGGCACATCTTGGGTGTCTTGCATTTAAAGTGATCGGGTCAGGACCGAGGAGTTAGCAATATTGAATTAGGTGCGCTTCAAAGATAGATGTCGATTCAAGTCAGTGCTAGAAAGATACCCCAGTTGAATCAAGACCAGTAGGATTGTAGTTGTGGTGGTGGTTTGAAGCAGAATTCTAGAAAGCGCTTAGCGAGCATCCTCGGACTCGGAGTCACAGTTGCAATCACGGAACACGCCCTCGGAGTGGCAGTGCCTCATTGCTTCCTAACCTCCACTCGCAGGATAACAATTTCCGTTTCGCAGTCGTAAGCTCGCCTTCGAGTCGAAAGTGTGAGACTGCGGATAGCCAGGTGATACTCTTCGTCCCGCTCAAGCATCCGATACACCAGGGCTCGATCGGCAACCCCGTTTGTTCCATTAAACTTCCACTATACGTCCCGAAAAATAAGAGAAAATGCAGCGCCGTGCATGTTCCGTGCCAGCGATAACGGAGCGACGGCGAGCCACGGTAAAAGCCAAACCCAGCCACGGTCCTGCGGAGAATTAACTACATGGACTGCAATCTGCCGCCAAAGTTCCAAGGGTAGGCAATCCGGTTACCGCAGCAACCATCATTGATGCGCCCATTGCATTCGAATTGGTCAAGAATTGGTTCTAATTTTTTGAATCAAATTTCCGAGACCAGGAGGGCGACTCTCCGCGGCTTCGGGGGAGGTTCCGAAACTTGGTATGATATCGCTCTGACCTTGACCGAAAACGGTAGGAAGGAAGGACCCGTACAGAACCAGGACACAACAGGAAATGTGAATACTAATACTTAGAACTTGGAAAATGCCTTGAACGTGTTCTCGATGAGATGGGGCTGGTAGAGCGGTTGAGTGAAGTGAAGCAGCGGAGGTGTATCTACTCACCTGAGGGTCCCATTGTTCTTGGAGCGTTAATGTTAAAGAGGAGATGTGCTGGAGGGCTTCTCCAAGCTCGTGGAAAATAGGATGACGCAACTCGAGTCGGTGTATGGGCAGTGAGATGTGGCGAAGACGTTCGGCCGCTTTGAAGGCTGTTCGGACAGAAGGAGGCGATAGGAAGGAGGGAGCTTTTATGCCATGAACGACAAAACGAAAGGGGTCTTCGAGCTCCAACTGTTGCAACGCATTGGCCCGACTGAGAAACAACGGAAGGGAGTCGAGTAGAGCTCTGCTAGCGATGTCGAAGCGAAGGTGCAGCAGGGCTGGAAATGGGTGAGATGATTGTATTGCTACTGCCAAGAGGGACGGGTCGACGGGGTTCTGTAGTTCCAACTTCTTCAGCATGCAAGGACTCAGTGTCGGTGAGGCGGAAGAAATAGTGCCGCGGCTAAATTGGGGGGCAAATACCAAATTCATATCTTCTTGAGTCAGAGGTATTTCCCAGAGGGCCAATGAATCGAGGGAGGCAAGGTGAACCCCTCCTAGAATGCTGGTTCCAGGCTCAACAGGCTCTATGTTGGAGAGGTCGAGGTGTCGCAGGGTGTGCGGAGTCCGAATACAAATCGGAAGAGAGCCAAAATTTTGTATGTTCGTGATGGAATCCAAGGTCAGACTTGTAAGTGTGGGGAGGTGGGTGAAATCGAGGCCTGTGTCCGGCGGCGGTGTAATTAGTATCAAAGATACGGTGTGGAGGAAGGTGTAAGAGGATTCTCGATTCCCCAAGTCCCATATGATGCACGGCCCTCCGAGCCGAAGCACACACAATGACAAGGCATTGTCGACCAGGGCCTCGAAGGCGACGGCGTCCCTGTCATCGGAATAGAGATCGAATTCGAGAGAGCGTAGCGAGTGCGGGCACAGAATCTGAGCTCTGCCAAGCTCTAAAGATACTGATTTGGAGTAATAAACCTCGAGGTTGACGAGATTAAGGAACCCGGAGAGATCGACTGGTGAAATAGCAGAGTGCGTGGCTCTACAAAACAGGATGAGATAAAACTTGTCTCGCGGACATAATTCTTACCCAATGCTTAATGTTACCAGCTCCCTGTTAGCGGACAGAAGTGTCTGCAGGACGGAGAGTGGAATAGGACCGAGGTGCCCATCCCAGCTGAATTCTCGCAACATCAGGAACCGCACCAGCGCTGCGCACGGCAGGTAAACAAACATCCGGGCGGACACGAAGAGTACTACGGACCTTCCAGGAGGACGGGAACGATTTCCGTCTCGGCCTTTTCGGAGCCAGCTGGCGGAGTCGAAAGTTTGAGACTGCGTATCGCTAAGAGATACTCTTCGTCCCGCTCAAGCGCCCGAGACACCAAGGCTCGATCGGCCACTCCATTTCTACCATCGAAATTCCACCATACGCGCCGAAAAATAAGAGAAAATGCTGCGCCGTGCATGTTCCGTGCCAGCGATAAGGGAGCGACGGCGAGCCACGGTAAAAGCTGTGAAACAACCCAACCATGGTCCTGGCGCGGAGATTGGATTACATGAGTTGCAATCTGCTGCCATAGTTCGAACGGTAGGCGATCCGGTGGCAAGACGCTGTGAGCCATGTCGTGGTAGAGAACAAACGGGTTTGATCATGATGGCAAATCTCCCAGCTAATCTCCCGCGATGCCTGCCGGCGTTTTAATCATTGATGCGCCTAATGGTGTTAAACAGCTTATTCTTTGGACGAGAAAATTGACAAGATCCTTGAAGGTATGACGCCCAGAGCGGGATAATTTTCCTAGCAAGTGCGCGAGACATGCCTTCAACCCCTTATACACCAAAAACACAGCGAACGGAGCACTGATGCCGATGTTGATCTCTTGATGCCGATTGATGGAACTCAAATCAAAAGTGGGACTCGCTTAATTCCGCGAGTCCCACACTGTTCTCGTATACTCTAGTTGAACAACGGCAGGAAGAACATGAGGTTGGAGACTTTGTACAATCCACAGTGTTTTCAAGTTGGACGACACAGTCTGACAACCGAACGATAATGACATTAATAAGGCAGTTTTGTCTTGCCATTAACGGTGAGTTTTTTTCGACATGTATACCAATAGTCCCGCTGCACTTGAAATCCCCCTTTGTTGCTCCTCTACCTTGACTAGGTCTCTCTCTGGTAAGTTTCCCTCAGTCAATATCAAATGATGAAGAGAGACTAAGACTTCACACGCGGATAATTGGGGGCGCTACGTTCGGCATCTGAGGGAACAGAATTACGCCGCCCAGCCTGCTTGAGCTTAAATTCGGCTGAAGCTTAAGCCTGAGCGGCTGATGTCAGCTTAAGCGTGAATGCTGCACTGACTGCTCGTTTACGCTGTAGTACTGTACGAGCCGCTGATAGAAGGCTTAAGCCAACTTAAGTCGGCTTAGGAAAGTGTGCGAAAAATCGCCATTAGCCTAAGCCAATGCGAGCAGGTGACAGGGACTGCCAAGGGATAACATGATTGATTTCTCGAGATTTCGGCGCTTGTCGAAACCATCGGAGAGAAGACCTGTGTTTTCAACATTCCAACGATCCAGTGTATCGGGATACCTTTCGGACAATGCTACACTTGCACGACCGAACATACCTGGGCAGCAACAGCTGCCAAAAGTTGACTCAGTTGAGAGTTGGCTCATCAACCCTTGGCCTGCCAGAGCTTGGGACTAAACGACGATAATAATTGTCATACTTTTAGCACTGACAAGATGGTAGGCTCCCAATTGCTGGATGTATGTCTACTGTAACTACTGTACTATTACGACCAAAGGTGTACCCGTCACCACAAAGGTTCACTGGATAAGAGGTTCATTGATCCGCAATCAGCAGAAATTACCATAAATGGACGTCTGGCTAATGTCGGAGCGAAGACTTTGCGGTTTTTAGGCCTATTTGGGCCAGGAAACTCTTCCATCACCGTCACCTGCACCAAATTGGTTCAGTTCACGACCCAATGTCACCCATCTTTGCTCGTAATAGTATAATAAGAACATGAATCCGAGCTGCCGGAAATTAAAGGTGCAGTTTAAAAGGCACACACGTCACTCTCTTTATAAAATTAAGCCTCTCTGTCTGTCCGAAGTCTCCATATGTGCTGAAATCACCGCATAAACCGCCGAGAAGCGGCTGTGTATTCCCACAGCAGGCGTTCAAACGTTCAAGAAGCGCTCACCCTCCGAGTTTCAACCGAAGTGGGGTTTCGCACCCCACCGCGATCTTGTACTGTATCATTTCGACCCAGTGTTCAGGTGACGCGTGACGCAGCCCTCTGAACTGAACACTTTTGCAGTCGGTGTCGACTCGGTGACGGTGACACTCAGATTTTCGGGCACAAAAACGCGAAAATTTCCGGTCCGGCATCCGCCGGATGTCCGTATATGGAAATTTTGCCTGATTGCCGAGGAATGAACACTTGAAAAAATGAACACTTGAGGTGACGCGTGACACCCTACGAACACTTGGTCGAAATGATACAGTAATTGTATCAAGAGAGTGAGACCATCACTCACTTCTGCAGCGATGCTGCGTTCTGGGTTTCGATTCTCTCCCTATCATTGGCTTGATTGACGAATCGCAATGTGAGTTCCAACCGGAAATGCGCTGTGCATCGTGGCAGTTCCCAAATACAGTGAAGTCTATCTGTTAGACAGCTCGTACGTTAACGTCCGCTGGGCAGTCGAGATTCCTCCGCTTCAAAAGCAAACGTGGAACTCTCAGTAGGCACAGCCACCTATATGCGCTCAGTGCTGGCGAGACTTGTGAACATAAAAGACTGGAAATTTTCAGCGGAGTTGTTAACATCACAGCTTTGATGGTAGCCATTGGTGGGGCGATGTGGAGTCGCACAGTTCCTTGAGTCGCTTGCCAAACTTTGGATCTAAAGACGAGACATGTCCATCGTTTTTCTCTTCACTGTCAGTCAAGGCAAAAGTTCTTCGGCGACACTCGATCATCCTTCAGATGCGCTTGTCAATCCCAAGGGCGCAGCTGACTACGCGGAGTTCAAATCGCTTCAGTTCGGATAGCGACACCATGCGGACATTAAACTTGGCCTATAAAGATCTGATACCCTCTACCACCCCTCTACCACCAATGTCTTCACCTCACGGGGTTCAACTGACCTTGGGTCCACTGATTGCAGGAACCTTTTCTGCCGTGGGGTATGCACTTCCTCTCGTACGCCGATCAAGGTGCTGAAAACGCCAGGCTTTCCACCATTGTGGGATTTCAGACATTTCTGTATTTTAAAATCTATGGGCCCAAAGACGAGATGCGGTACAAGCTCCTGGTGTGTACTTAGTTCAGCAATTTCACTCCACCTCCGCTGAGTTTACATCTCTGCAGGTCTCGTGGGTTTGGTGCGTCTTGCCTCATTCATTTAACCGACGTCTTTAGCTCGCCGCTGAACGGATGGCAGGCTCGTCGACGCCGCTCATACGGTTTTCATCTGCTTAACCACCTGGAATTACGCTATCCCCCACTTTGGAGACAACGAATACCTAGCCGTGATCAACGAGTGCGTGTTCAAGTTTCCGCCCTCAAAAAATACCAGTAATTAACGAAATCAGATGGTATCCGGTATAATTCGTTGCACACTCTACCTCGCATTTGTTCCTCATAATTTCCAGGCGCACCTCTTGACGACCCTACTGGCCACGTTGACCGCGAATCTGTGACCTTTCGGCGTCTGTATGTTCTACGATGTTAACGCGGGTTCGTCAGCTGCTACACCTGGCGCATCCACAAGAGTGCGTGGCTTTCCTCTTTCCCTCTACTTTACTGAATTTTGAGCAGTGAGCAAGGCAAACTGGTATCTAACTGTGCTAATTGTACATTATTCCTCCGCCTCCTCAACTGGTACTGACATAAATTCAAGCTTATGCTATGCGCGTCCCGCACCAGTAAGTCCCCCGTCCTCGCACGTTGGGAACTAGAACGATGCTCATGCTTCGAACTCGGACACTGCAGCCTGTGCTCTCAGTACGTCCATATTACCAGTTGCATTCAACTTAAAGCGGCCGCGGGACCGCGCCTCACACCCCTCCAGTACTGTTCTACGCAGAGTGCGCACCCTCAAACTTGAAGAATCGGATAGTTTAACCAAAATGTGAACCAGGGTGAAATACTGGCGGTGGGCCACAGTCTATGAGCACTTCCGGGTTGGTGTGCCATGTTCATCATGAACCATATTCCACTTATCTCTGTTCGATCCCCTTCCTACAGGTTGTTCGTGCGCTGTCATTCGTGTCGTCCGCAGTCACAGATATAGTGATCTCCACCGCACGATATTACTACCTGCGTGAGCTCAAGCAGGGCTACGTCCAGTGCGCCACTCTTGCCGCTAGAACGACACCGTTTGAAGTTAATTTCTTGTTTGATAGGACAAGGGAAGTCATCGACACAGTGATGGTTTTCTCGATCAACGACGGGCTGCTTACCAGTGCGTGAATTTCTGATAATTCCCTGTCGCCGAGGGACTGAACGTGAAACCAGGTGTTATTGCTATCACCATCTTGGGATGCGTATGTCAACTTCGACCTTCTACTTCCCAACTTTGGTTAATCCCTGAGCCAGTCCTTGGGCATGCACACAAACTTCGTCTGGATCGGCCTCTTCTTCAACCTTTCCCCACGTATGCCATCTCGTCGCCGCGCCTCACCCAAGGCAGCTTTTCTCACCTATCGGATTTTTGCAGTGTTCGCTAACTCGATACTCGCGACGTACGTCTCCCGACACAGCGGACCACCGTGGATGATGATTGTGTGTAGATTGAACCTCCGCAACTGGTACCGCCACATGCGCAGGCCCATGGGCATCTCGCTCACACGAAATACGGCCCAAAAGAACCGTTTCCCCCCCATGAGTCCCCGCGCAGCAGTTACGACCGACCATAGCGAAGTCGCGGATATCGTAGGGCTGCGATTCAAGTCCAAGTTGCGCCGCTAATGAGCTACAGGACATTCAAGTCAACAAGGAGATCGAATATCACGTCGAAATGGTGGACAAGTATGCTACGGACAGGAGGACTCCAGAGCCAGAGGACTTGAAGGTGTGAAGAGGTCTCAATCGTTTTGATAGCTGGTCTACTTGATAAGTTGATGTGGTCCAAGAGTTAATGGATTCCAAAATTTGCACTCCTTAATTATAAGCTTAAGTAATTGGCGTTGTTAGGGTCGGGTCGATCAAGACTTGGGCTCAGAAATATTCTGGGCCCTAGGGGCGCCCGACTCAAGCCCTCAGGTAGGGACCAGGCCAGGTCGGGCTTGGGCCTGGACCTGGGCTTGAGGGAATTTTTTTGAACTTGAAGTTTGGTGAGTTGCGCCAATTATAATGGTCCTTTTAAATGCGTGAACCCAAGCAAAGGCAGTTGATAGACGAGGTGAAAACCGGTAATTGCCTACCCCGATGGAGTTTGAAATGGTGATCTGTCCCACCTTGCGCCTCTGGCTAGCTGCACCGGTGTCGCAGTCAGTTTTTATGGGCCTCCAAAAACAAATTAAATTACATTAAATTGCAGCTTAATTGCTCTGCATTCAAACTGGGGATTTGATCTCCGCAAACGCGGTAAGTTTGAAACGACAATTAAAGTCATTGAACAGCAAAATTAAGCAAAAATGGGTGGGAGGGAGGGAGACGGTGAGGAGGGAAGGGCTCCATACACTCGAATCAATCCGGCTTGACGCCTGACGCGAGCTACGCCTCATCGGAGACTGCTGCATCGTCAGACGTCGATGCGGAACGGATCACTTCGTTTTCGCGTCGTCTCGCATCGGCCAGCATTCAATGGGGATGGGAAGGAGCACAACGCACCCAGATTCGCGAACTTTAGTGGTTCGACGACTTTGCTTGCGCGGACGGAGTCGCCCTGTACTCGCCCTGTACTTATATTAAGGGCAGAAGGAAGGAAATTAAATATTGCCGGCGGGTAGGGATGCGGGATGCGGACCTCGCCGCCAAAGACACCTGGGCGGAGATTCGCGAGGGCTCGCTGATGTGAGGGTAGTGTGGGAAGTCCAACTTGAACGTAGGAGACTCAGGGGACGTGGGCGCAATCTGGGGAGCGGGTTAGAGGTGATTGAGCGGAGGGACGGAAAGGCGAAGGAGAGGAAGGTTGACTGTGCAATAGAGCGGTCGGGAGGCAAGAATTAAGAGGGAACGGAAGAGCAAAAAAAGACACCACCTTCGTACAGTGCTTCGACGCGCGGAGAGCGAACATCTCCAAGCCCTGGAGCAGGAGGAACACCGCAGCGGGTTTCAGCGTGGGGCCGAGGTCGCAGGGTATTTGGGGGAGTGTTAGTCAATGGATGAGGTGCGGGGAAGCGAGAGAAGGGAAGAGAGGGAGAGCGGGTGATGCCACTCAAGGAACATCTCGGTGCCAATGGTGTGCGGAGACGCCGCCCACTATGCCAGCGCGGCTTAAACGCCGTGATGCCCATTCCCACCGCACGCGCAATGCACAATTGTCCAAACGTACCCCACACACCGAACGAACGAACGCGTCGCAAAATACACCGACATTCCCTCGTCCACGATCGACGCCGCAGACAGCGAGTGCGACCTGGGGCCTCGGATGTACGACGCGCTCGCGACCCACCGTCCACGGACTGATCGGGCTTTCGCTCCCTGCACCGACACGCCCCAGTCTACGCATGACGCAAGTCTCCGCAGCCCCGAGCGCGTCCGAGGATACTGTACTCGTTGCGGCATAACGCGCTCACCACTAGTACTCATCGACAAGCGGGTGCGTCCCGTCTGCCACCCCGACGCCGCCCGGCGATGTTCGCGCCCAAACGCACTGCCGGCTGTGCGCAGTCCCGCCGCCTCTTGCAGAAAACAGGCCTGCGATACTCTCCCACATAGAGAAATGTATTACTAAGCAGGAAGAAGGTGAGGGGAAAGGCGTTGTGGGCGTTAAGGCACAGGTGGGGAGTTCACCAGAACCCAGAGCTGGACGCGCAGTGCGCGTGCTTCATATGTAGCGCGCTCCGAATCCGACCTATTTCTCCCCCCGCCACCGACCCACAAGCCCCCCACTTGTCAATGGTCTTGGGATCATCTCCCTCCTCTTTCCCAGAGGAAAACCCGAGGAAACAGACACCTCCACCAACCCCTTCATAACCTCGACGCTAAAATCTGGACTGGCGATAGCCTCGGGAAAGTGGGGCGTGTAAGGGATGGAAAGGGTGGAGGGAGGTACAGGGAGGCATGGATGTAGACTGGGACCAAGACAAAGGTCAAGGTGAACGGAAAGAGAAAAAGAGACGAAGAGGAAGGTACTCGGATCCGCACTATCGATGAACCGTCTCGATGCCAAACTTGCGAAACGAAACTTGCGTTCAATGGACGCATTCAAGAAGCTGGAGCTAGCAGTGAGCATGAGGCATGAGCATCATGATAACGACTCGGGCGAGCGTAGAAGACGTACCTTTTAAGCAATGTAATCGACCGTGTACGGCGTTTACACCCCCCGCCTCGTCGGTGTCCTATTCAAGATTTCGCCATCAGCGGTTCCTTCGGCGCTGAAGAAAGACCCGTGGAGTCGGAAGGAGGAGGGCAGAGGCGCGCACGGGCAGTACAGTAGATCGTGAGTCGCTGTCTTCCTCGCGCCATTCTCATGTATCGAGAAATGACCTATGCCACCAAAGTTTTGCCTAAGAAAGAGAGTGGTTTGACTTAACAGAAGTAGGGAGCTAGCGCTCACCGCAGGAGGGTATCATAACGGTGGTTTAGCCTACAAAACTCCGGATAATTTCTCTTAGCTTCTCTTTGATTCCGTCCTGCGATTCCACCGTCGACCAATCCATAGAATTTCGCCGCTAAGAACCCAGGGAGATTCGTGGACGTCAGACGAGTAGGGATCTCTACAAACACACCGGGATTCAGAACAGTTGAACCCGAATTCAATCGACAGGCCAGCAAGAAGAAAAAAGGCCGACGTGGTTTGTGGGAAAGAGGAACACGGACATGTGATAGGCGGAAACACCGATGTCGTAAGTTACATAGGGGCGTTTCGCGTTGAGGTTAAATTCATTTGATTGCGGCGGCAAAAAAGAAGGATGAATGAAAATAACGAAGTACTGGGTGATCCTTTACGTTGATAACTAGCGCGAATTCACGTCCACTCAACTTTCCTCGAAGAAACTTCCCAGAAAGTGACCAACCAACCCAATCCCGCCCATTCGGTTCGGGTTTGGGTCTTGGGCCTTATCCATTATCCCCCATTCTGAAAATAATCCACCTACGAGCACACAGGAGTGGAAAGTAAGACCTGTGGCGGATGGTCCGCGCCTGCACCACCTATTCGATGTTCGTGTTGATTGCCAGTAGGCAGCCCGTTCTATTTCGGCTTGGGCCATACTCCGTCGTCGGCCTCTTTTTCCTCTTCCTTTCTTTTGTCAAACACTGTGTCACTTGGAGAGGGATGAGCTCAAAATAAGACCAGTAGCGGAAGGCCTGCACCCGCACCTGCCTGTCTACTTCATTTTCAGGGATGCAGCAGGTACCTGTTCGATTTAGGCTCGAGCCATAGACGGGTCCTTCATCAACCCATTTTCATTTCTCTCACCTCAAAAATGATGGCACTCGAGAAAGTACAAAGTGAGTACTCGAATGAAACGCGGGAGTTTTCTCGTTGTCGTATGTATGAAGCAGACAGACAGCCCGTTCAACTCGGGCTGGGGTGGTGTAATTCTTCACGTCAAAAATCATTGCGCTCAGAGGGAGTAGGAATAGGTGAATCAACTTGAAGACTCGTACCGGATGCTCCGCACCTGCAACATTTGCTGTTTCCATGCAATGAATGCAGCAGGCACCCGTTCGATTCGGGCTCGAAGGTTAAGCGATTCATTATCCCGTTTTTTTTGTTTAAGGAGAGTACTTACTGGAGAGCAAGACCCGCAGCGGATGGTTTGATGCCATTTTCTCGAATACATGAAGCAGGCATCCGTTCAATTCGGATACGGGTCATAGTCTCCTTGCACCAGGGCCCTGGTGCGCGGAGGGAATGTGGAATCATCTTCATCTAACATCGGCCTTCCTCTCACCCTGCTGGCAGAGTCCAAGTTGACTCTTTCCGGCGTTTGCGGGGGCGATCAAGGTGGGCGAAGAACAAGATTTTCACAAAGGGGTTCCTTTCCCTAACGCCAGCAGTAATCTACCAAAAAGAAAGCATCCGACATCGGGAGTACGTATGGCCCGACCCCGAGGCGAACGGGTGTCCCTACGGTTTTGCAGAACGCTTTGAACAAGCAGTCTCTCCGCCATCAAGGCACTATTCACGCTCCAACAAATGCAGTGCGTAGCGTCATCTTGGCGTCCGCTGCTTCCGCTCACAGACTCTCAAACACTCTTGGCAGACGTGGTTGGCGCGTGGGACAGAGGAACACGGTCATGTGATCCGTGGCGCGTCAACAACGATAAGCACCGGCAATGATAGTAAGTGGCCGGCAAGCGGCGGGGCACAAACAAAAATCCAAAATATGTTTTCGTCCCGGATCAACCACTAACGGAGCCCGCCACAGAAACTCCTGACCAAGCGTGGTTTTTAACCACTGACCTAGCCCAGGTTTTAACCACTGACCTAGCCCGGGTTTTAATATTTTCAACCACTGACCGAGCTTACTTTCAACCACCTATCTCGCGTGAATTTTTGACTTTTAATAATGTGTTCAATTTATGCCAGCAGGTACTTGAGCAAGTGGGATATATACATATTCATAAATTTTGCCTTATTTCTTGGTCCGCTAGCTTCGGCGAGTCAACGTAGAGGGAGGAATTGATGTTACCAGCGATCTGCCGCCAGGGACTATTAGGTCCTTCAATAAAGAAAGATCACAGCTTACAGTGTACTGAGTGTGTTCCGCGAACACATCATCCTGCAGCGGGCACTGGTCTTTCCGGGTTGGTGCCAACTCCTCGGATTTTTCCATTTAAGAAAAGTCGGGCTTCCTCAGGAGTTGAAAATTTGAAAAGCCGGGCTCGGTCAGTGGTTGAAAATATTAAATGCTGGGCTAGGTCAGTGGTTAAAACCCGGGCTCGGTCAGGAGTTTTGTGACGGGCTCGGTCAGTGGTTCATCCGGGCCGAAATTCTATTTTGCAAACAAAATGTCACCCGAATGACAAGGACGTCACGTTTTGTGCACGGCACGTGCAATTGATGGGGACATTTTCGGTCTGCTGAGCACAAAAAAAACTAAAGTTTTTGTTTGTGAACGACATAGGGGCGTTTTTGGTTGAAGGTTCATTTCAACCTTGATTTGCGATGAAGAGACAGGATGAAAGCGCGTAGAATACAGGCACCAATGGGAGAAATAGTTTTGTCGCTGTACTTACTTACTTAATTCCACTAACTTCCAATTCATTTGAAGCGGTGGAAGAAAAATGTGTAAAACCAACCCAACCTCAACGCCACCTTTGATAGGACCCTTGGGCTTTTTCAGGCGTTATTTCTCTTCACCGACCAGGCATTCCGCTCTTGTGCCTTGTCCAGGTCGGACATTACCGAGTAGTTGACGCGGTGGCTGACCGGACTACAGTGAGCGTTTCAACATAGGTTCTCGGTAAATCTTGAAATTTTGAGACCCGTGTACGAAGGTTCAGAACGAAGTTGGTAGCCGCTTTTCCGGCCCACATGGACGAACCGTCGAACATCTTCAACAGGATGGCCGAAGGTCCAGAATGAAGCCAATATCATAGCGATGGGACCGCGCCCGTAATTTCGTTCGGAGCACGCAGACTCCCACAGGCAACCCGGGATCGAGCCATGGAGCATTGTGGAGGCGATTTAGTCTGTTTGTCACCCAAACAGAGAGCGCGTGTGGTGAGTTCGGAAGTGTTCAAACTTGTGTGTATGAAGATTCAGAATGAAGACAATACGGCTTGATAGCAGTGGGACCGCACTTGTAATTTGTTGGGAGCAGGTGCGCGCAGACTCCCATAGACAACCCGTTCGACTCGGGATCTAATGGGGTCAACTCTTTTATTACCAAACTTTGAAGTGTTCCGTCCTCAGCTTTCGCGCGGGATTTATTGCTTCAATGCTCGGTTCACTGTATCTGAGGCAGTACGGTCAAATGTTACCTATGAAGATTCAAAGTAAGAGCAATATCCGCTCGATAGCGTTGGGGACGCATCTGCCTGTGCCAGCCTCGCAGGGGCTGCCCGTTCGATTCGGGGTCGAGCTGTCGGTGTATCTTGGATGTTACAGCTGTTTCCGAAATCCTTGTCAGTTGGCGTTTTTTTTTCCGCGCTTTCCAAGTTTTGATCGAGCGCCAAGAATTACTGTATTTGGGTTCGGCGCCGACGGCCCGTAATCCAGATTGATTGCGAAACGTCGACCATGAGCTCTCAGCGAAGGCTCGAGCACTGTACCTACTCAAATACCAAACATCTGAAGCTCTATGTCACTCAGAGTCGGACTGACACTCAGTATTCAGCACGCGCAGTCGTGGCCCGGGAGAAGAACCTGTTGGAGTACGAGAGTTCAAGGTATGTCTCAACTGCGACCGTTCTCTTCAGACTAATAGCATTAGGAATAAATACAGATTACTCACCTGCGACCGTTCTCTTCAGACTGAAGAGATCGGCCGCAGGCCTCCAGTAAATACGTGACCCCCTCGAGCCAAACACCGCGTCGTGGTCCCCATCGGGACGCGACTGGACGGAGGTCTATACTACAACACTCCTCCTGACCTCGCAGTCCAGTCCGCCTATTCCAAACCAATCATACGTCGGCAGCGGACCGTCGTGTCGCGGGGAAGGATTTTTGTCAGAAGGTCCGCGGGGTTCGCGTTCGATGGGCAATAATGAATAGTGACGTCCCCGTCCTCTATGTAGTCGCGGATGTTGTGATACTTCAATGCGATGTGTTTCGCTTTGTCGTGCATGGCTGGGTTCTCTGCGACAGTTATCGCAGACTGATTGTCGCAATGCATGGGCGCCGGGTAGTCCAGTGGTTGCCCCAGAATCTCGCCGAGCAGATTTCGCACGAACATCAGTTCACGCCCTGAATGGCTGCTAGCAATATACTCCGCCTCCATGGTAGATTGAGCCGCGACGCTCTGCAGACGACTGATCCAAGAAACGGCTCCACCTGCGAGGAGAACGATCGTGCCCGAAGTTGACCGCAGTTTATCCTTCTCGCCGGCCCAGTCAGCGTCCGTATAGCACTTTAAGGTGTCGGCGAAAAAAGTTATGAGTCGTCCCGGCCCGCGGTAGGTAATACCCAAATGGAGTGTTCCTTTAATGTAACGGAATAAGTGCATCAGCGCGTTCCAATGCTCAGTTCCTGGATTGGAGCTGAAGCGGCTGAGTACTCCCACCGCATAAGCCAGGTCAGGACGCGAGCCTAGCATTCCGTACATGACAGATCCCACACCGCCAAGATAGTCCTTTCCGACCATTAATTCTCGCTCCTCGCGTGTCTTCGGGGACATTTCCCTGGTCAATTTTGTGCCAACAGGGAACGGCGTGGACACGGGTCGGCAGTCCGCCATCCCGAAACGCTGAAGTACACCCTCGAAGTATTTTCTCTGTGAGATGCGCACCGTCTGCGCTTCAAGATCCTGGGAAATCTCCAGGCCAAGGCAGTACGACGCGATTCCAAGGTCTTTCATCTTCAGACGCGACGAGAGTTTCCCCTTGAGTAAATTCCAGGTGGGTTCGTCGTTTGTGGCTCCCTGGAGGTCATCGACATACAATGCAATGATGACGATGATTTTCTCGCGCCGGCAAAGATAAATGCTGTGGTCGGATTTGAGACGGGTGAAGCCGAGGGATTTGAAAATTGAGTCGATGAGTCGGTACCATTGGCGAGAGGCTTGCTTGAGGCCGTAGATAGACTTATGGAGTTTCAAAACCATTTCGTCGCCATGCGCGTTCAGTTTGGGTGGAAGTCCGGGAGGCTGAGACATGTAGATTTCTTCATCCAGTTCAGCATTGAGGAAAGCGGTGACAACGTCCATTTGGTAGATAGTAAGACCGAGGTGAGCGGCGAGGGCGAACATGATACGAAGGGAAGTAAATTTGACGACAGGGGCGAAGGTTTCTTTGTAATCGATGCCGTGAATCTGTGTGAAACCACGTGCAACGAGGCGCGCTTTGAAGCGCTCAAACTCGTCCCACTGATTCGTCTTCACGCTGAATACCCACTTACACGTTATCACCCTCCTCCCCTCTGGAAGGTCCGCATACTCGAAGGTCCCGGTGTCCACAAGTGACCCGAATTCAGCTGCCATCGCGTCCGCCCATCCCTCCGACTCTGCACTTGCCATTGCTTGCCTGAACGTCAACGGGACGACAATTGGGGCCTGTGGAACCCTTGCAGCACGTGCCTGGACTCGAGGCTCCTCCTTTTCCTCCTCCTCCTCGAGTTCTGGTACGTTCTGTGCATTGTCCGCAACTTTATGCTTATAACGTCCTTTAGGCAGACTCTTGCGCTCGTCTGACATCCCCTCGAAACGCTCCGGCAGCCTGCGCGTCCTCGGCACCCTAGGTACCTCGACAACGACCTCGGCCTGCTCCTCCTCGTCCGCATCCACATCCTCACGCGCGCCAGCATCTTCCTCTTCGCGCTCCTCCTCAACAACACCATATTCGTCCACGGCAGGCAACATGAGCGCATTATCGGAGGTAGAGGGTACCTCGGGAGCGGTAGGCAGATCCGGGATAATGGGAGGGAGGTTCCGAAGGTCCGTGATTACTTCAGTCCATCCAGAACTCCGTCCACGCTCATAGAAAGTCACATCTCTGGATTTATAGACCTTCCGATTGAGACGATCATAGCACTTGTACGCCTTTGACTGCGTACCTGGCAGTGTGTAGTAGCCCAATAGAACACATTTTACGCCCGAGTTGGTCAGCGCTGGACGCCCCTTCACCGGAAGCACCGACACCCACACCTCACAACCGAATGGCCGCAAGTGGCTGACATCTTGCCGCTCATTCTTCCACACTTCCTCCGGGATGCGCCCATCCAGGGAGGACCGTGTTGGACAGAAGTTTCGCGTGGTCGCGCCGTACCCGACAGCGTCAGGCCAGAACCCGATAGGAAGCCCGGCCTCAGTCAAATTCGTCCGAGCGCTCTCCTCGAGCGTGCGGTTAATTCGCTCCGCAACACCGTTCTGCTGCGAACTGTGTGGTGCCGTAGTCTGGTGAACAATACCATCCCCTGCAAGATATGCTTCGAACTCGTCGGATGTCAGCTCGCCAGCATTGTCGGTACGAATCATCCCGACTTTCTCTCCAGTTTCCTTTTCCACACGAGTCTTCCATGCGCGAAAGCTTGCAAGAGCGTCACTCTTCTTCTTCAGAAAATCCACGTCAACATGTGCGCTATGGTCGTCGGTAAACGTGATGAAGTAGGAGTTTCCGCCGATGGAATTTGGAAGTGGCCCACACAAATCCGAATGTACAAGTTCTAGAACACGAGAAGCGCGCCTCCTCCCTCCTTTTGGGAATGGCTTCCGTGCAGTCTTCCCAGCAAGGCACGCCTCACACGATACATCATCGTCCCAAGCCCTGAGATCCAGCCCGTCGACCATCCCCGATGCCCAGAGTTTCCTGAGATCGGGAAAGTTTAGATGGCCGAACCGCCGGTGAAGCGTCAGGATGTCGAGGCGCTTACCAGCGGGAGGAAGGGTTTTAGCTTTAAGTACGGAGGGGTAGGTGTTGGTGGACGGAGCGGTGTTTGCGAGACGCAGCGCGTAGAGGCCATCAGTGAACGATGCTTGGCAGAGTGTCGTACCGCGTAACTTGATGAGGCAAAAGCTTCCTTCAAACTCAAGCTTGACACCAGGAATAGCGGTCAGCTGTCCGACGGACAACAGCGAGCCCGCGAGCTTGGGGGCATGCAAGGTGCGCGTGAAGTGTATGGTATCAACACCAGTCGGAGTCTCGACATATTTGCGGGTTGTACCAACACCAATAGCAAAGATTTCGCTGTCGTCTCCGAGCTGGATCGTGATCGGCTTCTTGAGGGCAGTGTATGTGATGAACGAGGACCGGGCTTTCTCGATATGACGCGACGCGCCCGAGTCTACGAATAATGCATCGGGCCGGAGCGCGTTGGTCGCCTTCTTTGTGAGAAGTACCTTGGGGTGTTCTTCATCAACATCCAGGGCATCGAATGCGACCTGTGCAAGTCGTAGCTTCTCCTTTAGCTTCTCCTTCACTTGCTCCTTGGTGTTCAGCGTGCACTCGCGTGCAATGTGCCCTTTACCGCCACACCCATAGCAAGTAACCGACTTCTTCCAGTCACCGCCGCCGCCACCACGCCCGCCGCGCCCACCTCCGCGTCCTCCGCGTCCACGCGATGCTCCTCCGCCGGACGCGAAGTACGCCTTGATCGCGTTCGCAGCAACCTCGTCGTCATGTGCCTTTGCCAGCACGACATGCTCCGTCTGCGCCTTGAGCGCATGCTCCTCCCGCTGCTTCTTCTCAAGCAAGTTACGCTGCCGCTTCTCCTCCTCCAGCAAGATTGGAGTTGCAGCCGCGAACGTCATCATCGCGCCGACAATTGACAAGGTTTGGACAATCCCGGTGAAATCCTCTGGAAGGCTCTGTAGGGTGAGCTGGATGAGCTTGTAGTCGCTGACCGGGTCATTCCCTCGCTTCAGATCGTTGGAGTACCCGCGGATAATATCGAGGTGATCTTGAAGCGGGCCACTAGCAATGCCGCTATACTTGATATTGTTCAGTTTGTCCTGGGTTGCGATCATTGACAGCATGCCCGTTGGCTCGTAGATGGTGCGCAGATTATTCCACATTCCTGCAGCGCTCGTGGCGTCCATAATGTACGGCACCTGGTCGTCACTGACCATCTCGGTAATCCGACGCATTGTCTTCGCATTTCCCTTCTCCCAGTCTGCATAGTCAGGATTGACGATCGTGGTATCCACCGTGCCCGTCGCGGGCGACACCGCAGGCCGCTGGACAACTATGGTTGGCGGAACCGCAGGTTTCGATATATACTGCCAGCGATCTTCATCTTCAAGCTTGTTCTGAGCCTTGAACGAAAACGTCCTCCAGTTCTTGCTGTCAAGCAAATTGAAGGCATAGCGTGTAGCGCTGGAAACGTCTTGGGTGCCCATAACCTGTTGGAGTACGAGAGTTCAAGGTATGTCTCAACTGCGACCGTTCTCTTCAGACTAATAGCATTAGGAATAAATACAGATTACTCACCTGCGACCGTTCTCTTCAGACTGAAGAGATCGGCCGCAGGCCTCCAGTAAATACGTGACCCCCTCGAGCCAAACACCGCGTCGTGGTCCCCATCGGGACGCGACTGGACGCGAGGTCTATACTACAACAGAACCAGCTGGTACTGATGGCACAGGCAGTGGTGCGACCGGTGCTGGCAGCTGTGGATTGTAACCCGACGGCATTTCATAGGCGGGAGGGGGACTTGGGAACGACACGAGAGACGAAGAAGATGAGGCAGAGGATTTCTTTTGGGGGCGGCTATCCTACCACGGCCGTCGGCGCCGAACCCAAATACAGTAATTCTTGGCGCTCGATCAAAACTTGGAAAGCGCGGAAAAAAAACGCCAACTGACAAGGATTTCGGAAACAGCTGTAAGCTTTTTTGCCGCAGAAGATTACGGCATAGCTCAATCATCCCGCATTTTTCTCCGGATTTCGGATACTTGCTCAGGGGGTGTAGCGCTCCCATGCTTCCGGACATTCGGGCAGAAGAGCGCCACGAAGAGATCAACTTTGACGTTGTTGGTGACTAACGGTAACCGGCAAACACTGATGCAGTATCTTCTTCTTTTCTACCACCACGTCCGCCTCTCGGGCTGGTGCTCCTGCAACGTAAGCTGAACAGTGGACAAAAAGTGATGCTAACTTGAAGTTCATACGCAGGATGCGTAAAGGCAAACCTACCTTTCAGAGGCTACAGCCTAGTATGACTCGCTCGAGCCTTACGGACGGTCGGGTCCTCGGGTTGGCGTTGAACCATGGAATCGGACTCCAGCGGAGGAAATATACATGGAAAACACGATAGAAAGATTTCTCTCAATCTCAAGAAATTTACGGTACAAAATCGGGCATACCAATTGTTTCAGTGCACTCCCGGACAGTGCCTATCTTCCTGTGGTATCTGTGCCAGAACTTAACCTGCTTTTTGCGTGCCGGCCGGCTGCCGAACTTGAACACTGACAATTTGGACAGATTTACTTCCGTCCCGAGCTCGATCGTATCCGCACACTGGCGTCATTCCGCGCCTTCAAATCACAGCGCGTCAGCACTCTGGCAGGGTACATAAGGCCAGCCGATCCGCCTAAGCGCCTCTTTGTTCTCTCCCACCACTTCACTTTTACCACTCTCAACACCAACCAAAAACCATGTCTTCTGAACCCAGGTGAGCCGTCTTCGTCGCCCTCTTCGTCACCGCTGACTCGCTCCCAGCCAGGCCAACGGGCAGATGCACAGCGTCAAAGGCCAGATGGTCGAGAAAGTACGTTTTATTCTTCTCGCCCCATTTCCGCCGCTAAAAATCGTCCAGGTTGGAGACATTACCGGCGCGGATTCGTGGAAGACGAGCGGCAAGAAGGAGCACGCTGAGGTATGCGGTTCCCGCCTCCTTCTCCCCATTTTCTCGAGTCGCTGACTTCCCGCCCAGGGCGAGGCGGAGCAGAAGACCGCGCAAGCGCAGACCTACGTCGAGGGCCTCACCGACCGCGCCACGGGCTTGGTCAACAACGTGATGGGCAAGATGACCGGCAACTCGACGAAGGAGATGTCGGGTGAGTTCTTTTCCATTCCGCCCCTCCTCCGCATCCTTATTCACCGCGCCCGCAGGCAATCTTCAAGACAAGGAGGGGCAGGCCAAGATGGAAGCGAACAAGATGTAATTTAGCGTCCTTTTTATTTTGGGCGGCGGGGCAGAAGTCAAATGAAATGGTTTTTATTCTGTATCGTGGTGTTGCGAAATTTTCCGGCGGTCTCATTGAGTTCTACTACGAAACATTTAGATTCCGGTTCGAGATGTCCGAAGCGTCATGCATATCGGAAACGCGGGTTCAGGCTGGGTGTTAGCCAACACGGAATTGATTCACCTACCGCCTCCGTCATTCCAAATCGATTCCCGAAGAAATGTGGTTTGTTACAGGGTCTAGAACTGGATTCGTATCGGCTTGATAGCGGTGGGCACCGCACCTGTACATTGAACTGTGGCCGGGAATTACAGAGGGGATCATCCCGTTCGACTCGGGGTCGAGCTATGAGGTTGTTTTTTGTTCAGCGCTGCCCTATTTTCCACCGCCGTCACGGTGTCTTGTATTGATGTTCTTGAGCCACGGTACTTTTCCTGGTTCGCCGTAAGATAGATTGTGGTAAGTATCCGGCCGTCCCAGTTTTTTTCTGGATGGGCTTCGAGGAAGTCGGTTGATCCACTTAAACTGAGAGCCGCAATTAGGTTTGTATCGGCTTGATAGCGGTGGGACCGCACCCGTACTATTGACAATTGACAGATGTCTTCGCCGGGACCCCCGTTCGACTCGGGGTTGAGCCATGCATGGGCTGTCGGACTCTATTTTAATTTTATTCCTGCTTGTATGTTCCTATCCAAATCGTTGGTCTGGTATTTAAATTTCTTGCATGGCGCAAAGAGAAAAGAAGAAGCACAAAAATACGAACCGCTGCCGCTGACCATGGCTCCCCCCCGAGTCAAACGGGGATCCCTACGAAGCCATTGGGTGCGCTGTCAGATAATGCAGGCGCGGTCCCAACGCTATCGAACACATATGCGGGGGGCTCAATTTACGTGCATCGATTCGAGCAAACCGAGGCCTCGTTACCATATTTAATTTATCTCTGAATGAGGAAGCAAGAGGTATGCTAGGCACCGTAGCTCAGCGCGCAGGAACGCAAGAGCCGTGCAAGAAGAAGGTGAAAAATATAGCGCTTCGAACGCTCATTATGGCTCCACCCCGAGTGATCTTGTAATCGTTCACTTTAAATATACAGGTGCGGTGCCCACCGCTATTCAGCCGATCGAGGATTGAGTTAGAGATCTAGAAGAGGCCGGTTGAGTTAGAAGAAGCCGGTTGAGTTAGAAGAAGCCGGTTGTTTGAAGCTACCGTACTGAGGTGCCACTCGGCGGAGAAAGCTGATATCCTCTATATGATGGAGCATTCTTGAGATCACCCCTCGTAGCACGCACTCCTCATTTTGCCTCACGCAGACCGTGAACCGCTTGGTGTTGAACCACGAGATGCCCGAGGACGCAGAGATATTGAAAGGGCATACTCCCTGAAGACTTCGGAGGTGAAGGGGGAATCCGTAGCACCCAGAGAGGATTGCTCCATTTTCGGCGTCCAACTGTACTCTTGAACCTGAGGTTTGATTAGATATTGTTGAGGGCTGAAAATAATCGTTAAGATTAATGCAATTCTGTGGCGCCGACTGAGTCATTCGATCGCCGTCTGTGAAACTTTTGGGCTCCCAAAAATATGGGTCGTGAAATGCGCAACTGAAGACGCGACGCGCCGAGGCACGTGCTGCGAAATAATCGAATCAATTTCGGCTGAGGTCATTTCGCTGATCCGAACGAGCTTTCTGTCTTCCTTCGCTGGAGATGTTTCTTTCCTTGAGCCGTGGACCGTGGATCGTGCGGTTCCGGCCTTACCGCAAATTCTCCGAATCCGGTTTTCGGTCGGTAAGTACTTCGGCAATACTGGCGACAAACTGGACTATCATCCAAGAAAATTTCAAATTGTGAAGGCTGTAAAGGCAACGGATGAATTTGGGAAGAAACAGGCTCTCGGCCATGGGTGGAGCATCTCGACGACTTGAACTCACCTGACCGTATGCACTTGTTCCGCCCTCAAATGTAGTGGACGCCCGGAAAATCGACGGAAATTTGGATGCGCTAGGTCGCATTCAAGATCCTCCGCCGTTTTGCCCTAGTTAGCTAACCGCCGGGTTTCAAACCTGATTTATACTTGTGCCGCTATTTAACCCCGTGGACGTTCAGGTCCGTTCAGCCCTACGCCTGAAGAAAGCATGAAGTTCCTCTCCGCTCTCGTTGTCGTCGCCACGCTCGCGGCCAAAGTCTCTGCCCACTGTGCGTCCTTTTTCTTCCAAGACGATGATTCACCGAACCTTCCTTGCATCACAGACGTCTGGCCCCAGCTCATAGTAGGTGGCTCAAACACTAGTGCCTGGCAGTATGTTCGGTAGGTCTTGTTTAATTACTCCTGGATACAGACTCCCACCGATTCATCGCAGTCAAACCAACAACTGGCAAGATCTGAACCCCGTATGATCCGTTTCCCGTTTTCGTCCCCGCCGTCCCTTTAACTTGACCGACAGATGCTTGACGTGACCTCCACCGACGTTCGATGCTACACTTCCTTGGAATCTGGCACCTCGTCCACCATCAGTGTTGCTGCAGGCTCGACGGTGGGATTCACTATCAGCGGGAATCCGTCCAACTTGTACCACCCCGGCGTCAGTACTACCGTTCTGACGGTCTTCTGTACTGCAGGCTGACTTTCGTAAAGGTGTTGAACGTCTAGATGGCCAAGGCGCCAAGTGCCACCGATGTGGCGAGTTGGGACGGTAGTGGTACTGTCTGGTTCAAGGTGCAGTCTTTAACCGCATCTGCGCCTATTCATTGACTCGAGCGTAGATCTATGAAATCCCCGCGATCGCCGACGGAGTGACCATCACTTTCCCCGCCACAGGTATATTGAACATTTTCCAACAACCTACACTGAATTGGCGTCAGGACTGAGCGAAATCGAATTTACCATCCCATCCTCCCTGCCATCTGGCCAGTGCGTGCCATTTCCTGATTGTAGTTTTGAGTAATCAAGATATTCCACAGATATTTGATTCGCACGGAACATATTGCACTCCATAGTGCCTCTTACTATGGCGGTGCCCAGGTACGTCAAGCAGGTCATTGTGCAAACGGTTGCTCACTTAGTGGTTTGCAATTACAGTTCTATATTGCCTGTGCTCAGGTCCAGGTCAGTTATATCAGACCTCCACAACTAAGGTGTTATTCATCGGACCGGTTCCGCAGGTCACCAACGGTCAGTACTTTGGCGTTGGATCTCGAAGCCCGTTGTCTCAATCGTTTAATTTCAGGAGGATCCGGAACCCCAAGCCCCCTCGTGGCCTTCCCCGGAGCTTACACAGTACGTTGATGTATTCCGATTAAGCCTAAATCCATTCACGACTGGTTAGGGCAATGTATATTTTGCGTTCCTTCCGCAAAAAACACTCTAACGTTGGTTATGTTTCGATTTCATTAGGAACCCGGCATTCTGTGCGTCTCTACTTTTTCCAAGGCGGATCGTGACTTAGGGCCTGTGCTAGCATCAACATCTACTACCCCATCCCGACGAGCTACGCTCAGGTGAGCCCAGAGCTGTCATAGGTGTATGAAATGGCTCAGGTTATAAACAGCCCGGGCCGCCAGTTTGGCCTGCTTCCGGATCTGGAGGAGTAAGTCTTTTCTCGATATGCGAGACCTTTCTCATCCTCCGCCAGGCCGCTCCTCCGACTTCGACGATTACGACGAGTCCGATTACGACCACAACGAAACAAATCACGACGACAACGACGAAGGCCACGAGCACTACATCGAGCTCCACAGGCTCTAGCACCGGCACCACAGTCCCCGAGTTTGGACAGTGTGGTGGTCAAAGTATTTCCTTACCTGGTGCCGCAATGAACAGAAAGCTCACATCATATTTTTTCAGGCTACACCGGAAGCACAGTCTGCGCCGCCCCATTCACTTGCAAAGTCACCAACCGTGAGGCCACATACTCCAGTCACGCTGTTTTTGTTCTTCACTGATACTCGGACAGAATTCTATTCACAATGTCTTTGAGTGAGACGCGAGTTGGTGAAGGCGATTATTACTTGTTTACACCCTAACGTACTTTGTTGAGGCATTATGGTGGTTGCCTCAATGCAGAATTCTTAGTTGAACCTTTATATTTCCAAACCTCAGCGAGCCCGCCGATGTTTTCTCGACAGCCGACCGGAAGTTGTCCGTTTGCTAAAGAATTACAGATGGTTTCCCGAAACCCTCAAAAATCAATACTCTTACGGCAGAAGATGTTCGGGAACTTGTCGGTTCAAATTTGAGACATTTCCCAACGTCGTTTTGAAGTTCGTGAAGCGCACTGTCACTCTATATAAATTGAATCCGACGAAAACGAACGATGCCTTCAAGACAAATTAAATCTGAACTCTTGTCCTGAAGACGACTCCGAATCCTTGGTCATTGCACTTCGACTCACCATCTCCTCTCAAATTGAGGTTACCTCCTGTCCAGATCCGCGCAAGCACCGAAAACACAGCGGCTCCGAAGTATATATGTATACGCTGGTTCTCGACAGTGGTCCCCTGACTTCTTTCATGACGGCACTTGGACGGCACACAAAGCCGCGTGAAATGCCTTAACGGCAAGCACTCATGGGCCTAGGCCTCATTCTAGGAAGGAAGCCTACGCGGTTCTTTGGCGACCAGCTCGACCCTCACGAACCTGTCAGTGTGATGTGATTGTGTGATTGTTGGATTTGTCGGAAGGTTGAAAATAATCGCCTAAAAGTAATTCCTGATCTTTGGGCTAACTTTGGGCTACATGACGCGAGGACATCCCAGACATTCATCCGCCTCGGCGTCGGTAGCCTGAACAAAATATGGCTCTAGGCTCGCGAAATGTGCAACTGAATTTAAAGACGCGGCACGCGGAGGCGCACGTGCTGGGAAATAATCAATTCGGACTCCGGCGCTGATCGGTGTTCCGGCGAGCTTTCTCTCTTCCTTCACTGCTACAGTACCGTCTCTGGAGTTGCCAGTCCGCGCCGCATTGCCGAACATTCTCCGAACGCTGTCACTATTTTGGGCTCTGGTACTTCTGATATCGGCCTTGTGAAGACGAGATCTTCCTTTTTCAAAAAGACGACTCGGATACCTTTCGTTTCCAGAAATGACGAATTGTATCGCTTATAACTCGTGAGGACCTTAGACCTCATACACCTGCAGTAATCCTGACGTTGCTCCCTTTCTGCTCTTTGAGATATGACGGATAAACATTGGGAAGAGATACGTTCTTGAGTGGAGCTGTATTCCATCTCGACGACTTGAATTCACCTGACCCAATTAGTTCCGCCTTCAAATGTAGTGGATACATCAACGCCCGGGAAATCGACGGAAATTCTGATGCGCTAGGTCGCATTCAAGATCCTCCGCTCTTCTGCCATTATTAGCGAACCCGAGGTTTTGTAACCTTGCGCTATTTAAGCCCATAGACTGGGGACGGCAAAGTATTCCTGAAGAAATTATGAGGTCCCTCTCAGTTCTTGTTGCCGTGGTCACTCTTGCGACCAAAACCTCTGCGCACTGTGAGTCCTTCTTCCTCCAGGATGATGATTCACTGAACCTTTCGCGGATCGGCAGACACCTGGCCCCAGCTCATTGTAGGCGGTTCCAACACCAGTGCTTGGCAGTATGTTCGGTAGGTCTTGTTTCATTACTCCTGGATGCAGACTCCCGACCGAGTGATCGCAGCGAAACCAACAACTGGCAAGACCTAAACCCCGTATGACCCGTTCCCTGTTTTCGTCCCCGCCGTCCCCTGAACTTGACCGATAGATGGTAGATGTGACCTCCACCGACGTTCGATGCTATAATTCCCTGGAATCTGGAACTTCATCCACTGCAACTGTTGCTGCAGGCTCGACGGTGGGATTCACTGTCAGCGGGAATCCGTCCAACTTGTACCACCCCGGCGTCAGTACTCCCGTTCTGACGCTCTTCTGTACTGCGTCCTGACTCTCTACAGGTGTTGAACGTCTACATGGCAAAGGCGCCAAGCGGCACCGATGTCGCAAGTTGGGACGGCAGTGGTAGCGTCTGGTTCAAGGTGCATTTTGTGCCGGGTTTGCCGGGGTTGCCGCCATAGCTGACTTGAAAGCAGATCTACGAAATCTCCGCAATCGCCAACGGAGTGACCATCACTTTCCCCTCCACAGGCATGTGAAACATTTTCGAACAACGTACACTAAATTAGGGTTAGGACTGAGCGAAATCGAATTTACCATCCCATCCGCCCTGCCATCTGGCCAGTGCGTCACCCCGTTACCTGAGTACATATATCGAGGAATAACTGCATGCGCTATAGATATCTGATTCGAACGGAACATATCGCACTGCACGTTGCTAGCAGCTATGGCGGTGCTCAAGTGGGTCAACCGTGTTTCCACACCGACCATTGCTCATTTTCTCCCTCCCTGGGAATTCAGTTCTATATCGCATGTGCTCAGGTTGAGGTCAGTCATCGCAAGCTCGGAGATTAAAGTCCTATTCATCGGGCCGACCCCGCAGGTTACCAACGGTCAGTACTACTTTGGCGGTGGATTCCAACCTATTAAATCATCTCCACTGTCCCATTGTAGGAGGAACTGGAACTCCGGGTCCCCTCGTGGCCTTCCCCGGAGCTTACACTGTACGTTGATGTATTGGGGATACTATTCACGACTGATTGGGTTCTCTAGGGCAATGTATGTTTTCAGTTCCTGTCAAAAGTCGCTCTAATGTCGTTGGCATTGCATTGCGCGCATTAGGAGCCTGGCATTCTGTACGTCGCCAATATTATTTTTTTCCAACGCGTCCCGTCGCTCAGTGTTTAACCTAGCATCGATATCTACTACCCCATCCCGACGAGCTACACTCAGGCGAGCCCAGATGGTCATAGATTTTTTAAATGGCTGACATTATAAGCAGCCCGGGCCACCGGTTTGGCCTGCCTCCGGATCTGGAGGAGTAAGTATTTTCTCGATATGCGAGACCTTTCTCATCCTCCGCCAGGCCGCTCCTCCGACTTCGACGATTACGACGAGTCCGATTACGACCACAACGAAACAAATCACGACGACAACGACGAAGGCCACGAGCACTACATCGAGCTCCACAGGCGCTAGCACCGGCACCACAGTCCCCGAGTTTGGACAGTGTGGTGGTCAAGGTCTATGATGACCGGTGTCGCATTGAATAGGAAGCTCACGTTGTATTCTCCAGGTTACACTGGCAGCACAGTCTGTGCCTCTCCGTTCACTTGCAAAGTCGCCAGTCGTGAGGCTAAATGCTTCAGTTGGGCCCTCTATTCTTCACTGATACTTCGACAGAATATTATTCGCAATGTCTCTGAAGAGCGAGTTGAAAGGCGATTCTTTGTCCACGTATCAAATATTAGTCGACGGAGGTATTGTGTTGTGTGCATCAGCGAGTGCTTATTGCTTGAACGTTATATTTACGCCTACCTCAGTAATCCCGCTCGACATCCGAGGTTGTTGAACTTGGACGGTCATGTGCAGTTGCGAAAGAATTGCAGATGGTTATCCGAAGCCCCAAACAAGCAACGCGTCGTAACTCAGAAGATCTTCGGGAACATGTCGGTTCAAGTTTTCTAACTTCGCTTTTGAGCTTGTGGAACAAATCGTTGAATGGATGCAAATTGAACACCACGAAGACCGACTCCTGGGCGTTGTATTCGACTTCTCTTGTGAACGTGTAGACTGGAGCCAGCCTCCTCGATCCGCGGAAGCGCCGAAAACATAGCGCGGGTCCGAAATATACTCGGCGGCTTTTGGATTAGCCTTCAATGTACAACGACTTGGCAGTCGGATCAGAATTCTTTCGCTTGTTCTTGACCTGGTCCCTGTACCCACATGACTTTATTTCTGTTTGACTACACACAAGACCTCGCGGGATGCCTCAATGGCAGCGACTCATGACGACATTTTGGCCGAAGAATCGACGAGTTTATTGGACCGCAGAAAGCCTCCAATGGCATGAACCAGCGAACAAATAACACCAATGAGGCCAGATTTTCTCAACCATCTTACAGTTAAAACTGCTCCTGCTGAACATCAGCCTCGCTCAGGTCTAATCGCATCATGAAGTCTCTTTCCGTCCTCGTCGCAGTAGCTGCTCTTGCGGCTAAAGTTTCGGCTCACTGTGTGTTCTTGTCCCTCCATCTCTGGAGACCTGCTGAACGATTGGAAATAGATACCTGGCCGCAGCTCATCGTTGGTGGAGTCAATACCAGCACCTGGGAGTTTGTTCGGTGAGCTTGTTGTGAATCTCGTGGTTCAATGAATTCAAACCAACTAGCCAAACCAACAACTGGCAAGACCTGAACCCCGTACGCTCAGCCCTTCCTTTTTTGACAATTTATAACCCGGAAGGTCAACCCAGGTAACGGATGTAACCAGCACGGATATTCGATGCTTTACTTCCGGGGAGTCTGGCACCTCGTCGACGGCAACTGTGGCAGCCGGAACTACAGTCGGATTCACAGTCGTCGGCAACCCTTCCAGTCTTTACCACCCCGGAGTAGGTTCCGGTTTCACACTGTGTGACTCTGTGGTACTGATTCGAGCAAGTCAGTGAACGTCTACATGGCAAAGGCACCAACCGGGACAGATGTGGCGAGTTGGGACGGAAGCGGTAACGTTTGGTTCAAGGTATGTACAAAAAGCTCTGTGGGCCTCATGGAATAACCTTTGGCGGGGCAGGTCTTCCAAATTCCCGCAGTAGCTGACGGTGTCACCATCGAGTTTCCCTCGGAAAGTATGTCAAGCATTTCCTCGTTGCATCGTTGCTTATTGGCCGTCTTAGATTTGACGGAAGTAAACTTCACTATTCCTTCTCAGTTACCTTCTGGCCAGTGCGTATCCTTTGGCCTTTCCAGTGCTCCGACGCTCAAATGGCGGTAGATACCTCATTCGCATTGAACACATCGCACTGCACCTCGCTGAGAGCTTCGCCGGAGCTCAGGTCTGCCGCTGCCCTCCCCATTTATTGGCTGCTTAACCGTCTGGCTCCAGTTCTACATTTCTTGCGCCCAGGTTCAGGTACGGACGGTGTTCATTCTAGCAGTTAATCCAAACCCCGAGACCCATCTCGACTAGGTCACCAACGGTGGTACCGGAACCCCTGGCCCGCTCGTTGCATTCCCTGGAGCATACACGGTATGCATCATGTTTCACGCGCCGTTGATTTCTGACTGGCATGATTCTCTTACAGGGCAACGTTCGTACTTGTCCACCACATAATCATATGACTCATTGACGGTTTCCCCCGCTTAACAGGAACCCGGCATTCTGTGCGTTCTATCATCCAAATCCCTGTGCTGATAACTCATGACCTTACTATAGCATCAACATCTACTTCCCTATCCCCACCTCCTATATCCAGGTTCGTTTCTGACGTACTACTCTAGTGCACAAATTTACTCCCACAGCCTGGCCCCGCCGTTTGGCCCGCAGGTGGCTCGGGCGCCGTGAGTATCCCGCTTCATAAGATCATCTCGCACGCTCACCACTCCCGCAATAACAGCCTGCGCCCCCAGTTTCAAGTTCGACAATCGTTAAAACGACCCCACCTGTAACAAGCACGACCTCGACAGCGAAGGCGACTTCCACGAAAACGACCTCCACCACGACCAGCAGTGGCGCCACCAGCACCGGGACCGTAGCGGAATTCGGTCAGTGCGGTGGAATGGTTCGTATTTATTTCTGGCTCTGTTCTGAATTCTAATGGTGCCTCACAGAATTACGTCGGGCCCACTACGTGCCAGTCCCCGTTCACCTGCAGCGTCCTCAACCCCTTCTACTCCCAATGCGTCTGAGTGATGGGGTTTCCTCTTGCGCTGATTCCCGGTTCAGGGCATGTTTCGGCGTAAATAGTGTTTGAAGGTATTTCTGTCTATGCAATGGAATAAATAAGGAAAGTCTCGCCCTCGTGGGCATCAGCCTTTATAGTTTACTTTGCGGAACATGGGTGTGCCGGCCGACTGAGTCAATGATACCGCAAATTGCATCGGCGATTTTGTCCGGCTGTTCTTGGACGACCTGAAAAGAGATTAGATCCCCAAGAGATTGAGAAAAAGAGCGGGACAACCATATGACCGCCTTGCACTTTGGTGACAGAGGCTTTGCGGCCGTCGGATCCGTCAGCGAGGGCGTCTTGGACGAATTGAGGTCTGTTTATATGAGCCATTTCCAACGCACATGAGGAAAAGGCGCATACACCAGCGGACTTTCGTCGCCCCAAATGAAGTGTACCGGGATCGTGCCGGAGATCCTGCCCAGCTCCTGCGCCGCGGTGAAGTGCGGTTCGACGTCGGGGTAGCAGAGGGCCTCTTGCCGCCGATCGCATTTAATCGCCACCCCACCGTCCGACATTTCCATCAGTCCATGCTCCTAGAGATAAGTAGTGTAATTAGGGTAAGCTCATAGAAGACGAAGAAGAGGTGGACTTGCACTTAGCGTGCGGAGCACACGAGGATCCCAGGAATCCCAAGGAATGCGGCGCCCGAGCCACGAATGCGCGTCTTCTCGTGAGCGCCACCGCTCGCGCCGGGAGGTGGTCGCAGTGACGACGAATTCCATCGTCGGCACGCGGTCTTCGACGCTAAGGTAGAAAAGCTCGCGCGGGATTACTGTGGGCTCGATGAGAACGAGCGCAGCATAGGGAATGTCGCGCAATGGTTTGTTTCTCGCTGTTAACACCCTCAATACTAGAGCGTAAGCCTTGGTTGAAGGCATAGGAAATATGTCTTACATCGTTCCAGCACCGGCAGAATGCCCCACAGGTAGTATACGTCTGCCACGCATGTGCGGCGAACTAATAAATCCAGCAATGGCCTCGGACCATTCAAATGCCGCTGAAATCGCGATTAGCGGGCGAAAAGGACACTGAGAAATGACTCACAAACCCCGTAAACACGGCTTGGAGTCGAGTTCAATATTTCATGATTGAGAACCGCAGAGTCTCCGTGATTTTGCCAGTCAAACGCCCATGCTTCGCGCACCTCCGAGTGCCGGAGCTCCAGGATTCGTTCGATTACCGGCTCCCATTGCTCCTTATCTTGGATCTCGTTTCGATCACCTATACAGTAAACGGAGAAAGCGAATGACTTACGACCTCCAACGCAATGCGTGAACAGCAACGATAATCCCGCGGAATTCCTTGAAGATTCGGGAGTGCGATACCGCTTTGCCGACATCTTCAGGAGACAACCGGGCGCATCTTGGACACTTTGTGGACAGTCGAACACGAACGAGGCGATTTCCAGCGGCATCTCGAGCCCTGTATAATACAGCCAAGGAACCCGGAAGAACAGTCGGTCGATGGTGGGCGTTGGTGGATGAAGAGTCGACGAAAGGAGATAAACCGGGCACGTGTGAATTTAACATGTGATTCTCTAGTTCAAAAAGCGAGGCGAAGGTCATTGAAAATGACTTCAGTATTTTGAATTCATGAAGAAATCGAATGGAAGCAAAACCCACACTTGGACAAAATATATTTCGATCACAACTGAGTTAGAACCGTGTTGCTACTGGGTCAGCAGCTGCCACCACGCACAATCGGTGAAGCCAAGTCAAGGTCGCGATGTGTAAAGGGTCGTGCTAAGTGTGAATTTTGGAAGTAAAACTCGTTTGTGTCGCAGAGGAAGAATTGAACAATGAAGGATGAACTGGTGCGATACATGACATGGCATTGAGGGGTCAAGTTGTTCGCAGATCCGCCCTCAAAGTACTCGGTTTCAAAGCGTAACAGGGATGAAGCTCACGCGAAGGTCTGTGGACCGCAGGAAAGGTTTGTTGCAAATATTAGGTTCAGAACTATGTACTGATGTGATTAATTGTATGGCTGCAAGAGAGGGTAAAAGGAAGTATATCCCTATAATCTTGGTCGCGTTCAAGGGCAGAAGGTGACGGTGTACCAACGGTGTACGCTTCGTTCTTGCTGTGCGCACAGGTCCAAAGGGCGGACTCGCTGGACTCGTCGTAGGTGTATGCGTAAGCGTTAGGGCAGTTGCTCTCTGCCAGGGGTTGGTTGAGTAGTCAGTTCGAGCACCGGCAAGCGAGTTGAGTTTGAACACCGACTGAAGAACGAATAATCTTGGACGCCGGATTTGGGGCAGGTTTGGGGGGTGCCGTGGGAACCACTGCAGCTGTTGGCCGAGTTGCCTATGGGACGGTCCCGAATCGATCAGAGAGCGACGCGAGGGAGGCAGGAGTGAGTAGACATACCGTCTTGGCCGTTCAGACCATCCACGGTGCAGGCACTTTTGCAACCCACGGGGAAGCCACTGCTATCAAAAGGACCCTTGAGTGTGGACGGGCCGAGGGATCGTAAGTCATAGAGAAGCGAATTTGCTGTCAATGCGAATACTGGTTCGGTAACAGATTTCAAGATTGAGTTACATCCGCGCAGAGATGGAGAGCATACGGCAGGTTGTATCCATTGACTAGGGACAAGTCATAGAAGTCCTGATCCCCAGCGCCGGCGAGCTTAAACTCCGCGAGCGATGCTGCCGATGCGGGGGGCACGCCCAGGGTACACCAAGTAAGGCAATGCGGTATGGGGAAAGAAGCAGTGTGCTTACAGTACCGGTGTTGATATCGCAGACCTAGAAGGCAAATTCGATCAGGGCATAAATTGGGAAGAGAAGACACGATCGCTCACTAAACCCCATTGCAACCACCAGTAACGCAGGAATTGGGTCCCGGGTTCGAAGAGAAGTCACAGTCCCGGCGACCCCAGATGCGACCGTCCCCTGGAAGAAGTTTTGTCGGTGGTGGAGGAAAAACTCAGGGAAGGAAACTCACAGTCGGAGGGGAGGTCAAAGACTTCCTTCGAGAAGGCGGGTGCGATCCATCTGCGTACATCGTCAGCGATCAAATACACGCACGGAAGTCAGGCATTGCACACCCAGTTGCGTGGCTGGGGCGTCCACCGCTGGAAGTGAAGAGCTAAAAACACGTTAGTATAGTGTTTGACGTTTCCGCAGGAAACATACCGCGGGCCAGATCGTAAAGGGACAGGCGTTATAAACCGTCATGGTGCGGGCGACAGCGGTCGAGGCCATGACGAGGGACAGGGCAACAAAAGACTTCATGTTGGGAAAGGCGGAAAGGTGGGGAATGGAAGGGAAGAAATAAACAGGCGAGGGGAAATTTGGTGATTTTTTGTTAATTGCCGTGTGGATTTTATATGCGCCTGATGCGAACGGCCCGATTTGGCCAGAGTGAAACACAACGGCCATATCCCACATGGCCAGCATTATTGGGGATTTACTTCAAGAATCTACAGGGATCCACTTACGAGAATAGCAGCGATAACTCCTCGGAACTTCTTGCAAGTGAGTGCAAGTAACAAGCAATATGACGGAAACACTTGCCCAAATTGAATTTCGAAGGAACATCGAAGATGTGGGTCTTTAGTGCACTCTTTTACACATATTATCGATACAGCAATGATCTGGATGTGATGGCACGCGTTATTCACGCCACCCTCATGCCGCACCTCAGCCCAAACCGAGGAGCGAAATTTTGGTGGCAGCAGGACAGGACTTGGGCGACCACTGCAGCTGTTCCGTTTGCCTCTCAGATTTTGATAGGCGAGAACAACGTTTCTATCAGCTGAGAGAGGCGGATTAGCGGACGAAAAAAAAGACGAATCACAAGCTGGAGTCCAGCTCACCCAGCGGTCTAAATCACCCTTGTTTTCCTTGAATGCAGACACCCTCTTGTCCAGCTGGTCTGGAATCAATTTAGTAAGTAGGTCGGTATCGACAAGTCTGGCCGTGCAAAGCTGAAAGGGCGGGTTGGGGTTTACCTGAAGTCACGAACACCATGTCGGCGATGTCCTGGTTCTTTCCCACACCTTCGAGGAACGCGGCCGCTGACTTTACCGCCCCGATCTGGCCAATCATGAACTTGACACCTACGAGATCATCCGTGCGTGAGCCGATAGCACATAGATAGTATCAAAGGCGAATGGAAGATGGATGTACTCACTCTCACAAGAGTACCCGGCCTGCTTCAGCTTGTCACCACATTCCTTGATGGCTTCAACGAACACCTTGTTTTTCTCCTGGGACGGCATGCCGTCAGTGATGACAGAGATGAGGAGCGGCCTTGCGAGGGTCTGTGGCCGCAACTTGCTGTAGACCAGCGGCTCGAGGATCTTGGACCTTAGATGGGTGCCAATCGCGGTGCCGCCATTGGGCTGCCAGGACATGTTTTCCATAATGCTCCCAATCTCCTGGAGACTTAGTTTCTCCGAGTTGTCCACGTTCTGATTTATGAACCGCAGCGCGACGCCGTCGCCTTCGGGGAGGATGCGCGTAGTAATCTGCGCGATTTTTTTGACCAGCTGAACCTGGGCATCCCAACGGCCGTCGCGCTTCATCGAGGAACTGTCATCTACAGAGTAACACGAGTCAAAACTGAATGAAGCACGGGTTGAGGGACATACCGCAGTAGATGACTTGCTGGTGCAAGGATACCTTGATCATCTTGTGCAGCAGGTTTGGCTGACCGAGCGGCGTGCGCGGGTCATTCTCCAGCTCAGTGACTTTCTTTGCGAGCTCCTGTATGTAGTTGGGGTTGCTCTTGAAGAAGCGCTCCAGCACCGGGTGCTCCTTGACGAAGTTGTCGACGTTTTCAACGAACTGTACCTTGTTCGGTGTCTCACCAGCGTTGACGACCTATATGGTTCAATCAGCAAAACCTAACGAAGACGACGGGACTGAGAGAAAGCAAGAGGCACGAGGCACCGTGCACATTCACCATTCGACTTACCTCGTCGATGTTCTCGCTCAGCTCTGGATTCAGCCCAAACGACCTGCGCATGACGCCGTTGGCCGTCTTGTTGACCCAAGCGACGATGTAGAGCAGGACAGAACTGACCACGGCGGCTCGTGTCACGAGTGCCGTCTGCTCCCGCTCCGGGTCGAGTGCGCGTGCGACAGCTTTGTCTGACAACTTAGCGGCCATCTTCTCTGCGGTCAAGCCCCCGTCGTTGGTGGCTGTCAGACTAGCCCCAGCCTTGACGAGCAGTCTGATGGACTCGACGTCCTCTCTGAGTACGGCGTACATCAACGGCGTGTTGTTACCGTCAGCTGCGGTGGTGGCGTCGACGGAGCCGGCGGGCGTCTTGCTGAGGAGGAGCTCCACGATCCTGGGCCGGTTCCGGACTGCACGCTGGCGGGTGGTGAGCAGGAGTGCGGTCTCGCCGTCCCGAGATAGCGCGTCCGCTTTGGCGCCCTTCTTGAGCAGCTGCTCGACCTCGTCTGCGAGGCCGGCTAGTGCGGCGGTGGCCAGAGGCGCACAACCTGTGGTGGGATCATGTTCGTCGAGGATGTTGGGGTTGTTCAGGAGGTAGCGGGTGAGTGTGTCCCCGACGAGCGTCCCCTGCCGTGCATCTTCGTGAATGCCCATGGTGCGTGCGAACTTGGTGCGAACAGAGGAATGCAAAACTGCGTCAAACTCCTCATGCCGCCCGAGGTACGTCGTGAATGCCTCATGGCATCACCCGGTACCGTGCCTCTTTTATGTAATTATAAACCGTGGGGACCGGCACCGCCCTTGATCCAGTTTTTGAGATTTCGCCCCAGTCACGTGCGCCCAGAAAGGCAATTCGCGTGTCATGTTTGTTCCATCGCCGTTTTGAGCTGAACCGGCGCGTCAGCTCGTCTCGCGTGTTTGTGCCACAAACAATAGCTCTCTCTCTCCTGTCCACCACCTCTCCGCACAACCACCCTCTTCCTCCACACCACTACGGCGGACCCTCAACCTATTGACGCGACATTAAGGCCTCCCCGACACTATCGTACGTGTCTCCCGCAGTCTTTGTGTACACGGTGAATTTATGCCACCCAGCTCCGCGTTCGTGTCCACCTTCCGTGTATGACGGTCAGTTATGGTGCCTTGGTACGTAGCTCATCCGATTCAGATTTCGGCCTTTGCGCATGCGCGGCACATCAGCAAACACTGTTTTGTTCAGTAGCCACAGGCCAAAGATATGAATAACGAGGAGCTGTGGTAGCCGTCGCAGAGAGCTCTGTAGCAGTTGGTAGCGCTGGTAGCCGACCAGCCGAGGATCAGTAGTGCGTGGTAGCCTGTCACCGCCGGATCAGTAGCGCTAGATAGCCGAACTCCCGCGAAATGACCAGTTCGAGGGTTCGACATTCGCCTCTCAACAAGAAACACCCACATTGACAAGGTTCATGCTTAGGACTCACCAGACAATTTTTGGCTTCATGCAGATTTTGCCGTTTTGAAAGGCTAAAGTCATTCAAACTCCGCCAACACGTGTCGGTTCCGTCATCAAACCACGTGTTGGTTGATGCCAGCTCATCGCTTTCTTCCTTCCTTTCCCCCACAACCCCTCCACCATTCTCTCTCGTGTCTGGCTCGCAAGATATCATACTCCCTCACGGACCTTTACCATCTGCTGGAATACCGTGGGACTCGACGCCGCGGCCTTCAGGCCACTCTTGTCTCAGTTATGGGGCTTCTTCCGTTGTGGCTTTCAAGACGACACTCAAGGCCCCAATCCACCTTCAAGAACCTCCCACCAACAAGGCATGATCCCCACCGACATTGGTTTTCGATTTTGTCCTGTCTGCTGGTACTCTCAAGCTGCTCTAAGCTCCAGCATTGTGTCGATGTTTTGGCTCTCAAGGCGGCCCTGATCCTTCAAGCTCGCTCTCAGGATGGACTTTGAAGCCTCAATCCATTTCAATGCCTCAATTCAGCTCAATGCCATCAACTGCAAGCCCGGTGTCGGCAGTGGTCTCGTGCGCGACCTCCCGCGGGTTGGGGGATGCGGGACCACAATATCATAGTTGGTGCGTGCTCCGATGATTCCGTGTCATTCGATTACTCATGTTCTTCTACTTTGTATACTGCCTATCATCTACATCCCTGCACCCCGCGACTTCTGCCCCCGGGGGATTTCGCACACGTTCTACTTCTGTGTCCCATATGTAATTGTCCCCGTATGTAATTGAATTGAATGCATTATTTTGCTCGCTCTATATTTTGGATTCCATGTGCCATTTTTGAGTCTGACTACAACTGGATACTGTCAACTATCGAGAGATATGGTGGGCTACTGAACGCACAAGCTTGCGCTACTTGGAGCTACCGGCCGCTACGGAGCTCCCGGGCCGGAGCTACCAGGAGCTACCAGCTCTTGGCGTGCGGCTACGGAGCGCCTCATACTAGGGGACTAGACTACCATGCTACCCCGACTACTGAGACAATGTAGCGCTACATACCCAAGGCGTTTTTTGCTGATGCACCGCAACGACGACGTCGCGTCGCGTCGCAGCGGCATTATTCCCTTGCCTGCCGCCGCGCGCGGTGGCATGGCCTGGGTTTTTCTTTTCTCTGCGCTGATATGTACTGCAAGTTCTGGCATACATATAACCTATGTACCCATGTTCGTACACCTTGAATACACTCCTCTGTCAATCCTCCGTGTCTGTGAAATTGTTTGAAAAATGCGAGAGAAAATTACTTTGAGTGAGTGGGGACTATGTACATGGCTCATTTCTCTGGAACGGCACATTGTTCAAGAACAATGGTGGTTTGCAGCCCTCGCGAACCAGTTCGCAATAAAGATACTACGTTTGGTCGCGAAACAAACATGACACGCGAATTTCCTTTCTGGGCGCACGTGACTGGGGCGAAAAGTCGCCAACTCCTTGATCCCGATGGCAGCTTTGTCCTTGTTTGTTCCCCTTGTAAATTCTTCGGTAATGGCCCTGCCGGGCGGAGCCTGGATACGCCCCTTTATAAGTCCAGAGTTCCTCTATTCAACCAAAATTTTGAGAACAACAACTCTCTCAGAGCTCGTACCACGATCCTTCCTTCCCCTTTGTTTATATGCAACGACCCAAGTTCTGATGTCTCCTGCAGCCCCAGCCTGCAGCATTGATCCTTAGACGCTTAAAGTGACTGCTCAATTGGAATTTCCATGGTTGCAAAATAGCACCAGACAGCGAGGATGTCCACGTTAAGCAAGTATGCAAAGTTCAAGTTAATTTCATCCGGCAAATGCTCGCGGTCCTCAATTGCCGCCTTGTTCACGGAGACTGAACCGTGGGAACATAGGCATCAAATGCAATCTGAGTAAAAAGCCGCATTAATATTGCCGGAAGTGGTGGTACAAAACCCCAGATACTTACGTATCCAGGCACTCGACCAATAAGTCCAGAGTTCGTCTATTCAACCAATTTCGAGAACAACAACTCTAGTGGAGCACTTTAAGTGAGCTCGTACCACAAACACGATCCTTCCTTCCCCTTCGTCTATATGCAACGACCCAGGTTCCAATGTCTCCTGCAGCCCTGAAGAATAAGTGACAGAGCCCCGCCTCGGCCAGGACCGAGCTTCAAATGGATGAAAATCATAAAATCGACCAATCTGAATGTAGTGAAAGTTGGCGAAGCGTGCGGACGGCGGAAACGCAACCGGGGCCTATTGATCAATATGCTCAGTGTTCGCAAGTAGTTGCCTCCACATATTGATATGGTTTGACGACCAGTTACGGGGTCAAAGAGGACTGGGCCTAGTGGAGGACGACTCAGAATTTCGTAATCATCCCACAATTGGAGGGGATTCGAGAGGCCCCAGGAAGCTCGCACCAAAGCTTGTCCAAAATTTTGGCTTTTTGAGGGCTAAGTTTTGCGATTTCCTTGTCCGAATTTTGGCTTTTTGGGGCCAAAATTTTACGACCTTCTCCGGGATTTGGCTTTTTCAGGTGGGTTTTCAACTTTTGTGATTCAGCTCGGATCAAATTGTCGGCAGCTTGCCCCGGCATCATCGGCATCCAAGTTCTGTCAAGTCACTGTGATTCGAATATGGCGCGGCCGAAAAATACAATGATTTTTGACTCTCCACGTGACAACCCCTCTCCGAAAGTGGCTTTTTGAGGCGGTAGAAGATGAAAAAAGTGACTTTTTGAGGTCAATTTTCGCAAATTTTCCGAACAAGCTTTGGCATGAGCCTGATTCGAGAGTCAGACGAACGAAGAAGTCAAGATCCGAAGCCCAATGAGGAGTGATCCAAACGGGGAAATACGGTAACCACAGTAACCGGAGCGAGAACAACGAAAAAAAAAAGCCACAAACCAACCGCACAAGATCCGAAGCCCAATGAGGAGTGATCCAAACAGGGAAATACGGTAACCACAGTAACTGGAGCGAGAACAATGAAAAAAAAAGCCCCACAAACTCAGAATGAACAAGCTCCTAGCCCTCAAACTCAAGACCGTTACGGGCGGAATGCGACAACGGTGACCTTCGACATAGTGGCATAGCGTCAATCAGAGACGAGTAGAAAAGAAGCTGTTCCAAAGGCACAACAACCACAAACATGTGGCTGTACAGCAAAACTAGAGCACTAACCCCAAAAGGAAATATTTCCTTTTCGAGCGTGCTTGTGCAGTCTACTAGAACCCAGATACTTACGTATCCAGGCATTTTGATTTCCATGTTCCTGGGTGTTCTGGCAGCCACGCACCTCCCATGCACTAACATTGGCTGAGAAGAATCCTATTTTGGGGCATGGGCAGCTGGTTCTGAAAAGAAATGCGCTAAAATTGATGAATCCATCCACGAGCTCAAGTATGGCTGCTGAAAATAATCCCCACGACATTCTTTGGGTAGGTAATATTGAGGAAGCTGCCTAGGATTGTTCTGGCATATTCCTAGCATAATATTAGCACCTGAACTCAAGGGGAAAATGGCGATAGCGCCCCAAACCCACTTTATTTGCGCACATATCCTCATGTTCGCGTAGGGCTTATTTCAACCGCAAAAACTCAGTCCTAGAATCTCGGAGCTCTCCATAAATCCATAAGTTTTAAAGACGCACTGAAAAATCCACTCAACAGTGCGCCCATTCTGATTTGTGGTTGAACCTGCGATGTGTCACATGTGTGACAACATCACTTCTCAAGCCGCCTCCCTCTTTGAAGGGACCATCATCGTCCTGCGTGGCAAATAAGCTTCCAAAGTCCTAGGACAGGTAATCCCCGTGTTCCGATGAAGAAACTGATCTTTCTGACTGGTGTTTGACCCCTTAACAATTTGTTGATGCCGCTGATGTAAAAAGGCTTCAGACACTTCAAAGTCCAGCAAATCACCTTGAAGTTGCGGAACATATAATTCAGGGCGTAATTTTTCATAGAAGTACCGGAGCCCGTTTTGAAGGCGGCCCCTCATTGCTCCGGAACCACCTATATTTGGGTTCAAATCTTAGCTACTTCGAAAGGTAAGCGAAAATTCAAATATCTGCCGCGGGTACTTCTGTTTAGATCCTGGATTTACTATCACTCTTCCGCCATTATGAAGGCATAACGTGCTCATAGAAAGTACTGAAGCATTTTTAAACTCCGAGTAGCAGTCACACATGTCACATCTGTCGTTTTCTGTGGTGTTCAATACCAGTTCAACAGATTTGAAGGTCCAGAGACTTCTAGTGGGTCATGTAACTTTTCTGGGTTAAAGACCTATGTAAATTAACATTTCTCTTCCTGGCAAATCACTATTTTCTGTCCGTTTCAGTGATTAAGGAAATAAATGTTATAACTATTGGGCGGTGGCCTGAATCTTTCCGAATTCTGGGGGAAATATCTTCGGAACTAGACCCCCAACAAGGCTAAGAAGCCCAATCGCTAAAATAGTTTGTCACACGCGCGATATTCACATCTCTCTCACATATTTGGGGGCCAGGTTCGCTATTTAGCGTAAAAAAAACGGATTTCTCTTCGTAGGTATGTTCTAAAGCCAATTCTATGACCGACTGCCAATTCACTTTTTTTTTAGAGGTCCGCTGCACAGAGTTATAAACATTACAACACTGGAACCGACCGCCCCTGCGAACCAAACAACACCAAACCTGCCAGATCAATCATGGGCGGTGCCGGTCCCCATAAACCGAGCCTGTCCGCCTTTATCCCCATAAGGTCATATTAACGGCGCGCCGGCTCGCTCCGGCACCAAAGCGCCGCGCGGCGCTTGTATCGGACTTGGTCTCGGACCAAACCCTCATGCTCTACTTCGCCGTCATCTCCACCCCAGTGGTCCCCACCACCAGTGCTGTCAACCCACTTTTGTTCATTCTTTGTAGAATGTCAAGTTTATTCAAAATCCTAATATTTCATGAGAATAACAGTCTGCATACTGTACGTACTTGTAGGGAGGCAACACCAAACCGACCGTGACCAGGCCCAGCAGCCGGGGGCAACGCAACGCGAGCAGGGCGACCGTGACCTGTATTAAAGTGGGCAACGGACCTTTTATCATTATTGCTTTTGGAGCTTTCTGGCAGAGATACTGTAGAGTTTCGTTCAATTCAGACGGCACGTGATTAAAAAGTCTTTCCGACAAATCTCCAAAATCCGCTAAAATCGAAAGAAAATTATTGGCGGGGTCCCCGGAGAACGGCTGTGACCTGTGACATCCGAATTGAACGAAACTCTACAGTACAGGCAAACAGAGTCAACAGGATGGAAATATGGGCTCAGCGGAGTGGTATTCTTCGCCAAACCAGCTTTTTTTTCGGCAAAAAACCCCCGCCAAAAATCTACCAAAAATTGTCACGACATCTTTTTGGCAACAACGCCTTCGTGACTGTGACCCGCCCTCAACGGGGGCAACGCAACAAGCCCGTCGTGACCGTGACCGTCGCCTCCCTACAAGGACGTACAGTACTTGTCAACAAAGAAGGCTTGAAAAGCATCCTAAGAATCAGGAAAATCATGGGTTTTACGGCCATTGCTACGCATGGCAGAACGAGTCTTTGGCGCTGCGCGGCGGCCTTTTACTCTGCCTTGAATTGTCGAGTACACTGGTTGGGAAATTCAAATTTTTCTGTTGAATTCTCAGCGAAAAATGTTGTTTGTTTTCCATTAATTTTTCACTGAAAACTGGGTGATCACTCTTTTCCTGGCTTGAGGTGAAAAACTCAAAAGAGAGTTGAGAAACGGTGAAAATGTTTTGAATTTTTCACCATCTTTTTCAGTGAAAAATGGCTGAAAAACAAACAACATTTTTCATCGGAAATTGTGCGACGTACAGTAAACTTTTCAGGTGCCGAAGTCGAAACCCAAGAAGACGTTGCGATTTACATGAGGCTAATGAAACAGATGGTGGTTGTGGGTTAAATACTTGATCCGAGATCATTGATATGTTGAGCTTCAGGTTCGGGTTGATTGAACGTCAGCTCGGCACCTGCATATCTTACCGTTTTCAGATCAAAATATTTCAACCAACTGAACTAGTCGATCCTGAATTTCAGCACTGACCCCTGCACAGGTGTTGTATGTGAAGATTCTGTTGCTGTGATTTGCTTGTCTGAATATTTTGTATGATCTTTGAAGTTGATCATTATGGCGGTCACATTGCACATTTATTATTCAGGTCTTTTTTTTCATGTTTTCGTGTTTTTTTCGGTATTTTTCATGTTATCCAGCTTTTTTTTTTTTAGGATCCTATACTTTTTCTCATCTTCATGCCTTTTAAAGTTTTTTTCACCTTCCAGAGGAATTAACAAGTTTTATTTGTTTTCCTTGCAGAATGTTTGGCATTGGCCATAAATAGATTTCAACACCTAGATCAGTTTTAAGTTTCTTCCAACCACAACTTTTTTTTTTGTTGGCCGTGGTCTTTGTTTCTTCTTTGGTTCACTCAACAGGGGTTTTTTTTCCTAACCCTAATTTGATCCGAGTGGCGGCACAGCCGGCAAAGTTCCGGCTTTTGTCTTACGGTCCAAAGCATCCTTGCTTTGTCCTTGCCCATACCTCCACTCCTACCGGGGAATGAGTACACCGCCTCTCCCGGTAGTGGAACCCCTATGATGCTGAGACAAATTAGGGTTAGGAAAAAAAACTGAACCAAAGAAGAAGAAAAGGCCACGGCCAACAAAAAAAAAGTTGTGGTTGGAAGAAACTTAAAACTTATCTAGGTGTTGAAATTTATTTATGGCCAATGCCAAACATTCTGCAAGGAAAACTTAAAATGAAACTTGTTAATTCCTCTGGAAGGTTAAAAAAACTTTAAAGGCATGAAGATGAGAAAAAGTATAGGATCCTAAAAAAAAAGCTGGATAACATGAAAAATACCGAAAAAAACACGAAAACATGAAAAAAAAGACCTGAATAATAAATGTGCAATGTGACCGCCATAGATCATATTGGATAGATACGGTGCGAATACCGTTCTTGAGAGTAATTCAGAGGCCAAATCGAACTTATATATATCCAAGGCCGCACAACTCTGTCCAATCAGGACAGAATTTTAAATATTCTATCAACCAACTCATTCAACTCAAATTTCAAGCCTGGCCATATACAGAGATGTCAAAATGTATCTGCAATATGTTCAATATGAGTTCATACTCCAGTTCAAAATAATAACCGTCAACAGCAATCCGGGAGCTATGCAGATACGGAATAGGGAGATGTACGCTGCCCCGCTCAGCGCCGAGATTGGGTGCCCAATCCATCTCGAGATCGATCCCCGGCGTAGTCCGAGATGCCCGAGGACCGGTTCAACTCTTCGCGTTGGCAGTACGTAGGGAAAAATATTGAGAGTCTGTGGTATATGAGAGGAGTGAGTAAGGAATGTAAGGTAGAGTGAAAAATGACCAGAATATAATATTTGATGGATGTATGAATATTCGTGCTTGAAGTGTCCGGTAGAATAGCTTGGAGGTAAAATACGGAATGTTGTGGTTGCGGAGAGGTAAAGCAAATCTGAGGGTATGAGAGTATGTGAGATGAGTGTAAATGCAAAATAACCGAAATGGATCATGAGTATGAATAAAATAAAAATGAGGGATATTGTCTTGAGGAACTTGGTTTGAGCTTGAAACTGGCTCGAGACCCGAAGGCAATGAGCTGGGCGAGTCACACTTCCACATCTCTCTTTCTAAAGGGTTGAAAATTTTCAATCTACCCGAATCAATGGTAAGAATTTCACCATCACCTTTGTATCACATCACTGGTTGAACATTTCAAGTTTTTCGGCAAAGAAAAATGTTTCCAAGTTTGCGCTCCTCTTTTATGGCAGTCGGAGTGCCCCTTTAATCAAACGGGTATAAAGAGTCTGTTTTCAGGCAGATTTTCGGTGAGTCGGATGTAAAATTGCGAACCACAAGATTTTTTTTATCACACAAAAGATTTTTTTTCAACTGTGCACTCTCTCTTTGCCAAGAGTGATACAAACTCCAATACAACATAAACTTTGTGCCCCTCCCACGTGTGGCTGTACGAAGCGGATCAATGTCGCAGTGATCCGCCGATGTGCCGGGAGAAATGCATTGTACAACAGGAGAATTGCAGAACCTGGGGATAGGTCAAGCAATGTGAGTGGTCATTCCTGCAGCTTTGATGCATGGAACAGCCTCTCTGGACATGAACAGACTCAGTGTGCCGAGTCCGGAACAGGAGCCGGTACGGCCGGTAAAGCCGAAGTCACAAGGAAGAAGTAAAGTTTTTTTTTTCAGAGGCTGAAAAAAAAAACTTTGGTGGAGGAAAATAACAATATTGAGAATCCACCCTTTGGCTTCCGGAAAATCTGTGAGAAAACAGACAGTTTACCCCGCTTTTATTAAAGGGGCAGTCCGACCGCCATACTCTTTCCAGCAAAACTTAAGTGAGAAACTTGTAACTTTCTGGTAAGTTTTTTGAATCTTGTGGAAATCTCTTGAAAACTTGATGAATTTTTCTTGGAGTTCAAAAAATCCACAAAGAAGTTCGAAGTTTTTGCTGGGAAAGTTGCTGTAACCTTCGAAAGATTTTTCACCGATTGTTTCACTGAAAAACTCGAAATGTTCAACCAGTGCATATCATTTTCGACCTGGGTAGAGGAAAAGGTTTTTCTCCTTACGGCTTTATTTTTATTTTTTCAGCGGCCATGGTTTGGAGTTTTTTTTCTCGGCCGAGTGAGGTTTTTTTTTCTCTGGACACCAAGAAAAATAAAAATTCCTAACCCTAGTTTGATCCGAACCACGGCTCCAAAAAATGCATTTGGGGTCGAACTCTGCGTTAGAACAGGGTAAAAAATCCAATGGAGACCCTAATTCAGAATGGCCGAAAAGGGAAATGTGGTTGAAATGGCTGAAAATGTTGTGAGCAGGTAGGTAAATATGTTTCAGTTAAATTAATGTTAGCTGTCACATAGACTGAAAAATCATCAGCCTCCAAGACTCTTTAACTCTGCCTCCCAAGCCCGGGCTTGGCTTGGGCTTGGGCTTGAGAAATCTCAGCCTGAGCCCACTCAAGCTAGGCCCAAGCCCGGGCTTCCAGGCCGAGCCGGCCCCGGAACATCACTAAGTAAGCGAGGTGGTATTGAGAGGAAGATAGGACCCCTGAAAATACCCCAATAGGCCAGGGACCCCGTCCTGACAAAAATTCGAGTTTTTGAGCTCCAAACCCAGGTCCAATCCCGACAAAAACCGGGGGTTTGGGCGAAAAATACCAGGTTCCGTCCCGACAAAAAGGTCCACTCTTGGCCAACTTTGAGGGCAAGTTTTGTTGGTTTTGGACCAAAACTTGTGGAAACCACTGTTTCAGGAGAAAAGGCGGGAAGCCGCGCAGAAAGGACGGCCGAAGAAAAATTTCGTGATTTTCGAGCTCGTGGGATTGAAAAATTACCTTTTTGAGGCTCTTATGTACAGCATCCTCGGCTAGGTCCAGTCCCGACAAAATCGACCTAAACCCGCCAAAAGTTGTCCCGACAAAAACCGGTGGATTTTGGAGTTTCTGGACCTGGCCTACAAGGGTATTTTCTGGGGTCCTAGGAAGATGTAAGGGGGCTGCTTGGTATAACGGTAACCAGCGCTTCTGGTCTGAGTGGTCTCTGGGTAAACCGGAGATCGCCGGGACTCGACGAGGTCGAGAGTTCAATCCTGGTCAAAAGCCATCTTGTAGGAGGGTTCTAGTGGGCATTACGTTAATTGGTCGAGTCCCACACTGTTCGGCTTCTGCCGTTCGTGCCTAAAAGCATTCCCACCTTTGGATTTCGGGGGTCAGATGTTCCCCTGTCATTTGCGGACCAACGGGGCCAATACATTATTAGTTGCTGATGGTCATAACAAACACACTTCCAAAAAAAAAAAAAAAAAGAGGAAGATGTACTATCAGTGACTAGGATCCTGGCCACACTAGGAAGCTGGCCACAGGTCAAATATAAGACACTGGGGCATATAATATCCCCCACTTGTACTTGCATGATGGAATATGACCCATTGCGCAACTCGAGACCAAATTTCAACCCAAAGTGATGAGTTGATCCAACAATGTACCCGGGTTGATCCCGGTCCGAAGGGTGAGAACATCATTTTTTTAACCCCGAACAACCGCCTCGCTTGTTTCTCGACCAATACGCGGTGGATCTTGGACTTTGGGGGGCTATTCTTCTGCTAAAACCTGGGGCTTTGCAGCACGCAGCAAGAAGCTTGCCCTGCTTCACCAACTTCACCAACACAATTGGAACAGAAACTCATTGTTCGCACTCTGAGATTCGAGTTACTGATGGACTCTTGAAGACTATGATTCCAACACCTTGCAGCATCCATAATAATAGGTAAGGCCTCTATATCCTCTATAATACGACACTTGAACGCTTCTCTGTCTCTCCTAATATGAATATAGATGGAAAATCACTCATTCGACCCCGAAAAAAAAAATTAAACATCGGGTTCTCACCAGGACACCTCGAAGGTAGAGACATGTGTTCAGGTTGGTCCATTGGGTTCCAATAAACCTCCCTCTGACTTATCCTGGCCTAAAATCTGTTACCAATGGTGCACTAACTCAATCTAGATGAAAGTACAGGTCCCGCCGCTGAGGGCTTTTGGAAAATGTTTCTGCTACCCCACTTGTGTAAGGTCCAATGTAAGTTATAAGTGCCCTAAATATATCATATGGATCCCATGTACACTATAGCCAACGGTGCGGACCCGCATTGGCCGCCAACAACGGGCTTTCGAGGGTGGCCAGGATCCCTGTCAATTACCTTTTCGGGAAATCCTTGCAAACTAAATTCGGTGGGCACTCAAAACCGCACCAAAATTATCACAAATATGCTCAATCTCTTCGCAGGATGCGCGCCTATTGCGTAGGGCAGCAAAATCGGACCCAAACTCCTTAGGTGGCCAGGTTCCCAGCGCGATATAGTAGGGACTCGGAAAATGTGGTTATTCCTGCTGTTCACAAGGATACGGTACCTACTGCTGCCCATCATCGTCGGGGCTACCTGGCCGGGTCCAGAAGTGGGGGTCAATCTCAAAGTCAGAGGAGTCTCGCGTGATGAACGGCTTGGATGAGAACATTGAATAATGCCTGGAAAGACATGTCGGGGGGCTCAGCAGCAAAAATGCCCCCGACCCAAGGTTGTTGCCTGGGGAATGACAATGGGAGCAGGAGGGCTAATTGTCCGGGGGGGCAAGTGGTGTAGTCACAGAGACCGCCGGGGCCATCGGAACAGAACCGGATGAGGTCTGCACAGAGATGGGGAAATCCTCGTCAGAGTCCATCACCAAAAGGTGAAAAAGGTTGCAGACGTTTGCAAGGATCAAAATGGGCCGGAATGCACAAAAAGTCTGTGATCAATCCAGGATGCTGTCAGTGAGTTCCTGTGCGAGGGCAGGCATAGCGAGTGAGGCTCAGTGAGAGTTGACTGAGCGTTATGGAAAGCGGACGATTGCAGGCCGTGCCGACGGTGCCGCAGTTCAGATCAAATTAGGGTTAGGAATTTTATTTTTTCTTGGCATCAAGAGAAAAAAAGCTTCACTCAGGCAAGAAAAAAACTCCCAACTGTGGCCACTGAAAAAATAAAAAATATAAGTTGTAAGGAGAAAGAACTTTTCTTCCACCCAGGTCGGAAATAATATGTGATACGAAGTTGACAGTGAAACTCTTATCATTGATTCAGGTAGATTTTCTCAACCCTTTAGAATGAGAGACCTCATTTTCTTCAACCACTTGTGAAGCACCCTCGAAAAAATATGTAACTCGCCAAAACATGGAAAAAACCATAAAAATGGCAAAAAAAAAAAAACACCTAAATAATAAAAGTGCACTCTGACCGCCATAGAAATATGACGGTCGGAGTGCCCCTTTAATAAAACAGGGGTACACTTTGTGTTTTCACACTGATTTTTGAAACTTAACAGTGTGAAATTTTCAACAAGTAAAAAATTTTCACTACCCACTGAAAATATTGAATCTACTGTGTTTTTTTTTTCTTCTCAGAGTGATTTTTTTAGGTACCATAAAAATATTATCCTTGGTTGGATAAAAACAAACTTGGCTTGTCCTCGGCTTGATGGGTGGCGCTGTTCCGATGGCGGCGGGTTTGATCGGAGGCAGTTGAAGGTGTTCGAGTGAGCCACCTATGTCTGCTGGGGAGGGTGAATCCCAATGAGGCACAACACACTGCTTTTTTCTACTGAACCAATGATGACCGGATCCATGCCTCCCTGCAGAACATACATGTTCACAGCAGGAGGACCGCCGCATGAATGAAGGCTTTGATCCGGTTGGCACAGCCATCTTACGGCACCAGAGAAAAAGTTCCTTTGTGTAACAGTTTGCACACCTCTCCAAAAAACAGAGCATCAAGTCGAGAAAATTTCTGTGTGTATGAAAAAAAAACCTCTTTCCGAAAATTTGCACTTGTGTGCAAAAATCTACACTGAAATTGACTCTTTGTACCCCATTTGATTAAAAATGCCCTCTGACCGTCATATAGAAATAGTGGTGAAAAAGTGTTAAATTTTTCACCTCTTTTCTTGGTGAAAAATGTCTGAAAAACAAACGACATTTTTCACCGTAAATTGAGGTGAAAAATTTGAATCTCCCAACCAGTGGTATGTGCACGTGGCCAAATATACTCTGCACCCGTAGGTACGGTTGCACCGCCTGGGAGCGTGCAGTGTGCGCATGTTTGGCAGTAGCCGGTGTGTAGCCGCATCGAGCCTTGTCTTAGCACGACCGCATCCATTCTTGTGCAGCGATACCGCGGGATTTCCACTGTTTATGGCGCCTAGCAGACCTTCTGGACGTCTCCAACTCCCCTTACACCTGAACCACCATTATCGGCACAGCCGGTGACTTGAGTACCTCAAAGCGGGTATGCTGCCAGTGAACACATTCCATCCTTACCGCTCATCTTCATTGTCTCCGAGCCATCACACGTTGCACCCGTATTCCACGCCACACAGCAGCTCTCCTATTTGACACCACATTTTATTACACACCTCTACTACTTTCCTGGGACTACCACACGCCTCTTAGCTTCACTGGTGCAGCCCATACCCGGACGACCAACCCACCATTTCTGTCTACGAGCAGGGAACTCGCTACTGCGACAACGTCCATCATCGTTGAAGACAAAACAGTTTAAACTCAAACCAGCCTACAGTACGTTGATTACAGGTTCTGACTTCAACATCTATAGAAAGCTATATAGTTTTCCCTGAAAACTTTAACCCTCATGTTTGTGGAACACAGCCAAGGATCCCTTGTCTGGAGATGAAAGAGAGTATTCACTGCATGAGTCTGAACACCCCTTATGCCAGTACATGAGTCTGATACAACAAAGGGTGACCATGGGCCTTAACAATATGAAAGAAAAATAATTGTCAACAAAGAAAGAGCAAGGAAGATCTGATTGTTTGGATAAAGGCTATCACAAAGTGATGGCTGCTAAGGGAGGAGGGCCATAACTCCTCGAGGAATTCAGGTGATGGATTTCCCATGCTGGAAGGAGGTCATAGTCCCAAATCAGCTGATAAGGCTGGAAGCAGAAAAATGTCAGGTGAGTGTTGATGTAAAAGATGGAAGGCTTTACAATCTGGATGGCGATGGAAGATAAAAACAGGTAAGACTGAAATTGAGGAGGAGGGGGGAAGCACCCACCAACTAGAGACAAGGAGGCAAGGAATGGTGAGCAAGACAAGCATGGACAATGGGGGGAAAAGCATGCACTTGCTAGAGATGAGGTAAGAAGCAGTAAGCAAGAGAAACATGGGCAACGGAGACAGGCACACGCACTTCCTAGAGACAAGAAGGCAAAAAATTGTGAGGAAGCCAAGTGTGGGCAATGGAGGGAATAGCACACACCCGCTGGAGGCCAGAAGGTGAGAAATGGTGAGCAATACAGATGTGGGTGACAGGGGAAAAGCACCCACTTCCTAGAGATAAGAAGCAGGAGATGATAAGCAAGATGAACAGGGCAATGGAGGGGAAAGCACACACTTCCTAGATGCAAGAAGGCAGGAAACAGTGAGCAAGAAATATGGACACCGAAGGAAAAAGCACACACAAGCTAGACATAAGGCAAGGAGGAACAGTGAGCAAGATGAAGCTGGGCAATGCAGAGAAAAGCACACACAAGCTAGAGATGGGAAGGTGGAGAGAAACAGTAAGCAAGGCAAGATGAACCTGGGCAATGGACAGAAAAGAACACACCCACTACAGGCAAGAAGGTGAGCAATGGTGAGCAAGACAAATGTGGGCGATGGCGGGAAAAGCACACACTCGCTAGAGATGAGAAAGCAAGAAAGGGTGATCAAGATGAACCAAGGTAGTGGAGGGAAAAGCACACACAGGCTAGAGATGAGAAGACAAGAAACAGTGAGCAAGACAAATGTGGGCAATAGAGGGAAATGCACGCACTGGCTAGAGACATGCAGGCAGAGAGAAACATTGAGCAAGATGAATGTGGGTAACAGAGGGGAAGGCACACACAGGCTAGAGATGTGAAGGCAAAGAGAAATAATGGGCATGACCACAGGTGGGGGATGGAGGGGAAAGCACACACTTTCTAGAGACCAAAAGGCAGGAAACAGTGAGCAAGACAAATGTGGGAAATGGAGGGAAAGGCACGCACTGGCTACAGATGAGAGGGCAAGAAATGGTGAGGGAGACAGACATGGTAGATGGAGGGAAGAGCACGCACGTCCTAGAGACAAGATGAGTAACAGTGAGCGAGATGAACATGGGCAATAGAGGGGAAATCACACACTTCCTGGAGACAAGAAGGTAAGAAATGGTGAGCAAGACAATTGTGGGTGACAGAGGGAACAGCACACACTCCCTAGAGATGAGAAGGTGAGAAACACTGAGGAAGACAAACACAGGTGATGGAGGGAAAGCACACACCCACTAGAGAGAAGAAGATAAGAAATGGTGAGTACAACAAATATGGGTTACAGGAAAAGCACACACTCGCTAAGGATGAGAAGGGCAGAAACAGTGAACAAGATGAGCATAGGTGACTGAGGGAAAAGCACACACTTCCTAGAGAAGAGAAGGCAAAAAACAGTGAGCAAGACAAACATGGGCAACAAAGGGGAAGGCACACACTTCCTAAAGACAAGAAGGCGAGAAATGGTGAACAGGGCAAATATGGGCAACAGAGGGAAAAGCATGCACATCCTAGAGACAACAAGATGAGACACAGTGAGCAAGAAGAACATGGGCAACCAAGGGAAAAGCACACACATCCTAAAGCCATAAATTGTGAGCAAGTTGAACATGGGTGACCAAAGAAAAAGCACACACATCCTAGAGATGAGCAGGCCAAGAGAAACAGTGAGCAAGATGAATGTCAGTGACAAAGCGAAAAGCACACACTTCCTAGAGACAAGAAGGCAAAGACAACTGGTGAGCAAGACAAATGGGTGACGAAGGGAAGAGCACACACTTCCTAGAGACAAGAAGGTGAGAAACAGCAAGCAAGGCAATGTGGGTGACTGAGGGAAAAATACGCACTTCCTAGAGATGATAGGTGAGAAACAGTGAGCAAGACAAATGTGGGCAATAGAGGGAATACTACACACAAACTAGAGATGAGAAGGTGAGAAATGGTGAGCAAGACAAACATAGGTGACCCAGCAAAAAGCACACACAACCTAGAGATGAGAATGTGAGAAACAGTGAGCAGGATAAATGTGGGCAACAGTGGGAAAACTACACACAAGCTAGAAATGAGCAGGCAAGAAACGGTAAGCAAAATGAATGTGGGTGATGAAGGGAAAAGCACACACTTCCTAGAGATGAGAAGGAGAGAAACAGTGAGCAAGATGATCATAGGTGACTGAGCGAACAGGACGCACTCCCTAGAGATGAGAAGGTGAGAAACTCTGAGGAAAACAAATGTGGGTGATGGAGGGAAAGCACACACCCACTAGAGAGAAGAAGGCAAGAAATGGTGAGCACTACAAATATGGGTTACAGGAAAAGCACACACTTGCTAGAGATGAGAAGGTAAGAAACAGTGAGCAAGACGAACATGTGCAATGGAGGGCAACACACATACTTGCTAGAGACAACAAGGTGAGAACCAGTGAGCAAGAGAAATGAAGGTGATGAAGAGAAAAGCACACACAACCTAGAGTTGAACAGGTGAGAAACAATAAGTGTGGATTACAGAGGGAAACGCACACACCCGCTAGAGACAGGCAGGTGAGAACCGGTGAGCAAGACAAACATGGGTGACAGGGAAAAGCACACACTTCCTAAAAACAAGAAGTAATAAACAGCGAGGAAGACAAGTGTGGGTGACAGTGGGAAAAGCACGCACTTGCTAGAGACAAGAAGGCAAGAAATGGTGAGCCAGACAAACATGGACTATAAAGGGAAAAACATGCACCCACTAGTGTCAGGAAGGCAAGAAACATTGAGCAAGATGAACATGGGTGACAGAAGGAAAAGCACGCACTTGCTAGAGACAAGAAGGTGAGAAATTGTGAGCAAGATGAATGTTTGGCAACAGTGGGAAAGCTTTTACTCTCTAGAGATGAGAAGGCAAGAAATGGTGAGCAAGACAAATGGATGTTGGAGGGAAAGCCACACACCTCCTAAACAAGAAGGTGAGAAATAGTGAGCAAGACCAACACGGGTGACTGAGGGAAAAGCATGCACCCACTAAAGACAGGATCACAAGAAAGAGTGAGCAAGATGAACATGGGCAACAGAGGCAAAAGCACACACTTGCTAGAGACAAGAAGCCAAGAAAGGGTGAGCCAGATGAACATGGGCAACAGAGGGAAAACGCGCACATCCTACAGACCACCAGAATTACTCACAATCAGCATACAAATAACACCTTCAAAATTCAAGGTCGGCCACCACGCACTTTTGTTTCTGTCAATATGCTTGATACACTCTCCATCCTCTCCTTATCAGTAACTTGCTACACAATCATTATTCGCCTAGCCCTCTCATGAATATTTCAATCTCACCTTCAACAGCGCCCACCCAGCAGTAGCTAGACCAACAAATAGCCTCTCCAAATCATCCTTTGCCCACACATTGACAACTGCCTCCTGTACCATCCCTCCCAATAAGTTCCACATCCTCTCATCATCACATGTCTCTCCTGCTTTCACAGCCTCTTCCAAGTGTTTGTACCAATGTCGAACAGAATACTCCAATGCAATATTAGGCTGGCTTCCTGCGTTTACCACAACCTCCAAGCAGCTTTTTGCAGCCAAGAAGTGTGCATGGCCAGGAAAGATATGAAATTCAGCTGGTGCATGATCACTGATGATATAATCACGAAAAGATTTGTGCATCTGTGGTGTGGCTTCCTCAAATGATGTTATCATGCCAGGAGTCAAGACACTGAGGAACTGCTCCAGGAAGTTTGTGACATCAAAAGTGTCTGGGGGTATATCACCCAGTAATGCAATGATTTCACAAAGGGCCAATCCCTCTTGAAGCACAAGGATGGTTCCAATAACCTGCCGAAAGCCTTCCTGATGCCTCAGCACACTCTCTGCTAGACCATCTATATCTCCAAGTGAGGTCAAGATGAGCTTGTATAGCTCCTCGAGGTTGCCAATGCCCAGCTGGCTAACTTGTTCAAAGACTTCCTTTTGACAAGCCAGTCCACGTTCCTTAACCTGCTTCTTGATCCACTGCAGAGCAGTTCCAGCATAGTGAAAGAGGCCATCTGCATTTTTGGATAACTTCAACAACTGGTCATGAGTTGGCCAATCAGCCCATCCTGGCTTAGCTGGTGTAATCTTTCTCATCTCTGTAACAATGAAGTTGTGAACTTCAGCCACAGATGAGTTTGTTGCCAGGGAATGCTGCTTGAACACTGCAAGCTCCAGATCCTTGGACCCAGAGATATTGGCCCAGTGCTCCAGCCGAGAAGTAACAAGGAATCGGACATTGTTGGGAAGGTTACAGCCCTTTGGCGCAATTGATGACAGGATCTCCATGACAGTGTCAGCTGCGTCCTCGAGCTCATCTAGCGCGTCAATGATGATTATGACTGCATTGGGAGATCTGGAGAGTTCTTGAATTGGAGCTAATAGAAGTTCCTCTACTTGTTTTTTCCGAGGAGGGAAGCCACGTTTCAACACATCATGAATGATGCCAGCAGCAACTGGAGAGTATTCAGCAAGCTGCTTTGCAATTGTTGGAATGATCTTGCTTGGATCAACTGTTTCAGGAATGTTGCGAGAGATGAAGAACTGAGCTGCAACAGGTGTGCTCTTTTCACGAAGATTTTCAACAATAGTTGCAGACAGAGTTGACTTGCCACTGCCTGGAATACCCGTAATCCACCAGATGTGTTCTTTGTTGGAAGACCCTGGTAATAACCACTGGCTGATGTCTGCTTGGATTTCCACACGAGTATTATCTGCACAAAAAGTCTTGCTCTGATCTGTATGTTCATGCTTTGCTGCAATATGGTTGGCAAGCTTCTCCTTGATGAATCGGATTTCTTTGAATTGGTTCATCAGCTTCAATTTTTTTACAAGCAATAGAAGAGCATACTAGTTGCATGGGGATCTGCAAGAACGATGTTGCTGTCATAGATATTAAACCTGTTTCCTTCACCTAGTCCACCAGGACCACCCTGTTGGCCACCCAGGCCTCCGGGACCCCCAGTCCCACCATGGACTAATGATCAATGAATGAGCCGTAACTTAGATCTAGATTCATGTAATATAATAAATACCAGACATGTTATATATCGCTCCACCTAGCATAGCGAACATTCTGAGTGGGAAAGCAAATATGAATGAGATATCTGGAGATGACTCACCAGGTATGAACCGCGCAGTATCCAACTTATCTGGGTTTATTCGTAAATTGCTGCAGGTATGTGGAATAACAAGACACACCAGTATTACCTCCTTTCAACGAGTCTGCCTCCTCATCGACACCCCCTGGTGCACTTTTAGGGCTAGATGGTAAGACTAGGTTGAAGCAATCAGCAGTGGCTGGAATGCGAACGGAAAGACTCACTCGCAGTTTCACCGGGTGCCGGTCCGTGCCTGTTAGACGGCGCTGGTGTCGTGCTTCGAGATGGCTGCGGAGAGGAGGGTGCCGGACTGTGTTGCAGATTCCTTATGAGCCATCCCTCCCTGAACTTGTTGAGCAGATTGGCCTTGTCGAGCATGCTGGGCATTGGTAGCTTTCGGTCGTTAGACATGGTGGAAAGCAAGGTGGAAAGGACGTTGCAACGTGTGGTGGACTCAGTCCCAGATCTCATATCACTCTGTGGCAGCGACGGCCATCTTAGTTAATCCTGACAGGTTGCATATTGCTGGCATGCCGCGAGGACAGGGTTCTTGAATTCGCGCCCCAAAACCCACGCTATGACCGTGCGGGAGTAATGTGGGCATAAATAATGCTAAGGAATGGAATGCCAGGGATTGAAGGAATTGCCAGTAGTCCGCGGGTACAGCTTTCGTGAAGTCTCGCCGGTAAGCCAAGTGGTTGGTTGACAGTGTCGTCTTGAACCACTGGGAAATCTGAGATCGGGGATCTCAGCCAATCAGGCTGTCACTCAATCGCATCAATCAAGTTGAATCAACTTCATCTCGGAATTTGCGCTAATTTGGGCCAACTCACCGACCTCCCTTTTTGGGAAGGCACGGCAATCACGGCCATCACGTCCCATTCACGTGGATGGGTGGTAATCGGACGCGTTTTCTCTCTGCTACTACCATCTCGTCGTGTTTTTGCCCCCCGCAATTTCTACCTTCAACTTCCGTGCCGAGAACAAGAAGTTCACTCCAGCGGACGCGCACACACCCAATAAGGCAAAATCTCCCCATATGGGAAAAGTGTATCCAAATGTATATAATTCAGAACAACAAAAAAATTAATGAATTTGAAGTCTTTTGGCTGTGGCGGAAAGAGGCAACTGAGGTACTGTAAATCCAAGGCACTTTTCAATGGTGTGAGTTTGTTGTAAATCTGCATGAGCTGAAATGGTGCGTGAAATAATCACTTTCAGTTGTGCTTTCACTCTGCATTGTCTTTCTTTTCTTTCAGCGGAAGTCAGCTGAAAGAAAGGAAACAAACAACAGACTTCCTTTCTTTTCAGCTGACTTCCGGTGAAACAAAAGAAATCCAATGCAGGTGAAAGCATCACTGAAAAAGATTCTTTCAGCCACTCTTTCAGCTCAGGTTGATTTACAACAAATTCAAAAGCCACTGAAAGTGCTTCTGATTTACAGTACTTCAGTTGGCTCTTTCTGCTTTAGCTAAAAGACTTTGATTTCTTTTTGTAATTTTTGCTACTGATTTATTTAGATTTGGATACCTTTTTCCCATATGGGGAGATTTTGCCTTATTGGGTGTGGCATGGTGAGCTACCTGCCTGCCGTGCTACGCGAGGCTTCCCAAAAAGGAAGGTCGGTGTGTCGGCCCGACGTCCTTTCATCTCCGACGCCACCGTTCCCTTCTCTCTCTTCTCGTGGATTATCGCCCTCCGTCGCTCAAGCAGGCTGATATCGAGCTGAGCCTGCCCTAGTTCCGAGCGAACACGCATCCTCATCTCTTCTCCGACTCATCCACTGATTCAGAGGACGCTCACTCCTCGTACTTACGCACCATCCACTGAAGACGCATTACACCGTCGCATCTTCTCGTTTCGTAACCTAAACATCCATTCTCGGTCCATGCCGCTCGAATCTCCGCGCTAGCACCTCACTCACTCACGCCTATGCCACAGCCCCTGGCTCCATGCGAGCGTATCCCGTGCCACTCCCTTGCCTTAGAACAGTTGCGGTACACTGATCATGCCTACCAACCGGTACCCACACATGAACGCCTTTGCCGATTTTGCATCGCTGCAGTGGAAAACCCGGAACACGCGTTACTCGAATGTCGAGCAAACCTTCAAATGGCTGATTGTCGCAACGTGTTTCTGGAAAAATTGCTCCACGCCGTGCAAAGCATGCAAAACACACGTGTTGAACTCAATTCGATTCGCCTATTGAAGGCGATGATATACGAGCGCTCAATCATCGTGTTCGGCGTGGAGCATAACCTGCGCATACTCCGCTATCTCGCACCGCCTGCCGTATAAACCCCTCCAGCGCCCACCGATATGCGCTCGTCCGCGCGCACTGGCATGCAGATCCCGTCTTGACAGGTGTCCGTCTCGTATCCATCCGCTCGCGCACGACTCACGCAGGCAAGGTGGCATTCCTTTGATGCTGAGCACTCACCGCCCATACGGGCACATTGCGGGCACACCGCGCCGTCCCGACGCGTGCCTCGACAAGTGAATAGCATCATGACCACGCCCACCCCTCTTCTTTCGGCGAATGATATGCCAATAATACTGCCTAGTCCACTGCCTGCTTCTTTGTCGCCAAACTGATGGCGCCAGCTCTGGGGTTCCTGTCGTGCGCGCATCGGAGTCTATAAGGAATTTAGCTTGGTGGTGGGACGGAGTTGGCGGGATGATTCGGGTTCCAGGCTGCTATCCCCGCTCACCACTGTTCAGTACTACCGTTCTGACGGTCTTCTGTACTGCAGGCTGACTTTCGTAAAGGTGTTGAACGTCTACATGGCCAAGGCGCCAAGTAGCACCGATGTGGCGAGTTGGGACGGTAGTGGTGCTGTCTGGTTCAAGGTGCAGTCTTTAACCGCATCTGCGCCTATTGATTGACTCGAGCGTAGATCTATGAAATCCCCGCGATCGCCGACGGAGTGACCATCACTTTCCCCGCCACAGGTATATTTCATTTTCCAACAACCTACACTGAATTGGCGTCAGGACTGAGCGAAATCGAATTTACCATCCCATCCGCCCTGCCATCTGGCCAGTGCGTGCCATTTCCTGATTTTAGTTTTGAGTAATCAAGATATTCCACAGATATTTGATTCGCACGGAACATATTGCACTCCATAATGCCTCTTACTATGGCGGTGCCCAGGTACGTCAAGCAGGTCACCGTGCAAACGGTTGCTCAATTGGTGGTTGGAAACAGTTCTATATTGCCTGTGCTCAGGTCCAGGTCAGTCATATCAGACCTCCACAATTAAGGTGTTATTTATGGCTCCAGGCTCGTGAAATGAAACTGAATTTAAAAAACGCGGCGCGCGGGGGCGCACGTGCTGGGGAATAATCAATATCGGTGATCCGGCGAGCTTGCTTTCTCTCTTCCTTCATCCGTCGTCTCTCGAGTTGCAGTCCGTGCCGCCTTGCCGAACATCTCCGAACGCTGCCGCTATTGGGGGCTCTGGTACTTCTGATATCGGCCTTGTGAAGACGAGATCTTCCTTTTTTACAAAAGACGACTCGGATACCTTTCGTTTCTAGAAATGACCAATTTTATCGCTTATAACTCGTAAGGACCTTGGACCTCATACACCTGCTGACGCTCTCTTTCTGCTTTTCTGCTCTTTGAGATATGACGGATAAACGTTGGGAAGAGCTACATTCTTGAATGGAGCTGTTTTCCACCTCGACGACTTGAATTCACCTGACCCAATTAGTTCCGCCTTCAAATGTGGTAAATGCATCAACGCCCGGGGAATCGACGGAAATTCTGATGCGCTAGGTCGCATTCAGGATCCTCCGCTCTTCTGCAGCGAAACCCGAGGTTTTGTAACATCGCGCTATTTAAACCCATAGACTGGGGACGGCGAAGTATCCCTGAAGAAAGTATGAGGTCCCTCTCAGTTCTTGTTGCCGTGGTCACTCTTACGACCAAAGGCTCTGCGCATTGTGAGTCCTTCTTCCTCCAGAATGATGATTCACTGAACCTTTCGCGGATCGGCAGACACCTGGCGTTCCAACACCAGTGCTTGGCAGTATGTTCGGTAGGTCTTGTGTAATTACTTCTGGATACAGACTCCCGACCGAGTGATCGCAGCGAAACCAACAACTGGCAAGATTTGAATCCTGTTTCCGGTTTTCGTCCGCGCCGTCCCCTGAACTAGACCGATAGATGGTAGATGTGACCTCCACCGACGTTCGATGCTATAATTCCCTGGAAGCTGGAACTTCATCCACTGCAACTGTTGCTGCAGGCTCGACGGTGGGATTCACTGTCAGCGGAGGTCCGTCCAACTTGTATCACCCCGGCGTCAGTACTCCCGTTCTGACGCTCTTCTGTACTGTGTCCTGACTCTCTACAGGTGTTGAACGTCTACATGGCCAAGGCGCCAAGCGGCACCGATGTCGCAAGTTGGGACGGCAGTGGTAGCGTCTGGTTCAAGGTGTATTTTGTCAAAAGTCGCTCTAATGTCGTTGGCATTGCATTGCGCGCATTAGGAGCCTGGCATTCTGTGCGTCGCCAATTTTTTTTTTTCCAACCCGGCCCGTCGCACGGTGTTTAACCTAGCATCGATATCTACTACCCCATCCCGACGAACTACACTCAGGCGAGCCCAGATGGTCGTAGATTTTTTTAAATGGCTGACATTGTAAGCATCCCGGGCCACCGGTTTGGCCTGCCTCCGGATCTGGAGGAGTAAGTCTTTTCTCGATATGCGAGACCTTTCTCATCCTCCGCCAGGCCGCTCCTCCGACTTCGACGATTACGACGAGTCCGATTACGACCACAACGAAACAAATTACGACGACAACGACGAAGGCCACGAGCACTACATCGAGCTCCACAGGCTCTAGCACCGGCACCACAGTCCCCGAGTTTGGACAGTGTGGTGGTCAAGGTCTATGATGACCGGTGTCGCATTGAACAGTAAGCTCACGTTGTATTCTCCAGGTTACACCGGCAGCACAGTCTGTGCCTTTCCGTTCACTTGCAAAGTCGCCAGTCGTGAGGCTAAATGCTCCAGTTGGGCCCTCTATTTTTCACTGATACTTCGACAGAATATTATTCGCAATGTCTCTGAAGAGCGAGTATTTACACCCACCTCAGTAATCCCGCTCGACATCCGAGGTTGTTGAACTTGGACGGTCATGTGCAGTTGCGAAAGAATTGCAGATGCATCAGGAAAAACCAAAATTCTATGATAGAACATGGCCTTTTATGGAGGTCTTTGATGGTCTATTTTTGGTGTCTATGGGGCAACCCCCAGGTTCTATGAGTGTCTATAGGGAGCTATGGCAGTCTTTCAATGTACCCGCACTGTTATGAGTGTCTATGGGGAGCTATGGAGGTCTTTCAATGTACCTGCACTATTTATGGCTTTCCTCGGCGGTTGATTGATGTGACACGGTTGTAAGTACATAGTCCAACAAGGGTGAAATCATGCCGGCCGGCGAGTCATGTTGGACCAAGCTTGGCACCAGAAAAACCAAAATGCTATGATAGATCACGGTGTTTTATGAAGGTCTCTGGGTCCATAAATGTCTATGTGTCGACCACCCTTTTTGGAAAATCCTTGTTTTGAATTGTTCTGGCTTTCAAATTGTTGTGTCTGGGAAATTATTTATTCCACATTTTGTGCTTCACTTAAGCTGTTTAAGGAAAATTTGTGCTAGACAACTCTTATAGCTCTTTTTGAGCTTTACAATTTTTTGTTTTGGGTCTATTTTTGGATTTGCAAATACATGCCTTTGTGGGAAATTTTCTGAGTTGCTTGCTAGGGAAGGATTCATGCTCAGACACTTTCAGCAGAGTGGTGACAGGCAAGAACTTGAAGAACTATTTACTTGGGAGAAGTAAAGTGACCTGGAGATTGAAGAGTACACCTATCAGATTGGTGTCCATGTACTTTTGTGGTCTGCTAGCTCAGTCGGTAATGCGCCTACCTGCATATTTTGTCTGAACCCGTGAGGTCGCGAGTTCGATCCTGTTAGAAAGCACTTTATTTGTTTAATTCGATATCGTTACTAAGTTTGTAGTCAAAGTGTATGGTCTCTTAGCTAAAAGTAATTAAGTTCAAATGGAAAAAACCCTTCAACAGTAAGCAAAGGTGTGAGTAAGGTCAGTCCTGGTGTCAAGACTTCTCTAGGTGAGCCCATAGAACTACGTGGAAACCTGAGATACAATATATGTCGGCACTGACCTGCGTGTATAGACTGGGTGGCTGCTCGTGATGCCTCTGATGGGCTTGCGGTGCCTGTCTTTCCTTACAGCACCGAGGCTTTGGACGACATGTCTCCCAACATGGTGGCACAAGCGATCACCGGTTTCTTGATGAAATCCTATGGTAGGTCTAGGTCGTTCACTTATGAGGGCACTGGATACTAACATCATCGTCTTCGCAGAAGCGGCGTTTGGCAGCGAGGATATACCGTGGGCAGCAATCGCCAGCACCCCCGACCAGTATTACGATACCAGCAACTTTGACTTGTCGTTCCACTCGGACAGGCTGGGGAAACTCAAGGGCGCCCAGTGGTTCACGTTGGGCTTGGCATTGGCCATGGGCGCAGGGGAAGGGACCTCAGGATTCTTCCGCAGGGTGCCTGCAGTTGTCGGAGAGGAGGAGGAGGACGGCGCGGAGGCGGAGGCGGCGCGGGTGAAGCAGCAGCAGCAGATGGAAGAGGCGGCGGCGTGGGTGAAAGAGGCAGAGACGGAGGCTGCGCGGGCGAAGGAGGCGGAGGCGGAGATGACGCGGGTGAAGGAGGCGGCAGCAGAGGAGGCGGCAGCAGAGGCGGCGCGGGTGAAGGAGGCGGAGGCAGAGGTGGAGGCAGAGGCAGAGGCAGAGGCAGAGGCGGAGGCGGCGCGGGTGAAGCAGCAGCAGCAGCAGGTGGAAGAGGCGGCGGCGCGGGCAAAGGAGGCAGAGGCAGAGGCAGAGGCGGCGAAGGAGGCGGAGGCGGAGGCAGAGGCGGCGCGGGTGAAGGGGAAGAAGGGGAAGAAGCGCAAGGCGGAGGATGAGCTGGTGCCAGAGCCAGAAGGGGAGAGGCGGCGGCCTGTGAGAAACTGTCAGACGCCTCAGGTAAGGATCGTTCACGATTAATTGCTCTGTCGAAACTGACTTGGACTTTCAGGAGGCCGAACGGGAGCGTAATCAGAAGGCAGCGGAAGAGGCAGCCCGTGGAAAAGTGAAACCTAGGTGAGCGTCTCAAGCTCTGCACGTCGGGCGCAGTGCTCATAGGATTTCAGCTTTGAATATGTCGATACGAATCCAGCGAAAACCGGGCGTGGGAAAGCTAGGAAGCCCAGGACGAGGTGTGTTTTTTTCCGCCTTACCTGTAGCAGGGAACTCAAGTGCCACTCCAGAACTTGAGTTCCTTCACAACTGAAGTCCCAACGTCGAACTGAAGTTCCACCAAACTCAAGTGTCGACGGGAACTTAAGTTCGGCTCGGACTTAAGTTCTAGAGCCGAACTTAAGTTCTACACTCAAGTATTTATTCTACAAACTTTTGTATGGCTGCGATATAGATTCCATTGACATCTTCAGACTTGAGTTCTTTGGCAAACTTAAGTTCCCTCAAGAACTTCAGTTCCTTCAACAACTTAAGTTCACGCGAACTTAAGTTCCTCATGTACGTACGTATGTCGACGGTCCGTTTAACAGTGGGATTGCACCGAATTTAGCATACATCGAGAACTTAAGTTATATGAAACTTCAGTTCTATATTGTTCTACACCATCAACTACTTAAGTGGAGCTAATAAAGTACTTGGGAGTCTGGCACCTCGTCGACAACAACTGTGGCAGCGGGAGCTACAGTCGGATTTGCAGTCGTCGGCAACCCTTCCACTGGTCTTTACCACCCCGGAGTAGGTTCCGGTTTCACGCTGTGTGACTCTGCGGTACTTATTCGAGCAAGTCAGTGAACGTCTACATGGCAAAGGCACCAACCGGGACAGATGTGGCGAGTTGGGACGGAAGCGGTGACGTTTGGTTCAAGGTATGTACAAAAAGTTCAAAGGGCCTCGTGGACTGACCTTTGGCGGGGCAGGTCTTCCAAATTCCCGCAGTAGCTGATGGTGTCACCATCGAGTTTCCCTCGGAAAGTATGTCAAGCATCTCCTCGTTGCATCGTTCTTATTGGCCGTCTTAGATTTGGTGGAAGTAAACTTTACCATTCCTTCTCAGTTACCTTCTGGCCATAGTGCTGGCAAGGTTCGGTTCGGTTCGAGTTCAGGCCCTTTCTTCGCGAACGCCGAACTCGAACGCGGCGTTCGGTTCAGGTATTTCCCGAACCCCGAACCTGAACCTGCGTTCAGGTTCAGTTCGAACGCGAACAAAATTCGGGCATCTCGGGGGTGTAGAAACTTGGTCAGAGGAGCATCTATAGGCTATATCTGCTCACCTACCTTACCAGGAGATCATATGGAGCTGTTATATGAGTTCAAAGTGGGCCGCAACCACAATAAAAAATCCAACACTCAACTCGGCTGCCTCGGCAACATTATTCGAACCCCCAAGGGGCAAAACTCACCATCAGGTGAGCTCTGACATAACTGACACTCTGTGGGAGCATGCACTGAGAAGAATAAATGCAAAAACTGACCTTCAAGCACCGAAATTTGCGAGAAATTCCTGCGAAAGGGGCAAATAGGTTCGGGGTTCGGTTCGGGTTCGATCTTGGCCTTGAGGGCGCGAACGCCGAACCTGAACGCGGCGTTCGGTTCAGCCATCTGCCGAACTTGAACGCCGAACGCGCGTCCGGTTCAGGTTCGGTTCAGGTTCGGACCAATTCCCGAACCGAACCTTGCCACCACTATCTGGCCAGTGCGTATCCTTTCGCCTTCCAGTGCTCCGACGCTAAAATAGCTGTAGGTACCTCATTCGCATTGAACACATAGCACTGCACGTCGCTGAGAGCTTCGGCGGAGCCCAGGTCTGCCGCTGTCCTCCCCATTTATTGGCTGCTTAACCGTCTGGCTCCAGTTCTACATTTCTTGCGCCCAGGTTCAGGTACGGACGGTGTTCATTCTAGCAGTTAATCCAAACCCCGAGACCCATCTCGACTAGGTCACCAACGGTGGTACCGGAACCCCTGGCCCGCTCGTTGCATTCCCTGGAGCATACACGGTATGCATCATTTTTCACGCGCCGTTGATTTCTGACTGGCATGATTCTCTTACAGGGCAACGTTCGTACTTGTCCACCACATAATCATATGACTCATTGACGGTTTCCCCCGCTTAACAGGAACCCGGCATTCTGTGCGTTCCCTCATCCAAATCCCTGTGCTGATAACTCATGACCTTACTATAGCATCAACATCTACTTCCCTATCCCCACCTCCTATATCCAGGTTCGTTTCTGACGTACTACTCTAGTGCACAAATTTACTCCCACAGCCTGGCCCCGCCGTTTGGCCCGCAGGTGGCTCGGGCGCCGTGAGTATCCCGCTTCATAAGATCATCTCGCACGCTCACCACTCCCGCAATAACAGCCTGCGCCCCCAGTTTCAAGTTCGACAATCGTTAAAACGACCCCACCTGTAACAAGCACGACCTCGACAGCGAAGGCGACTTCCACGAAAACGACCTCCACCACGACCAGCAGTGGCGCCACCAGCACCGGGACCGTAGCGGAATTCGGTCAGTGCGGTGGAATGGTTCGTATTTATTTCTGGCTCTGTTCTGAATTCTAATGGTGCCTCACAGAATTACGTCGGGCCCACTACGTGCCAGTCCCCGTTCACCTGCAGCGTCCTCAACCCCTTCTACTCCCAATGTGTCTGAGTGATGGGGTTTCCTCTTGCGCTGATTCCCGGTTCAGGGCATGTTTCGGCGTAAATAGTGTTTGAAGGTATTTCTGTCGATTAAATAAGGAAAGCGTCGCCCTCGTGGGCATCAACCTTTATAGTTTACTTTGCGGAACATGGGTGTGCCGGCCGACCGAGTCAATGATGCCGCAAATTGCATCGGCGATTTTGTCCGGCTGTTCCTGGACGACCTGAAAAGAGATTAGATCGCCAAGAGATTGAGAAAAAGAGTATACCTGACCTTCGTCACTTCGTTACTTCGCGTAAGTTCGCGGATCTTCGTGACTTTGATGAGAATCTGTGAATGTTCGTCACATTGGCATGTTTTTAGGGAAATTCGTCACTTAACTCGGCACACCCTAAGCACGTTCAAACACCCGGAAGCACCGGCCATCATTGTTCCTTTAGCATAAGGCCGGGCGGGTTTTTTCATATAGATACCTTACCTAACGCTAACCTTTAACCAGAACCATAACCACTAACCTCTAACCACCCTAACCACCTAACCCAAACCTCTAACCAGTTAACCGACTAACCCAAACCCCTAACCACCTAACCCAAACCTAACCGGCCATGCTCGGCACAATGCTGATACCCATCACTTCGTGATGCAGAGCAGTTGCCGTGCAACAAACAACTCACGAACTTTCGCAGGAATATGCCAATGTCACGAAGATCCCCAGATTCTCATCAAAGTCACGAAGATCCGTCAACTTACGCGAAGTAACGAAGGTGAGGTGGACACTGAGAAAAAGAGCAGGACAACCATATGACCGCCTTGCACTTTGGTGACAGAGGCTTTGCGGCCGTTGGATCCGTCAGCGAGGGCGTCTTGGACGAATTGAGGTCTGTTTATATGAGTCATTTCCAACGCACATGAGGAAAAGGCGCATACACCAGCGGACTTTCGTCGCCCCAAATGAAGTGTACCGGGATCGTGCCAGAGATCCTGCCCAGCTCCTGCGCCGCGGTGAAGTGCGGTTCGACGTCGGGGTAGCAGAGGGCCTCTTGCCGCCGATCGCATTTAATCACCACCCCACCGTCCGACGTGTCCACCAGTCCATGCTCCTGGAGATAAGTGGTGTAATTAGGGTAGGTTCATAGAAGACGAAGAAGAGGTGGACTTACAATTAGCGTGCGGAGCACACGAACATCCCAGGAATCCCAAGGAATGCGGCGCCCGAGCCACGAATGCGCGTCTTCTCGTGAGCGCCACCGCTCGCGCCGGGAGGTGGTCGCAGTGACGACGAATTCCATCGTCTGCACGCGGTCTTCGACGCTAAGGTAGAAAAGCTCGCGCGGGATTACTGTGGGCTCGATGAGAACGAGCGCGGCATAGGGAATGTCGCGCAATGGTTTGTTTCTCGCTGTTAACACCCTCAATACTAGAGCGTAAGCCTTGGTTGAAGGCATAGGAAATATGTCTTACATCGTTCCAGCACCGGCAGAATGCCCCACAGGTAGTATACGTCTGCCACGCATGTGCGGCGAACTAATAAATGCAGCAATGGCCTCGGACCATTCAAATGCCGCTGAAATCGCGATTAGCGGGAGAAAAGGACACTGAGAAATGACTCACAAACCCCGTAAACACGGCTTGGAGTCGAGTTCAATATTTCATGATTCAGAACCACAGAGTCTCCGTGATTTTGCCAGTCAAACGCCCATGCTTCGTGCACCTCCAAGTGCCGGAGCTCCAGGATTCGTTGGATGACCGGCTCCTAATGCTCATTATCTTGGATCTCATTTCGATCTCCTACACAGTAAACGGAGAAAGTGAATGACTCACGACCTCCAACGCAATGCGTGAACAGCAACGATAATCCCGTGGAATTCCTTGAAGATTCGGGAGTGCGATACCGCTTTGCCGACATCTTCAGGAGACAACCGGGCATCTTGGACACTTTGAGGACAGTCGAACACGAACGAGGTGATTTCCAGCGGCATTTTGAGCCCTGTATAATGCAGCCAAGGAACCCGGAAGAACAGTCGGTCGATGGGGGTTGGTGGATGAAGAGTCGACGAAAGGAGATAAACCGGGCACGTGTGAATTTAACATGTGATTTTCTGACTTTGGTTCAAAAGCGCAAAGGTATGTCACCCTTAGTCTGACCCTAGGCAAAGTTCATTGAAAATGATTTCAGTATTTTGAAGGAATCGAACGGAAGTAAAAATGGACAAAATATATTTCGATCACAACTTCGAGTTGGAACCGTGTTGCTACCGGGTCAGCAGCTGCTACCGCGCACAATCGGTGAAGCCAAGTCAAGGTAGCGATGTGTAAAGGGTCGTGCTAAGTGTGAATTGTCTTTCAAAAATAGCAGTTATTTGGAAGTAAAACTCGTTCGTGTCGCAGAGGAAGAATTGAACAATGAAGGATGAACTGGTGCGATACATGACATGGCAATTGAGGGGTCAAGTTGTTCGCAGTTCCGCCCCAAAGTTCTCGGCTTCAAAGCGTAACAGGGATGAAGCTCGCGCGAAGGTCTGTGACCACAGGAAAGGTTTGTTGCAAATATTAGCTGGAGGTTCAGAAACATAAACACTGTGTACTGATGTCATTAATTGTATGGCTGCAAGAGAGCGTAAAAGGGAGTTAATCCTTATAATCTTGGTCGCGTTCAAGGGTAGAAGGTGACGGTGTACGCTGCGTTCTTGTTGTGCGCACAGGTCCAGAGGGCTGACTCGTTGGACTTGTCGTAGGCGTAGGCGTAAGTGTTAGGGCAATTGCTCTCTGCCAGGGGTTGGTTGAGTAGTCAGTTCAAGCATCGAGTTGAGTTTGAACACTGACTGAAGAACGAATACAAGATGTAGGACCGGTTGCAGGCAGAAACAAACCTTAACGTGGCAGACAGACTCTGTCGGATCTGAAGGCCGGAATATTACTTGTTGAGTATATGGGTGGGACGTGACCGGATAACAGTTGAGAGGGCGTAGGAAAAACACAGACCAACTTCGCATCGCCATGGCTGAGAGCGTTCACTTCCGTAAAAATATTTTTATCGCGGAATCAGCTTAACGTTAACGACGCCGATGCGCAGCGCGCCCTAACTCCGGGAATCAGCAGTGTCGTCCCGCTACACATGGTTAGAGGTTAGGGTGAAGATCAGAGGGAAAGCGCGAACGAGGAATCGAGTATGCGCCGTCAAAATAATGCCGATGTGTGCCGAGTAATTACCAGATCGGGAAGAGTGATCGAGGCGGAAAGCATGCAAGTCGGGCACGGTATGACAGGCGCGACTAAGACCAGACTAGAATCGAACTGTGATCCCAGAAAGAATTATAATCCCTACAAGATAATACACTGCCTGTTCTTCTTCTTGTCTCTCGGTCTTCCGGGGGTCGGAGCAGGGCTGGGTTCTGGGGGTTTCGTTTGGCGTAATGTGCGAACGACGCCTTTGAAAGCCTGGTCGACGTTTTGTGCAGTCTTTGCAGAGGTCTCTATAAACTGGGTGTATGACGAGATAAGTCGCTACGCGCGAGGGGAACAAAAGGGGCATACCGCACACCCAAACTGCCGAGCAAGGGCCTCTCCGTCCTCCTTGGACACTTCCCGGCCATCGACCATGTCGCATTTGTTTCCAACGAGCAGGAGAATAGCATCGTCCCCTTTGACGCGTCTCACTGCCTGGTGGAGAACCCCGAGCCGGTCGAAGCTTGACCGCGACGCGATCGAGTATACGAGAATGAATGCTTGGCCCTCGCTGCGAATGTCAGTCGGGCGTGCATGGAAAGAAGCAGATCTAACTAACCGGACCCATTGATCTCGCAGATTCGCATACTCCTCTGACAGCGGCCGTGAACAATGGGACAGAGAGAATCAAGCCTGCAACATACCATCCCCCGCAGTATCAAGCACTTCCAGATAACACATGCGGTCGTCCAAAGTAAAACTTTTGCGAAACCCCTCTCCCAGACCTTGCTCTGAATAATACTGCGCAATGCTCGCTCATCAACTGACCGGCACCGTCGATTGGATGGGAATCGGAGGACTACTCACGGCTGTGCAGGGCGCATGGTACTGGAGTGAACAAAGGTGATATAGAAGATCGACTCACGATCGAAGCAATCGAGGGTGAACTGCTTATGAAGACCGTTAACACCTGAGCCTGTCCCGAGCTTCGGCGGTACTTACCTGGATGGCCAGCGCACTCTTGCCCACGCTGGCGGCCCCTAAGGCAGCAATACACCATTGGTCATACACAGCGGCCATTGTAGAGCGGAACGAAGCCGGGAGAAACAAGGAATGATCCAAGAAGATCTGAGCCAAATCTGATTCACATCTGATTGTTGGTTGCCGTTTCTTCCTTTCGCCCACCATCCCTCTCGCCCCTGCTCTCTCTCGGTCTTCACCTCTGCCCTTCTCTGCCCTCTCGTGCTCGGGCTGTTGGTTGCTAATTTCCTAAAAATAAAATTTAAAGGATTGCTTTCCCACATCCTGTCGATTTATCAACGAGAAACAGTCGGATGAGTGATGTGAGAGACTGTACATATCTACTGGTGGCAAGTTCCTTCGCGCCGAAATCTCCCAAATCGAATATTCCAAGCACTCGCAACACAGATTCAAACGTTGCGATGAAGCGGCTTTAGGACAGACGCATATCGGCGCTGAATTATCACCGATCTTCGCTAGACGCAAGCGTCCTACAACCGATAAAAGAGCAAGACGATTTGGGCAGGGCGGCGACGGCATACAATGACAGCTCGTGCTCATGCCCTTCCCAAATTTCGCGGTCATACTTACTGTAGGCCATCCTGAAGAGTCCTGAAGATACAAAGAGCGCTGGAACATGGAATAAATTCCGGACTAGCTACAGTAACAGTGATGAAGCTATGTTCTGCCCGCTCACCTAAACCAACGCCTATCCCTAAGAGGCGACCAAGGTCGCACCCCAATTCGATGGCACCTGCGGACATACGACAATCAGCAGCTGTGGTGGCACGGGGGATAGAGAGAAAGGAGAAGGTATGGCTCAGATACAGTAGGTAATTTCATAACAGAAGTTCGTTGCGATTCTGAATTATAATCATCGCGGCCAGGGCGAGAGAGGTGGAAGGGGGACAAAGAGGATGGATTCTCACCTTGAAGTACCCCCAGTTCTACGAGGACGAAACTATTCTAGGCTTGGCCAGGCGTTGATGCGAGTTTCAAAAGAGACGATGGTGGTGGGAAGAGGAAAAAATCTGAGGGTTATGTTTGGCAGCGCGATCTTTATTGTAGAGTGATTGCCGACGGTCGGCCTGTGTCGGCATTGCGTTATTGCGCGACCATGATCGCGATCGCGCGACTGCAGCTTTCGCACCAGCTTTCGACCACCATGGCCGAGTCAACTCAAGGAGAGCAAGAGCGCCTTTTGCCCCAGAATCCGCAATATGGAGCCGTGTCGGCGTCTCCTCTCGAAGGCGCAGCGGTTGGTAGAAGTGCGGGAAACAGTGAGGGTCTCAACAAAATGCACGATACTTGATTTTTCATTGAATTTCGACAGCGGGAGAGTCCTTCGATAATGTCCCGCACGCGCGACGGAAGCTCGGTGCGTTTCGAATTCCTTTCTCCCGGCGCAAGTTGAACTGTTGGGGAATTAATAAAATAATAATTGTAGGCCTTGCCAGCGCAACATTCCTCGTTTTCAATCGCGTTATTGGGACGGGGTGTGTCTGCCCCATGTTTCCGACTCCCTTCCCCAACTAAAAGCGCTGCAGAATATTTGCGACCCCGAGCGTGATCTTGCATTCCTCAGGCAGCGTCGGCATCGCCCTCCTTATGTGGGTGCTGGGCGCCCTCATCGCCATTGCGGGCACGACTGTTTACGTGGAGCTTGGTACGGTACGTATCTCCTATCCTACTCGGACGTGCGCGCTATCATCTAGTTCAGTGGTCGAGTAACTTACTTAAACTCACCTTTAGGGGCTGCCACGCAGTGGAGGCGAGAAGAATTACCTCGAGTACATGTACAGACGGCCAAAGTTCATGGTCAGCTGTACGTACGGCGTCTACACCTTGATTGCGGCACGTTCATCTTCTCGCTCTCCTCGCATCTGATGTTCAAATTACATAGGGCTCGAGCGCCCCCAACGGAATCGTCTTTGGCGAATGCAAGTTGTCTTTCTCGTTTTCATAGCTGTGTCATAACTATACCCACACAGACATAATCCACGCGCTCGCCCTCCCCCCCACGTCCCTCAACGTCCGCGCGGCCGCCCTCCTCTGCCTCACCTTCTCCCTCCTCATGATCGGCGTCTTCGCCTCGTCGGGCCTCCGCCTCCTCAACACCCTCGGCACCTTCAAGTTCGGGATCCTCGCCGGCATCGCGACCCTCGGTCTCCTCTCCCTTGCAGGCGTCCCTGGGCTGCAGGTCGGCAGCGAGTACCCGGCCCCACGCAATTTTGCGTCTTGGGGCGCGGTGTGGGCGGGCGGGCGGAAAGATCCGAATGCGCTTGTGACGGCGCTGTATAACGTCATCTGGTGCGCCGACTCGGACTCGTACGCAATTTCAACTCCGGTGTGGCTGACGAGTGTGCGGTAGGTCGTTCATCGGGTACTCGAACGCGAACTACGCACTGTCGGAGGTGAAGGATCCCGTGCGGACCATCAAGCGCGCGGCGCCGCTCGCGATTTTGTCGGTCGCGGCGGTGTACATGCTCGTCAATGTAGCATACTTTGCCGTCGTGTCAAAGGAGGATATTTTGGGGAGTCGGCAGATCGTTGCGTGGGTGGTTTTCTCCTCGGTTTTGAGGTATAATAGGCGAGTTGACTTTTCTTTTTGGTGAGATAGGGCACTATTCTTCCGCAATTTATTTGGGCCGGCGACTGAGCGCGTAAGGATCTTTCCATCCATGAACACGCAGCCCAGACTGAATGAAATACAACATAGGCTCTCAGTGCATGCATCGCGCTCTCCTCCCTCGGCAACATCCTGTCAGTCAACTTTACACAGGGCCGTGGTCTGTCCTTTCCTTTATCTTCCCTCAGCGACCGACTCACACCACTACCCACGCCCCCAGTGATCCAGGAACTCGGCCGCGAAGGCGTCTTCCCCTTCTCCGCATTCTTCGCAACCAACAAGCCCTTTGGCGCGCCGCTCGCGGGACTGCTAACGATGTACTTGCTCTCAGTTGCGATGGTCATCGCGCCCCCGCCGGGCGACGCGTATTTGTTCTTGCTGAGCAGTGGGTCTTGCGTCCTTATCCTCCTTTTCTCCACGTTCCGTCGTCGCCTTTCTTCACTCACCCACTCATCTATCTATCCCACTCTAGTGTCCTCCTACGCGCTCACCCTAATCAACACCCTCGTCTCCTTCGGGCTCCTCCTCCTACACAGCCCTGCGTACCGCGCCTGGGCGTGGGATCCCCCCTTCCGCGCCCCGCGCATCGTCGTGGTGCTCTTCTTCGTCTCGAACGTCTTTCTCGCGCTCATCCCGCTCATCCCGCCCGCGGAGGGGCAGCGGACGTTCGAGCGGATTCCGTATTACGTGCGTTTCAAGCACACCTCACATATGATATATGTCTCTGCATGTTGCTGAAAAGTTGGCGCAGATGCACGTCCTCGTCACGATCGCCGCGTCGCAGCTCGGCGTCGCCTACTGGGCCGTCTGGTCGGTGTGGCTTCCGCGCCGGAATGGGTACGCGCTCAAGCGCGAGTGGCGGGTGCAGGACGATGGGGTGTCGAGGTTTGTGTTCGTCAAGGTGCCTGCGGTTGCGGGGTCGGCGTGAAGTCTGAAAGAGAGAGATATGGAAGTCGGCTGGCGGAAGCGGAAGGAAGGTGCATAATACTAGACAGATACTCGAGTACTAGATGTGTCCTTAATAATGTAGATTGCAGTTGAGTCGCGAAATTCCGAGTCGTCAAGTCGATAGGAGAATTGAGGCACCGATTTCTGGGGCTCGTCTATCAGCATAGTGAATATGTACCTCGTGGAGTGTTGGACTCCGACTGAAAGCGCCGAAGGTCGCACTACTACCTCGCGCAAACTTGGAACCGCGAATTTTTCCTTCCCCGCGGATCCAAATTTCAATATGCCATTCAAGTCTCTCCGCTTTTGATGATTCTCTGACACTCTGCATGTCGCGGCTCGCCTCAAGCCAAGGAGGTTGACTTTCCCAACTTCCTCCGCCAGATATCGGATTTCTTTCCGCCCACCATGCACCTTTCTGCTCGGAATGTTTTCCGGGTGCAAAACAACGGCCGCTTCATAGAAAGCTAGTGCATAATAAATACAATGAAAGTCACCTGCATCTGTGGCGCAACTCGACTCAACCAGAATCCGCCTTGACCCCCGCCCGCGCTTCTTCCCCCAGGCTGTACAATTATAACTAATCATAGTAATCAAGCAACCCGGGCCTCCTCGCGCGAGCCGCGAAACCCAGCCGATTTTTGCTTTTTTTTCTCTAGACATGTAGCCTCACAACTCTTCCTTGTGATTTTTCCTGGTCACCAGCACGTCTTCTGGTGTCGTCTAGTGATCCGTCGGATCCAGCAACGTCGCTGAATTCACTCTCCTTGGCATCACCAAGCCACAAATGAGGATTTTTGCTATTCCACCCAGAAGTTCTTTGGCTAGCAAAACAGAACAACTTGACGGAAGCAGCTGCTCTCCAGGTGTATCTGACCTCGTACACACCCACCAGCTCCCTTTTGGGGCGGATGGTCATTTTCTGGGATCTGCAGGGCCTTATCAGCTGAACAATTCATCAAAATTGGCTGCGCACCCGAATCAAGCTAGATCAGAATAGCTTTCGGACCGGGCTGATGGGAGCGGTGATCATCACACGATTGCTGTGATGAACAGACGACATCTGTATAGAAGACCTCTGTCGTCCTAATAAACCCTCCGCTCCCCCTGGTCGCCCATCGAAATCCCCCAGTAAACCACCACCTTATCTGCCCCACAGGAATTATTACTCTTGCTCCCATAACTCCCTCTCTTTTTTGCGAACCATGTCAATTGTGTCATCAACCATCAAATTCCCTCCTGTTCACTACAAGGGATCCAGTGAATCGGACTCGGGTCATTCTCCACACTTTGGAGATCTGTTCCAGGTCTCAGATGATGAACTTTGTACGAGCTTTGAGCCCTTGGGGGCCATCTCGAACAAAACTGACCCCAAATTCAATGCAGAATCTCTCGCAGTCGCTCCTCAGCCCATTGTCACTCAGCCTACTGTGCTGGATGCGGAGCCTAACAGTACCTCTGGCCGACCTTGGGCCTCACATGTCGCCCCAGTGGATTTCACGGTTCCAATGTTCACACGTGCGAGCCAATTGGAATTTTAATTGGTGAACATTGGAACCGCAAAATCCACTGGGGCGACATGTGAGGCCCAAGGTCGGCCAGAGGTACTGTTAGGCTCCGCATCCAGCACATTAGGCTGAGTGACAATGGGCTGAGGAGCGACTGCGGGAGATTCTGCATTGAATTTGGGGTCAGTTTTGTTCGAGATGGCCCCCAAGGGCTCAAAGCTCGTACAAAGTTCATCATCTGAGACCTGGAACAGATCTCCAAAGTGTGGAGAATGACCCAAGTCCGATTCACTGGATTCCTCGTAGTGAACAGGAGGGAATTCAATGGTTGATGACATAACTGACATGGTTGAGTCGAATTGAGGTTTGCAAAAAAAAAAAAAGGGAGTTATGGGAGCAAGAGTAATAATTTCTGTGGGGCAGATAAGGTGGTGGTTTACTGGGGGATTTCGATGGGTAATCAGGGGAAGCAGAGGGTTTATTAGGACGACAGAGGTCTTCTATTCATCACAGCAATCATGATGATCAACACTCCCATCAGCCCGGTCCGAAAGCTGTTCTGATCTAGCTTGATTTGGGTGCGCAAGGTGAGGGGATTTTTCCGTGAGAGGTCCGATCCAAAAAGTGCGATTTCAGCTGTTTCCGTACAGCGTCTTCGGCGCAAGGTCTGTCAGCAGAAGGATCAGCGGCCGATTTTTCATGGCCTTCCGTCCACATAACAGATCAGACATTTCGGCCGGCACAACACCGGCAAAGGTGCCTTCCTCCCAAAATTGATGCTCCGGAGGTTGAATTCAAATTTTTGCAGGCAAAATTTATATTTCTCACCCAGCAGGCACTGCAAAGAGTGTTCTAGCCGTACGCATAAGGATCAGACATCAGTGCCGGCCGGCCAGTTCCGTCGACACTCTGGCTCGGACATTTGACCCCAAAGGGGGCAAGTCCGTCAGCATATGAATGAGAGCTTTGGCCATTTTGGGGCCCAAATTTGTCCGCATAAGGATCGGAGCTCTCACGGCATAATCCCCCTACCTGGTGCGCAGCCAATTTTGATGAATTGTTCAGCTGATAAGGCCCTGCAGATCCCAGAAAATGACCATCCACCCCAAAAGGGAGCTGGTGGGTGTGTACGAGGTCGGATACGCCTGGAGAGCAGCTGCTTCCGTCAAGTTGTTCTGTTTTGCCAGCCAAAGAACTTCTGGGTGGAATAGCAAAATCCTCGATTTTTGGATTTGTGGCTTGGTGATGCCAAGGAGAGTGAATTCAGTGACGTTGATGATGAAATTCATTTCATTACGCTGTAAGTGGGCCGGGTACGGCTACGACAGCAGTTCCTAAGTATGTTGGTACGTAGGTATCTAAGAGGGGTTTCCTAAGCTATCTATTTTTCTAAAGAGGCGATGAGGGTGGAATAAATAATCTAAAAGTCGGGAAATCATTCTTCTGTAAAGGTCCATGCATTGTTGGGGTTTGGTATCGTAAAAGAGTCCCAGGTATCATCGTGTCAGGTATTTGCGGAGGTTCTTGGGTTGGAGATAATTAGGTTGTATAGTATAGTAGATTTTTGAGAGAGGGAAAGAGGAGAGGAATCAGTGACGTTGCTGGATCCGACGGATCACTAAACGACACCAGAGGACGTGCTGGTGACCAGGGAAAATCACAAGGAAGAGTTGTGAGGCCACATGTCTAGAGAAAAAAAAAGCAAAAATCGGCTGGGTTTCGCGGCTCGCGTGAGGAGGCCCGGGTTGCTTGATTAGTTATAATTGTACAGCCTGGGGCAAGAAGCGTGGGCTGGGCTCAAGGCAGATTCTCTCCCCAATGACCTATAAGACCATTATTGGGCACTTGGACGGCCCTTCTACACCGCCAACTTGCCGATTCATGTCAGCCAGGCCGATCGGGCCGCATGCATCCATCAATTCATCCAGCCGTCATTGTTCTGAAAATTATCTGGCCACCAGCTGATGTTTTCGGCTGTGGATACAGCCGCCTACGACCTGCTCACATCCTGGTTGTCAGCCTTTCTTGGAGGCTGATTTCTACCCTTTAATTCCTGTAGAAACAAATACAGCGGTGCAGAACTTCGTCAAAAATGCCGACTTTCCAGAGTAGGACTTGTTTACATACCATTCAAGCCAATGATTAGCTTCTGCACAAAGGCTCAGCATCTTAAACTGAAGGTGCTCGTATATAGATTGGTGCATGAGAAGAGGAGGCCGCCCTTCTTGATTCATTTTTGTTTCAATGCCGGCAAGGCCGAGCTCGATGCCGTTCATTGTCTGCCGGATCAGAGCGGGCACGTGTGCGCGACTTCGGAGCTATATATATAAGTACCGCGCGATTGTTTATGCCACCGATCTCTCTTCTCTTTCCCCACCATCATCTTCAAATTTCTTGTCTTTATCCAGCAAGGGTTTTCACTAGCCGCCAAGTCTCAAGATACTATTCAAGACTCAAAGTCAAGAAACACTCAAAACCCCTTAACATTTGCGAAGCACCCAACATCTCGAGATCAACGGCTAGACAGTGTTCAAAACCACGACTGCGGGGAAACAAGACTGACTCAATGGATGTGTCAAGGTCCTTCCAGATGTTCAACAAGACTTGCAACCTTCTGCAAACCAACTCAAGTCCTTGTGCCACCGCCGCAAATGTTTCTCTTCGCCCCGATCATCAAGTGCCTATACGTAACTGGGATGGAAATATCGGGGCAGGACTCAGGAGAGATGTCGTTGGAGGAGCAGGTCATGGGGATGGGATTAGTTACTTGTACTAGCACAGTGTCAATCGATGGTTTTTCAATATTTTGAATTGACAATGAAAAGGACAATGAGAGGATCATGATGAACAATGGCATCTGTAATAAGCAATCATTTGCGGCGGTGTCCCCAGGTGGCCGACTGATGCCGGCCCAGCTGAACAATGGCTAATGGCTGGCCCAGTGTGGTACAATAGGATCCAAAACCTGGGATCAGTCAAAATACAGGTGGCCCTCAGCCGACGTTAACACATAGCTGAGCTGTGATTTTCAGCTGACCGACAGCTGGCAGAAAATTTACGGTGTATCCTTCGGAACGAGTGCTTTGGCCCGCACACGCGAAAAAGGGCCGCTTGATCAAACTCAATGAGGGAGCGGCCAAATTGCAAATCTGAAGCTTGGGCGACCTCGGACTCGGCAAGACAAATTGATTGGTACATCACTTCACGGCAATCCGGGGGGTGGTTGTTGAATTATGGCCAGCACAAGATTTTGGCGTTTTTGATCAACATCACGTCAGCGCCAACTATTTTGCAAACAGCAATAAACTGTTGAGTGACCGACAAAATTCGGTTCGGGACACTTGCGTTCGAAAAACAACGAGTGTTAAATACATGGAGTGGTTTACTGCTTGAGGAAGACTCACTGCCGGATGACTGGCTTTACACAGAGGGGGTTTCAGTGGGTATACGACCCAAGACTGACGAAACTGGGATAGGATGATTATTTCGGGTCAGAGTCCCACACTGGTAAAATAATCGGGCGTAACGGCATTTCCTCCTGGACATTTTCCCCGGCAATGACTGGCTAATAACCAGCAACCCAAGCGGATGACCTTGGAATGCTTCTGCAGACTCAGAATCATTATCCCAAACACTCAAAAAAAAAAAAAAAAGGCCGGGCTGTCCTCTTTCTCATTTCTTCTTGCATCCTTGACGTCGCCGCGCCAGGCGCCCTTCGCAAAACACGGGGTGCTCTGCCGTGCCCTGTGTCACTCCTGGCCGGCGGACAATTTTCCTCCTTCAGCCGGGCTGTCGAGACTACAGGATCGATCAATGGAATTGATGTGGGGTGAGGAGTTTGTTGCAGGTTCCAAATCCTCTTCACCTACTCAAAAGCATCAAGAAACACCCCCCGGACCGTAGCACCACGGTTGATTAGATAGCGCTACAAAGATCTACATATTTCCACGCCAAGCTATAGCAGCTACAGAGTACTTGTAGGCTACATATTGATGCACCAGTGATACACAGTGCTACACTACCCTGCAGAATATGTAGAGGGTGTTGCATGGCTTCTCACCTTGTCTACTGCAGCAGTGTTGATGAGGCTTTCGGGAGATCTGCCGAAAGTTGAATTTATTGGCTTGCTTCTACCATGTCGTTCAACCTGTGAACAATTAGCTACATCTAGAATGGTCTGTAAAGTTCTGTAAAGCCTGGCAATGCACCTTGTCTTGTCCACCTTCACTCGACCCAAACTGGGCCGCCGACGCGGTAGTTGAACATTATTAATTTCCTGCGGTCATTTTGGTACTGGAGAAGTAAACTGAGCACTCTTTGCATGCAGGATTAAATGGGCCAGGCAACAGGGAAGGACTGATTTAACATTGCGCAGATGCCAGAGGAAAGTTGAAACGTGGAATTTGACAAGTCAAATTGCTGAGCGGCCCGAGGCTCTGAGTCATCAAATTGCGTGATGTTGGTTGATATTGATGCCACGTCGAGCGCGTTTCTCTCTCTTCCCCCACAGATGGTTGAATACGAATAATCGAAAGATCTTGAACACCAACATCTCGTAAGATATCAGTGTATTCAAGTGATCGACCTTGGTGTATGATACTGTGATCAACACGTGAAAGGTCAGGGATTAAACAACGGCGGCACATTTCCTTTATAACATCCTGAGCTGTGCTATTATATGCTAAATCTTCGAGCAGATGTCAGCAGGAACAAAATTACTGGTATGCAAAATTCAGTATCAAGCAAGACAGGCCTGGCAAAAGGTCCGTGGACGAAGACTCGTAACTTCTTGGTTTCTGAAGCCGACACAGTGATAGAGAACAAGATCGCAGTGGTAATTGAACATCATTTTTGCATTGAAAATTGCAGGAGGGGAGGAAAAATTAGGAACTTGGTGGATTTTGAAGGTCGAAGGGAATACCCATCAAACAGCCAAATAAAGTCGCAAAATAAAGTCGCAAAATAAAGTGGTATAGTGCAGTACACAAGTGATTCAAAGATGTTATTGAGACACGAGGTGGTAAGGACGGTTGTTGCAGCACAAAGTACCGAGAAAACAGCCAGTAGGGTGAAAGTTGACAACTTTGATGCTCTTCGCAAGGCATGTGCCCTGCCTAGGCGCATGTGGTGTTGCCATCGGTCAAACCGTTGCTTGTGAATGGCTACACGGCGAGAAAAGGGGTGGGAGAGATTTTGAGATAAGACTTTGGATTTTGTGTGAGGTTCCACCGGTTTTGAGCCGGAAGAAGGCATTTTGTACTAAGAGGGCGCAGTGGCGGGTCAGAGAAGAAGGATCCACAGTGTGATGCAATGCTCGATGCGGACTGTGCGGGCTGTGCTGATTTTTATCAAAGATCTGTATCAAACGGATCACTCGGGTGCAGACCCAAGTGACTTGGCTCATCTGGTAAGGATAATGAGCCTAAATCCGAGCCATAATGCATAATAGTTCATCAAACCCGGTGTGTCTGTCATTCTCAAAGAAGGAATCTTCAAATAGTTTTTACGGTTTGGAAGGTCCGAGGGCCCAGAAGCAAAAGTGGCTCCAAAGATGGAAAACCTAATACAGATGTCCCCAGTGATCAACTGTGTTTTGATCGTTTGAACATCATCACATGTGCATCAGCAGAAGAGATGACAGTGGCCAATGAGAGGAAAAGTTCCCAAGCCTTCCGAGTATAAAGCCCCAATTATTTCGAGATGCTCTGACCCCACCAACATGCCTCATCAACCAACGGTAACTAAAGTTCGTTTGAACAACATCTCAAAGTGTGTGGCTATCACGGCCAACACATTTAATGTCCTTGTGAACATGCTCAAGATCTCTGGCCTCGAGGCCATTTCCAATACCATCCAGTCGCTTTTGAAATTGTTGCAGGTACATTTCCACTGAATTCATAGTGAAACAGCTCTGAGTTAGTGTCATAGACTATCAAACAAGAAAAAAATGAGTGTGCTGAGTTGATGGAGCACACTCATGAGTTACTCAATGCAATTATTGCTGTTTACATCAAGTCCGACACTGGTGCCGAATTGCCACCAAGCACATTGAATCAAATTGTAAAATTCACTGAGTACTTCTATACCCTAACCCCATCTACATTTCTGACTTGTGGATTTAGAACCCTCCACAAAATTCATACCTTTGTTGAGGCTCACCAAAGTGGCAGCAAAGTCAAGAAATTTTTCCGCCAGGGAGAACTGGCTGCTCTACTCAAGGATTGCAAGGCAGGATTGCAGCAGGGGTTTGATTTCTTTAATGTAAGTACAGTACTCACATTCAAACTGTATGGCCACTGACACTGCCAAAGATCAAAACTGTGGACATCATGACCAATGTGAGGGAGATGCAGGACCAGGCTCAGCTCAGACACCAGGAGATACTCGACATCCTTGATACAATGTCTAGTTCAGATTCAGCATCCTCTGTATGTGAGCAGAGTCTTCGAGAGTATCAGTACTAACAGCCCTGCAGATTAGCAAGATGTACTCTGGCTCATATGCAAGGTACTTAGTTGTAATCACACTGTTTCTTCATTGAACCTATAAATACTGCAGTTCCAACTCCATCTCAATGCTACCAGCAGAGCCAAAATTATTCCATGGTCGTGACTTGGAGCTTGCCGATATCCTCAGGCTTTTTAGGCAGGGGACTCCAAGAATCGCTATTTTGGGTGCAGGTGGCATGGGAAAGACCAGTCTAGCAAGAATTGTAGTGCACCATGAGGAGATAACCACCAAGTACCATGGGAATCGGTTCTTTGTTACCTGTGACACTGCATCAAGCAAATTAGAACTTGCAGGTCTTATTGGAGCACACCTTGGACTGAAACCTGGCAAAGACCTCACTCGAGCGGTCTTACAGCACTTTTCCATGGGTCCACCCACTTTGTTGATTTTGGATAACCTCGAAACGGTGTGGGAGCCAACCAAATCCCGCAAAGAGATTGAAGAATTCCTCTCTCTTCTCACGGACATAAACAGTTTAGCTTTGGTGGTTTGTGAATTCCCCTGTTTTCTTCTTGATCTCACTCATGAAGCCTCAGATCACAATGCGCGGAGCAGAAAGACCATCCAAAGTACAGTGGACCCGGCCATTTTTACCACCCCTGCTGCCTTTGGCACAGGATGCTGCCCGAAAGATGTTCATAGACATTGCTGACGACAAGTATTCCCTGGAAGAAGTGGACCAGGTCCTGTCCCTCACAGACAACATGCCACTTTCAATCAGCCTCCTGGCCCATCTGGTGGATGTGGAAGGCTGCCCAGAGATATTATCTCGCTGGGAGACAGAGAAAACTTCTCTCATCTCTGAAGGCTATGACAAAAGATCCAATCTGGAACTATCTATTTCACTCTCACTCTCAAGCCCCAGAATTACCTCCATGCCCAATTCTCAGGACCTATTGGCCTTGTTGTCTATGCTCCCAGATGGACTTTCAGATGTGGAGCTCAAGCAGACCAACTTTCCAATCCAGGATATCCTTGGTTGTAGAGCTGCTTTGCTGTGTACTGCTTTGGCATACACTGATGACCACAAACACTTGAAGGCCTTGGTGCCTATCAGGGAATACATGGGAAGATTGTTCCCTCCAATGGACCAGATGATACAACCACTTTTGAAGCATTTTCATGAACTCCTGAAATCATACTCAGCAGCTTTTGGCACAACATCTGCGACGGTCCCCATCAACCGGATAACATCAAATTATACAAACATCCAGAATATCCTCCAAACTAGCCTGCAGAGGGAGTATCACAATGTTGTGGATGTTATTTACTGCACATGTGATTTTAATCACTTCAGTTTGCGTACTGGACATGGAACAACTACTCTTCTGGCGGATATCACCACCCTCCTTCCATCCGTAGGAGACCATAGGATGAAAGCATACTCAATTGCTGAACTGTTCCGCTCATGGCGACATCATTCAATCTCCCACTCAGAGTCATTGATAGCTGAAGCCTTGAACCACTTCAAGTACTTTGATGACCCTGATCTTGAGGGTGTGTTCTCTGCTCAACATTCATGCACTGGGCTGAAAAAAGATTGCCAGCCAAATTTCATGATATTCTAGGATGGTACTACTTTGCGTACAACCACATTTCCACAGCTGTACAGCATGGCCAGCATGCCCTCTCCTTGGCACAATCCAATGGAAATTACAGGGGGCAATGTGATGCACTTACAACTCTTGGACAAATTGAAAGATTTGTGGGTGACCATGCTGCTGGTCAAGCCCTTGCACGTGAGGCACAGATGCTTGCCAAAATCTCTGGAGACATGTACAGAGAGACACGTGGGCTATGTGACGAGGCCCTTTGCTTGATGTCACTGGGTGAATATCCGGAATGCATGGCCCTGACCATCAGGGGCAGAACGATTTTGGGACTGTGTGGTCTGTCTCATGGGCAGCTCAACTATGCATTGCTGGAAATTCAGGGCGAGGTTCACAAGTTCAAATCAGAATATGTTGAGGCACATAACATCCAGAATCAGGTTCTCCAACAAACAGCTAATGATAATTACCAGCAAGGGCTTTCACTGATGAATATCGCTGAAATTGAGGTGTTGATGGGAGTTTCAAAGACGAATATACAAAAGAAGATTGAGGCATCACAGGTCATTTTGAGAGCAAGTGGAACTGCAATGATGACTATTGCATGTGATGCCACTCAGGCGGATCTCAACCTCAGAGAGAGGGATAGGTCGAGCACATTATTTTGTAAATGCCTTCAACTTAGTTGGGGGAAGCACTCTGAGGCAGTGAATTACTGCCTGGAGAAACTTGCAGATATCAATCGCTGGGAGGGATGTTATCATCCAACCTCTTGGCCTGCTGTTTTTCTTGCAAATTCTCTCAAGGCAAAAGAGAGGCTAGGAACCTACAAGGGGTTACAATTTTTAGGTGATGTTTTCCTTAGGGAGAATGATGAAGCCACAGCCATCTCTCTGTTCACCTTGGCCTTGGAGGGGTTTACCCGGATGGATGTCCACCGCAGCAGAGCAGAGTGCATGATCCGACTTGGGGATATATCCAAGAAGCATGGTGATTTACTGAAGGCACTGGAGCTCTGGGAAACAGCAAGGCCCCTCTTTGAGCGCTCGTCTCAGGCCAAGCGGGTTCAAAATATTGATGAGAGGCTGGTTGGGATAGGTGAGGATGTGAGGGAGCAGCATAGAAGTAACCTGGCTCGGCTTGCAGAACTCAATGCTCCTACTGGAAATGTGGAGGAGGCTGAGGAGGATTTATATGAGAGCGAGTTGGAAGAAGAAGAGGCTGTGTTGGTGGTGGTCTGAGCGCTTTCAATGATTATGTAGTTGTTTCCATTCTGTTATCTGTGTACTTATTTATGCAAGCATGCTTGCTGGCTTGGAGAATTTATTTATTTATACCTCTGAGAACTCACAGCTAAGTGAGCTGTCTTAACCAATCACAACACTGGGAACAAGGTACAAAATCAGGGGGCTGTATATTGCCAGGCTATCCTCAGTATATTTTCAAGAATATACGGCCCCAGTACATGCTTCTTATATTTCAAGAATATAGTTCCAATATACAGGCTCCGTATATGCTCAGTATATTGGCCGTTATACACCCAACATACTCACAATATATGGAGGTCTGGTGGCTACTATATCGGGACTCCGTATATTAAAAGGATGTTGGAACCAAACAAACCCTCAAAAGCAAGCAGAACACATTCTGAAAAAGGCTATTTCTTACATTCCATAACTAGGCAGTCATCCTCTTCTCTTTTACTGGTGAAATCCTCTACTGATTGATTGTTTTTGGTCTGTTCTCCACAAGGATGCTACCCCATCCACAAATGTTTACTGAGAGGAAGTTTTTTTTACGTTGGACACTATCGTCAATGTTCAATTTCACGGAAAGCTCTGACAGCGGTACATGTTGTTCTAATAAGGATAGTGTAGTTCAACCTCACCATTTGAGCTAATTCTTTGTCTAACTGTGTGGTCTGCCTTCATAATAACTACAGGGACTTGATTTAGTTTGTGTTTACTTGGTTGTTGAATTATCCATTATTATTATTATTATTATTATTTTGGTGGTACAATATCGATCCCGAGATAATGAACAAATTTCACCTATTGAGACTACGTAAGTGTGGAGGCCAAAGGACCGCCTCCACGTCTTGATTCCTTCTATATTTGAGGTGCTTATTTAAGGCTATTGTGATTCCTTTCCTATTTGGTTCATCAGGGTCTGTAGAGCTAAAGATGTGGAGTCTAGTCTTCAACAGCGTGTTCTCATTAATTCCTTCTGTCTGTTCGTTGGATAAATGGGTCTCTCCCAGCGCAAGGATACCGATTCGTTCCTCGAACATTATCTTGTGGATCCTCAGCCACTTGTGTTTAGGGCCATTAAGGTTCTGTGCTCCTCTACCTTTAATGTTAAGTGCGTACACAGTGACCCTCGCCCATGTATTTTTATTTATTTTTGTATTGATCACCTGTTGTGTGTTTCTCGATGTTGGATAAAAAAACTTTTTGACATACATTGTGAATCCACTCAAAAACCATTTTAAACCACTTGAAAGAAAAATGATGGTATTTTCGTGGCCCAGGGGACCTGTCGGCCCTCGAAAACTCTTTCTAGGTCGAAATATTGACGAGTTTGGTGGTCAACACATGAGAACGGTCTTTATTTCTGTTCCTCGGTCACCCATCATCTTCAGTTAGATCTCCAATGAAACACCCGAATATTTGCAGAACCCACCATTAGATGTTGCAGATTATTTGGGCTCGGTACACCCTCTGAAAGGACCGGTGAAAATGTGTGTGAAGGCCTGATTTTGATTTGGCCTAAATGTCAGGACCAGTCGCTGAAAAAATGTCAGGATTGACACAGGCCTGGAGGCCGAAATTTGGCTAAAATGTCAGGAATTTTGCAACAGGCCTATTTTTTTCGCTCAAAATAGTGCTGCAGCCCCGGTTTAATGCAAATTTCTCCTCCCGCAGTTTTACGCTAGTTTTGCATCCAAATGGTCGCATTTCCAAGTAAAATCGGTACCGCTCAACCACTCGTCTGAAGTTTTTTTTCCCCTCGCTGACGCGGTCATGTCAGGATTCGCATCAGGCATTTGGGTGTATTTTCACCGGTCCTCCTCTGAAACGATAAAAAACCAGCGTACCTCAACGTTTCCCACTGGCGGGCCGAAATGTCCGCGCAACCGAGTGATTGCCGAGATAGCCGTGGGAAGGACCTTCCTCATATAGGGGGGAGGGGAGGAGGGGAGGTCAGAATCTTGGATAAAAAAACTTTATGACTGTATATATAAAATTTTAAGGTTGATTCCCCCTTGTGCATTTGCAACAATTAAACACCTCGTTACCTCAGCACCCGCACTCATCAATATCGACTACTCATCCTGGCTCGATGTGTTCTTTTCTGTAGATTCCAGTCTACATGGCACCGGCTTTGTTCTATCCTAACTAGACGAAGAGTTGTGTGCTTTGGTGCTCCAAAGTTTGGGACTTTTTTCTTTGGGCGGCCAACCCCAACCTCATCCCAAAAGTGATAGACGAGAAGTGGATGAAGCTGTAGGTATTTCGATCACCCGTGTAAAAAAAAAAAACCATACAAGTGCTCGTAAAGTTCCTATCCCTGTCCACGTCAAAAAATGTAAAAAAGGAGCGGTCTACTATCCGCGTTCACCGATTATCATCAACCGAATTCCATCCTAAACTGGGGGTGTTGTCCCGCTCTCTTGTACTTCATCTGAATAGTATGGTAGGTTGAAATCTCCGACATTGGATGTAACACATCCAATGTTCCGCCCTCTGGGTCTGGTGCGTTTCGCGACTGGGGCGGGCAGCACACCGAGTGTTGCATCTGTCCGTGGGATCGGCGAATCATTGGCGGTCTCGCAATCCGGTTGACCATCAATAGGAGCAAAGTCAAACCTCTACAGGCCAGAGGTTACACAAATTATTACGGAGGGGAATGGCTACCTTTGGTGGCCAAGCACAATCAAGGGAAGAGTGCGAATCATTCTGTATAGCGTGTTAAGTCAGGTTATTGTGAAAATCTGTACCAGGAATGACCTCCGGCGAGAGCCAGTTCAATTCAAATGTCTACACATCACAGGTTAGATGGTTTATCATGTGCGAGGATCCCTACCTCTGGCGGCCAGGCAGGAAATATGTCCGGCCGACTCTCATCAAGAGACGAGTGGGAATCCACGACATGGTTGTATACTCTCTGTGCAACGTGCTCGATCAGTATCTCATGGTCCACAGGCAGCGTACCAGAGAATCGCTTGAGGCAAAGAAAGGGAGTGGAGACGCGAGCGAACGATTATCCACGTCTTCGCGCTTACCCCGCGTTAGCGAACCCAGTATGAATCGGGTCGCCAGGATTGCCGTCAATCTGAGTGTTCGTGAATAGTAGAGCCCATACAGTTTAAAGCGACGAACGAATCAACGAATGGGGCGATGTAATTACGTGCATGCACACGAATCTGGGGCTGATCAGTGAATAGATCGCCTGCGGTGCAGGATGCGCACCGATGGCATCTGGAGGTGTCGACAGAAAGATTATGCACGCCGTCAGTGCGAATACGGTGCGTACCTGCACGAACACCGCTTCGAGTGTCATGATGCCAAATATTATTCTAGCAGGATGAATCGTCAATGATGTCCATTTTACATAATACACGAATGCCAAATACATGATATCGTATATTTCTGGAGATTCTCGAGTCAACGCAGGAAATATCGAAAAAGCAGGTACTATATCGCGCTGGGAACCTGGCCACCTAAGGCATTTCGGCCGATTTCCCATATATCACAAGGGCTTACCCCAGGTCTGTGGGCCCTAGGGCATAGGCGCGCATCCTGCGAAGGGATCGAGCATATTTGCGAGAATTTTAACCCCATTTTGGGTGCTCAGCGAATTTAATTTTGACGACTTTCCCGAAATGGCACATGACAGGGTAGCTGGCCACCCTCACAAGCCGACCATTGGCTGGGAATAAAAGCCTGCACCGTGGCTTATAGTACACATAGGATCTATACAATGTATTTTGGGTACTTTTATCATACATTGGGCCTCACAAAAATGGAACAGCGGGGACATCTGACCAAGGGCCACAACGGCGGGAGCAGTCCTGTCAACTAAATCAGGCTGGTGCACCAGTAATACCACATTGTAAGTCGAAACAAGGGACAGGCAGGTTTATTGGAACCAAATGGACTAACCTGGGTGCATATTTTGACTTCAGAGGTATACTGCTGAGAACCCGGCATTTGATCTTTTTTTCGCGGTCAAAAGAGTAATTTTCTCTCTCACTGCATACCAAGGAGGAGAGAAAGGCATTCAGGTGAAGCTTTATGGATAATATCGAGCTGTTGCCTCTTGGGATGAATGTCGTAACGTGTTGGAGTCGTCGCCTTCAAGCGTCCATGGCTATCTCCAATCTCTGAGCGCGATCGGTGGGTTCAGGGTCTAATTGTATTGGTGGATTTGATACAGCAGTGGGGGGTTTACATTAAATGGGGGATGCACAGAAGAAAGCCCCGAGATCCAGTAGACAAATAAACCCCCAAAGTCCCGGATACACCACATATTGGTTGAGAAACAAGCGAAATGGTGGCTCGGAGTTATCAAATCATCGTTCTCACCCTCCAGGCCGAAATCAAGGGGAGCACAGCCTTGGATCAACTTATCATTCTGGGTTGAAATTTGTTCTCAAGATGCGTATTGGGTCCTATTCCATTGTGAAAGTACACAGGATGCATATTTGACACAACTGAGTCTTATATTTGACAGTTGGCCAGGTTCCTAGTGTGGCCAGGTTCCTAGTCATTGATAGTAGTTCACCTTCGCGGAACAATTCTTCTATCAATGACGAGGGGCCTGGTTGATCCTTTGATATGTTGCGGAACTTGATGAGTAGCGCGATGGTCGCGAGGGCATCAAATGTTGCCCGGAGGCAAGGGAGAAGCAATACTATCCCATGAGTTAGCTGCTAATTTGGCCGGCGCATGATAGGGAGTTTACTGATTCTGTAAATTCTATCTTACGATGAATGCGCTAAACTCTGAGAATAGTGCGCACTCAGAGACAGATGAAGAATTCAGAATTCTGCAGTTCGGGAAGATCGACGGGTTCGGAACAATTACGTTGATTAAAGGAGGTGCGAAACCGAAGAGGGCCAATGGGAGCGTTCTAGTCCAATTGCGGAACACAATAACGTGAAGTCTCCACGTGATGACTGCTGGTTGTTGGGTGTTCAATGGTCAATTGACACACAGTCTAGGTGAATAAAAGACACAACATACCGACGTAGGCAAATTGGAAACCTGTGTCCAAGCTCAATGTAACATTGTCCAGGATCCTGCAACTAGACATTGGGGAATCATGATCAGGGCGACCGAAGTTTTGGGTTGAAGAGAAAACCTCTGAAATGGTTCGCATTAGTGGATATCATCTACTGATATTGTTTTCCCTTACTTGTGGTTTAAACTGCACCGCCACAATCCCAGCAATGATGGTGATTTGATACAGGAGCGCAAAATAGCGAAGCGGGGTGAAAGAGAGCACTACTCCTCCGCCCCGTCGTTTGTAGAGTTGGACCTCGGCTGTGAACGTGACGATAAAATCGTAAATGTAAATTACTACGATTTCAGATAAATTGCCTGAACTGGGGTGCAGGGCGTGTCACTCGCCTGCTGCGGTAATAAGCGCTTGGTCTGCCCAAGTGACAGAGAACCTGCCGAACTGAATCATGGGCATGGTAGTAACTCAGAGAGTGAAACGTACCCTGGAGATAACTTGGTAGCCTGGGACATTGAACGAGGCTCCAAGACGGTCGTGGGGGTTCGCAAGAGAGGTGTGCCAGAGCTGTTGCACAGCCCGGAGACTGGAGGTATCCCGGGCAGTGCCCGAGTACATCATCCCCGCTATTTTTGGCCGTGTGTGTTGACATCTTGCAGCGGGGGACGTCTGCGAGGGCGACAAATGTAGCCGACGCGGTGGCTTTAAATCTGTCTGTAAGATCGAGTCTAGAGAACACCGTCTTCAGATGTCGAGGAAGTTTACCACCGCCCGGCATTATTCCAGGTAAGGCCGAGAAGATCGGTCCGAGAGCAAAAAGAATCAGGCTGCATGCCCGAAGTGAGACGCAGTGTCTGGTGTGGAGGAATGCGATGAGCGTTGCGCAAAGAACATGCCAAGGGTTTATGGGCTTTCAGCAATCGGCGGATTTGGGAGAATCATCCGGAATCCAAACCATGTTTCATTGCTTATGACGACGCCTGCAATCTTCTGCACCATCTCACCAAACAAACCCTTGGGTTATCACCACCAACTTTCATCGTCGACGTGTGGCACTACATCACCCACCGGGGCGGCCAACACTTTGTGCTGTGTGTGGTGCAATCCTACCCCCAAGAACAGTTCTCAACCCTATCTTGTTTTGGTTCTCTCCTACGTGTGCGGTTCTCATACCTACGATATGTGGAAGGCACTCACCGCTCAAACCCTGGCATGGTGGAGGATGCTCTATACTCCAGCACTTCTTGATTGTAACTTATCCCAATCAATAGATTTTAATGTCCCTCCTCGCTCGACGCTAAGGCTTCAACGGTTTGGTTTATAAATGGTTTTAAACGGTGGTCGGGGTAAACAGTTTTATAAATGGTTTCAACAATTTACCTCGCACACCCCACCTGCAGATTTTTTGCTGCCTGCCAGTCAGTAATTATCATGTCTGACAGGTCAGAGGCGGTGATTCCCGCTGACTGAACTCTACTGTCATCTACGGGCTACGGCTCGATTTGGAAAGCAGTTGAACCATCACTGCCATCAGATATGTTTGATGCTGCTTCGGCAGGCAACGGGAGAGGACCTCTGGTGTCCACGAGGATATCTTCTGGAGTCTTGCATTGAAGTAAGCAAACCACCTTATTCAATGACCTGGCCTTCCATCATAATGCCATCAGCAGTGAGCTCAATTATCGGCAAAAATGCCCTTTTCACAAAGACCTTTGATTCGCTGCTGTCGAAAGATGTTACCGAATTCCGCCAAGCTGCCACCTACTTACTTTCCGTCTGGTTTCGATGAAATTAAGTATCTCAAACCTCAACGGGAGCGTACCAGTAATTCCTTCCTTCCTCAGAACGGGCGGGCGATAACGGTGCCCAGAAGTGTCCTCAACATACTTGGCAATACGATCGAGGTGAGGATCACCCCTTGTATATATTTAATCTGGTTACTTAGAACTTGAATTGAGCTTGTTAAGCGGAATAGGGACGACTTGGTTGGTATTGAGGTCAAGGAATAAACGAGAGAGTTTCTGGATGAATCGATGAAATGTTAGCTGAGAATCGAACAGTGCTTGCAGCACCCAAGGTTTTTGCGGTTGATATGTGCTAGCGACCTCATAACACGATGAGAGAACCAGAGCTGATATCGAATTCTTGGCAAGGGATACTTATAGGTAATACGGGATACGCACGACGTCCCCTGGTTTCGGAGCATATACTGTAGGTGAGTTGTACAAAAGAAAAACGATGTAATTCGACGTCGAAGGAGCAACTCAGGTAGATGAAGTCACCATCGGGCGATACAAAAATCGAACCGTGAGAAATATACATACTGTACCAGCCTGAGGGTCTGCTGCCCAGTTACGGCGACCCTCTCCAGGAGAATTTGGCAAAGGTGACTAAGACGATACTGTAACTTGACTCTCGGCTCGGATACACGGGCAAGGTCTTTCTTTGTGTCGGCAAAAAAATACAGATCATCATGGTGGTTCATTTCATGTTTGCCTTCCCTCCCGCTCCCAGGGGCACCCATTCGAGTTCTCTATGCTAAGAAGGACTCATATTACTCGAAGATATCAATGCGAGAAACAATGCTAGCTATATCTCAGGTGGTCATAGCTCCAAATCCGTCAAGAAGGTGTTTTACCTTTTCTTCAAGCAAGTCGGACCGGATTTCCTTTCCAAACATTCCACGTTTTCCATGTCTAGATCCACATCCACAATTGATTATATATATGTTGCTCAAGGTTGGAGACACTCTGCTTTAGCATTTCCTGGAGGTGACAGCGCGGTCTGCCGGGTCCTGAGACGGACGGCGCTCACTCAAAGGATGGGGAATCGAAAAACTTGAAGGCGGCGATAATTCCAAACTTGAAGATGCGTGATGGGAGATCTACCACTCGACTCAGCACTGAGCGCTGAGCCAGTGAGCCACCAGGGATATCTTCCTTGGCGTTCATCCGCGGTGCCTCTTACTCTTATCTGAGTTAAACGATGCTGAAAAGGGTATGCATGTTTCGACTCGATGTATTGACTCCCACCGGTAGAATCGTGTTGTGGGACCACGATGGACAGGCTCGCTTTGTTCAGTGCTCACGGACATGAATGGCTTGCCTAGCTGTCGCATTTCTGTGTCGTTACTGCTCTCTCCTTCGGACGTGTACATATATTCACCGTTCCATGGACCTCGACTCATACCAGACGACACATCGAACGCATACCGAGTCCCGACTGCGCGTGATTCAACCCTCGCCACCCCCGATCCGTAAAATCCACCCGTCGCCCAACCGCCGGTTCGCGCCGTCCAGGCCGCCCCAGAGCACCACGCCGCGCTCCTCAGCGCCCATGTCAATGGGCGCAGAGGCGAACCACCCCCGCGGGCCCGGGCCCCCCGCCGTCTCGACCTCGACCTCGAGCCACTTGCCCTCCTCGCTCGCGTACACCCAGATATCGTTCCAGAACTTGCCCGCGGCGGCGTGGCCGGCGGTGCTCGGGTCGCGCTCGCCGAGCAGGAGGACGAGGCGCTCGCGCCCGCCGACGGTGACGGGGTGCATGCCTGCGACGCTGCGGGGGCCGGGCCAGTGGGGCCTTTCCGTCACGGTTTCGGCCCCGGCGCCCTCGTCCCCGTCGGCAGCAGCGTCAGCGAGGATGCTCTTCCATGCACCCTTGGCGCCGAGCACCCCATCGCCCGCGCTGGCCTCGTCCCCGCCCAGCGCGAGGCAGTCGAGCTGCCCGCCCTCCTCGGCCGCGCCGTTGAACCCGCCGAAGCGCCAGAGCGTGCTGCCCGCCACCGCGACGCTCGTCCCGCCGCGGGGCTTGCCCGGCGCGGCGGGGAGCGCCTGCCAGACGCGCGCGCGCACGTCGAACGCCCAGACGTCGTTCGCGCGGCCCGCGGCAAGGCACCCGCCGTGCACGAGGAACGCCCCGTCCACCCCCGCGGCCGCGTGGTAGCTCCGGGCGGCGGGGTAGTGCGCGGGCGAGGGGGGCTGCGCGGCGGGGCCGCACGGGTCGAGGTGGCTCCAGCGGTGCGTCGTGGTGTCGAACACCCAGACGCGGCCGTGCTCCTGCAGGGGCTGCATGTCGGGCCCGCCGCGGCCGCCGAAGAGGAAGATGCGGGTGCCGAGCGTCGCGGTGGCGTGGCCGACGCGTGGGGCGGGCACGTCGCCGGGCGCCGAGGTGGCGGTGGGCTGTTTGCCTTTGGAGACGGATGGGTCGGCGGAGATTTGGTCGGAGGCTGCTCACCTTCGTTGGGGGGAGAGGCGGCTTTGGCCTTCACATTGTAGTAGTCGGCTGCGGTGCTGGCGGATGGCAGGACGATGACATGCATGTCGTTGTCGACGGGCTCGCGGGGGCTGATCTCGCCACCGAAGATGTAGGCCTTTCCGGCGACGACGTTGATGGAGTGCGACGATCGGGGCAGCGCGGGCACATCGATGCGCTCCCAGGTCGCCTTGAGGGTGGGGTGCAAGTGGCCACCAAACGTCGCCATCTTGGGGACAAGGTCGGCAAGCTTGGGTTAATTCGGAGCCATGGTGCACGTGGTGGATCGGTGGTGGAAAGCTGTGCGAAAGACAGTGCCGATTCGTGCCGGCCTTCGGCAATCACTCTCGTATAAAAATCGCGCTGCCAATCACCACCCTCACCGTTTTTCTTCTCTTCCCACCACCGCGCGAATAGTTCGCGCTTGTAGAACTGGGGGTACTTTAAGGTGAGAATCCATCCTCTTTTTCCCCATTCCACCTCTCTCGCCCTGGAGGTTGGCTGCGATGATTATCTTATCATTATAATTCAGAATCGCAACGACCTTCTGTTATGAAATTACCTACTGTATCTGAGCCATGCCTTCTCCATTCTCCATTCTCTCTATACCCCCTGCTACCACAGCTGCTGATTGACGTCTGTCCGCAGATTGCATGGACCGGGTGTAGGAATTTTGGTCGCCTATCGGAGATGGGCGTTGGTTTAGGTGGGCGGCAGAACATAGTTTCAAAGCTGTTATTGTAGCTATCCCGAAATGCATTGCATATTCCTGCGCTCCTCGTATCTTCAGCACGACCTGCAGTAAGTATGACCGCGAAATTTGGAGGAGCATGAGCGCTGAGCGCTGAGCACGAGACATCATGCATCGCACGCCGCCCTACCCACCGGCAAATCGTCTTGCTCTGTTATCAGCCTGGGCCTGCCTCTGCTCCGCGGGGCCATCCCCCGATTTGGCGCGCGCTCCGGCCCATGCGCGGCGTGCGAACCACCCACATGGTGCCCGCGCGGGTCTACCGTCTGCACTCCCACTGATCGAGTTTTTTTTTCCAACACCGTACTGTGGGCACGGAGTCACCGCACTGGTACCATGCATATGGCTCATGTTGTGCTTCTGCGTGAACCGCGACGAGTTCGAGGATGAAGATGGACTGAGCATGATGATGCTGAGGATGCAGAGTGCGAGGGCGTATGGCTGTCCGGGACCAGTTGATCAGCCCGACGACACGGCACGGGAGCATCGAAGGCTGGATGGAACGAACGCACGTATTCTTGCCAGGCAGGGTCCGATGACAACACAGCGAGCCCAGGATGACGCCCGAGCCGAAATACTTACTTAGCGAATCTGCACTCAGGGGTGAGACGAGCCGTAAGGATAAGTACTAATCGAACCGAAAACGCACTCAAACGTCAACGACTTTGTGACCTGGAGCCGGGCAAGCACCGTGACGGGGAAGAGCGACCCAGCGGTCCCGCAGCCCCAGATGATGAACACGGAGGCCAAAGTAGGTGTCGGCGTTGTCGATGCTGCCACAAGCCGGGTCGGAGTCGGACATCGTGAATTGCAAGGAGACGTGCAAATGAAAAATAAATAAATTTGGAGGGTTTTTACGCGGGCTCGGTGACTGTTGCGGTCCTCTCCAAAACTCGCGATTTAAAACCTCCCCGGTCGCGCAATTATCGTTTGTGGCGATTTGCGATCGTGGAGGTTCTCTTTCAAGTGGGCAGTAATACTTCGGGAAGTTGCTCAGAAAGAATACCAAGAGATGAGTAAAATGCGAAGAACGAGCGATCCCACGCCGCACCTCACTCCGCCTTGCCCAGTCAAAAACTTTTTGATTGAATCCCTCTACTTTCTTCCAATGACCATAGCGGATTGTGGCGTCCGCAGGCTGCTCTAGATCCCCGATCTGCCAGTGCCACGGGAAATAAATCTCAGCTCTGCTCGCCCACAACTTGAAGCCTGATGGGAATAGATCTGCGATGAAACCCGCGACGAGCATCGGTGCTGATATGGGGAAGTGTTCCACCGCGAGCGTTCGCGGACTGCGTCGAACTACCGTGACTGTGGTATTGCCTGGGAGCTTCGCAGCGCCGAGGGTTATTGCGAGTTCCACTAGCTGCGGACAGTGCCGTGTGGATTCGAGCGTGGCACGGGGCGCTGGGGTAGACACCTAGTCAGCACCTAGCCACCAACTCGAGTGATTCCATCCTGAGCGACGTGGCACGCGCCAGGTCCAGCGCAAGAGGATAATATTGTTCAAATCCCATGGCCGAGCGCAAGCGAATGTAGGTGATCATGAGGTTGGTGAAGTAGAAAATAGCGCGCAAAGTGCGGTCTGGACGAAATAATCATTGAAAGTGCGGTGAGGAGTTGGTGGATGGCATCCGCTGTCAGGCTTCCGTCGAAATAGCAGATACCAGCGGCACTTGGCGGAACGACTGAAGGAGTCGAGTTGAAGCATCTAGTACATCCCACAGATCGAGGGTGCGAAAGGTGCGCAAGCAAGGAAACTTGACTCGGAAGGCTGGCGCATCCTTCGCATTGAAAGAATGGTGGCGATGGGAAGGGGGGGGTGTAAACACTGAGGCCGTAAGCTTTGAAGGGTCACCAGATATTGCAAAGCCTCCAGCGTCATAAGGGAGACGCGGATGTGCGGCAAGTGTGGTGAAAGTTGGGTGAAGGGACGCAAAAGACTCCGAGTGGCACTGCCAGTGCCGTCGCTGAACACTGATCCGACCTACGAGGTACGCGTTTCCAGTTGTAGCGTCTGTTCATAAGAGACTAGGTCGCCTTGTCCCCGCCGAACTTGATGACTCGAACCGCAATTAACCTCGTCGCAAGCGGCGATCACAAATCGTCCCAATTCGGATCGCCGCTCATCACCGCTCTGACTCGACCATGCTTTTACCTTCCCGGCCACGATGTGGCCGAAAACAGCCAAGAACTCGAGCGTGACCCTGGGCCGCGTCTGAATTTGCTGGACATCGGACTGGAGGAGGCCTCTCTGATTCGCCCATTGAATCTGGCCTGCAGCGCACCAGCGCCGAGAGGACTTGAAAGTTCAAGCTTCCGAACGCCAGGAACAAGAACCCATCAACCGAAAGCGTCCGCGGATTGTATGACTCGCTTTGACTCACCCGCTGATGCGCCGCGGGGCGCGGCTCCCGAATCCCGCTCGACGTATGTGGGCGCCTCTTCTGCGGGATAAAACGTGGCAGTTGAGCTCTTTACCGATGACCATCCCTCCGTTCATCCTTACATTCATACTATTGTCATTATGTTCGCACCCTTTGAAAACCCCAACCAGTTCTTCCCTGGACTCATCCTGTGGTGTGACCCCAACTCGTACGATATGGAGGTCACCACAATGCCGCCGAACACAACCTTTGACCGCAAAAAGGTGCGGGAGCTGCGTCCGTGCCTCGTCGTTGCGGTCAACCAGACGGTCCAAATGCTTCAAGTGGCGCGTCTCTGTGCGACTACGGTCAGACTTTTCGACAAGTGTTGAATATATTGCTGACAATTACGAGCGACCAGCCCACCGACACGCGCCGGTGGATACGCATTGACAGTGCGCCCCCCATTACCTGGAAGCTGCCCGACGCCTGGATTTGGGTCGGCACGCCTGCCACCGTGAAAATGATCTTGAACAACCACAAGGCCATGCACCGTATTTGTCCCTTTCCATGCCGAGTCGTCAAGGACAAGAATTAACTCTGTCCAATTAGCGCACAAGGATGTCAATTACACGACGCCTCCAGTGTCTGCGACGAACCTTCAGAACTACTGGGCCCATCGACAAAACTACCTGACTCGTGGTTCGTTCACTTACATCATACCCGGTCCCCAATACATAGGTTCACAATCGCACCAGTTTCGGGCGCAAACTCGTACCCAAGTAACCCCGGCGGGACAGGTACTTACAACCAGAGCAATACATATTACCCTGCATCTGGTAGTAGTATATATTCGACCGCCCCAAATACACCTGTGCAATCCACCTCCAACCCAAGCAACCTCATGTTCGCCAACAACGACATTAACAACCCCGACTCATACCCAGCAAAGTTCAACCCCGCCTACCTGACAAGTGGCTACTACAGCGAAGGCCATCCGCTAAATATGAATATGAACATGAATGCAGTCCCGCAACAGCAAGCGTTCAATACGCTTGCGCCGCAGCCCGTTGTGGTCCCTGCGGGCTTCACTGAGACGCATGCCAGCGCTCCGGGATGGTGGCGCAACCCGCAGACGGGGTGGTTCTGGCATGCGGCGCGGGGATTGTTGCCGCCTGCTGCTATGACGGGTGGCGGTCCGGCGTGAGTTGAGCCCCACGTCGGCCCTTTTGTGTCGGGATCCCGTTTCCTGATTGTCTTGGTTCAAAATTCACCTGATAATGAGGAGTATCTCCGTGTTCACTACCTCGCCCATGTGGTGTTTATCACGTTTTCTTTCCTGTCTGTGTTGCAGACCTCGGCGCTCGAGCATATTTCGTACTCAAAATACCCACTTCGTCGTATCGTGTTATCGCCTGCCCTTCGGTTTCGTTTTTCACTCGTCGTTACTCCATAGACCTTCTGTTGCTGTGAAGTCACTTGAAATAATTCCCGGACTAAGAATTCATTTTTGAGCGGCGCCCAAATACGGAACAATGTTCCGAGATTAGCAGTGTCGATAAAGGTTGACTACCACCTTATGGCGTATACACCCAGCAGTCCGAGCTCGCCAGTTATTCACCGTTGAATTGGGTTTCTATGGATGAGTGAATGCCGGCGATACATTCGGATGGGAGAAAAACACTGTCTCGGATATTGTATAATTTTCGGTGGCGGTCTCAAAACAACGCGAAGCCCCAGCTCCCGTACAGCGCAGAGAGAAAAATAGTATACAACTCCTGATGTTATATTCCAATCCTTGTACACGTATTTTGGGCGCATAAACTGGTGTGGTGCTGTTTGGCTCCGCCGATTTACGCGTCGCGGTCACGTTCCGCATCAAAATTGTTCCTTTCTTACCTTCACTCACTCATCCTTTCGACCCAGCGCGTGGCTCATTTTCTAGCTCAAGGCGATCTTTGAGATGGCGGCCACCGGCAAACAGAAAGGAGCGCACAAGAGACATAAATCTGACCCGCCTTGCCATGTTGCCCTCGACAAGAGCTCATTGACGCCATCGTGAGCGAGGTGGACGATAAGGATTCTCTCAAGGCTTGCAGCCTGTCATCTTCGAGCCTCCGCGGGCCGAGCCACCATTGCATGGTCACACGACTTCAAAGCGCGCCCTTTCCTCCCCACCTCGCGAACTACATGACCTCAAATTGAAACTCCCTGGGGCGCCCACCGACAATATTGAGCTAGAAACTTTGCAGTGGGTACTTGGCAATCTGACGAGAGTTGCTCGATGGATCATCACTGGCGTATTTCTTAGCGCCAAATGGAGTGGCCTACACCTTGCATTGTCCGCCGCTATTCTTGATTTCCTCTCTCGCCGGGACTTCCAGTCCCTCCGCGTCAACCTTCTTAAAGATATCCCGCCACTCGTGTTTCGCTATCTCATTAAATCCACCACTACACTGTCCTTCTACAATCCCGATATCCAGTGGCGCGGATGGCCAGGTTGGCGACGACTCCACTTCTTCACGAACCGGTCTTTGCTTCTGGATGCCGCATGTGCAGGTGTCGCTCGGCAACTTCGCAGTCCGGGCCTCATCACTCACACCTCAAATATCTCTCGTCTATCTGCGATGCTCGAACCCATTGAAAGTACCACATTAATCGCAATCTGAGCCCCTCCAGTACCTTCGTCTCGACTGTACTGGTCCGTTCAACTATTCACTCTTACTATCCTTACTGATTCGTCAAGTAGAGTTAAACTTTCCGAAAACACCTCGAGTCCTCCCGTTTCTCCCCCGTCTCCGCACCCTCGAGGTGGCGTTGGCTGTCTATTCCCATAACACACCGTGGTTCATCGACATCGTCTGTAACATTCTGACCGCCTACGAGGAAGCGCAAGGTGCTCCGCTGGGCGAGTTGATTGTCAGCTATATCCACCAGTCTGCCCCGCCGACCGTTCTCGCATGGCGGTCATTGGAAATGTTGGAGACACTCCTAGTATCCAAAGGTCGTTTCTCGTGTATTCGGTGGCGGGTGGTATCTTTTCCCCTCCGTCGCAAGGAGTTCGGGGTCAATTTCGCCCGCCTGGAGAAGCGGTCGATGCCTAGGGCAGGGAAACTTGTGTTCGAGGATTTTGAGCCCGATTGGGAGGGCTTCACAAAATGAGTACAGATTCTCATTGACTTGGATTGACTTACCGGCTGGCTTGTAGACATTTCTGCGAGTCGCGGTACCTTGCTGAGAGTCATACTAATAGTGTCTAATAGTGGAACGATCTAGGTTCGATATGAACCTCCAATCGCTCTGCGTTGGCGGGCTCTCTCATTTTTGCCTTTCTTGATTAACATTATCCTTGCTCGTGATAGACACCGCAATCACAGCGCTGGGCCCTCAATTTAATGGGGGTTTAAGTTGTCTGCGCTATTCAAAGTATTGTAATATACTTAAAGCGGCCGAAAACCCGATCTGATACTTCGGATTTAAGGCTCGGCGAAATCTAATCCCTAATCTAATCTATCATATTCCAAATAAAGCTGGACTGAACTTGAAGTATCGTCGCGCCTTTGGCGAGCCATCAAGTGCAACATTTAAGATAAGGAATAAAAGGCCTTGAAACAAGGTCCTAAACTTCAGTTTTAAAACCCGTAGATATCGTTCTAGATACTTTACATTTCGGGTTACGTTTAAAGCACACTGAAACAGCAAAAAAATCTCATTTAAAAGTGCTTGAAACTGAATACGAAACTCCAAGTTTCGAGCGGCTTTAAACTCATCTGCAGATCGTCTGCAGATCATCTGGCGGCGTGCCTCTCCTAATACCACACTGACACTTTGTACGAACTTGCTACTCTACTTGTATATTTTACCCTTACCGACGATGAATGACGATGGTCTGCAGACGATCTGCAGATGAGTTTAAAGCCGCTCGAAACTTGGAGTTTCGTATTCAGTTTCAAGCACTTTTAAATGAGATTTTTTTGCTGTTTCAGTGTGCTTTAAACGTAACCCGAAATGTAAAGTATCTAGAACGATATCTACGGGTTTTAAAACTGAAGTTTAGGACCTTGTTTCAAGGCCTTTTATTCCTTATCTTAAATGTTGCACTTGATGGCTCGCCAAAGGCGCGACGATACTTCACCAGCTTTATTTGGAATATGATAGATTAGATTAGGGATTAGATTTCGCCGAGCCTTAAATCCGAAGTATCAGATCGGGTTTTCGGCCGCTTTAAGTATATTACAATACTTTGAATAGCGCAGACAACTTAAACCCCCATTAAATTGAGGGCCCAGCGCTGTGAATGTCCAAAATTTTTCAAACCACTGAATCTTCTGTCTTCACTTGTTGAACGTCACGGTTGAACAAAATGTTGAAATCTTCAAGTTTATCTTGATATTAGGAAATTCTTCCGACGTCCGGGGAGGTTATCCTAATCCTCCACATCTGTCCTGAACCGCTGCCGGTGATCGTTGGCAAGTATGCGGTTCATCTTTGTTGGGGTAGAGCGACGATGCCAAGCCTGGCCAAATACACCCTTTTCTTTTTCGCCACGAAACTGCGGTGCTCGAGTTTTATTTGGTTAATCACCGAGCTCAGCTTCTCCATTCGGCGTCGCAAAGACTCTATATTTGCCTTTACTACGGCACCGTTTGGACCGACTGTCGTCGTCGGCAACTCGTCTTAACTTACTGACCACTAGGCCTTTAATGTCTTCCCCAGGCGTTGGCCACCCGCAGTCAACCAGTTTCGACCAGGTTCAAACCCCTTCGACCTCAGGGTCTCCCGTTCCCAAGCCGTCGTTCCATGCCTTATCCACCAATTTGTATGCCCGCGCGGGACACGTTCGCCCAGCTGCGCCACCTCCAGTTCGCCGGGATCCCGGAACCTTCGGTTATTCCGTTGACCCTCCCTTCGCGCGCGCTATCCCGCCACCGGCATTGTCTGTATTCGAGGACTTCGAGCTATCGTTGCACCAGGAGCAACGGCGGTTCCTCGCCGAGCAGGTCAATCACACCGTGGTAGACCTTATATTCCTCGCACTACAAGTTGGCTGGTGCGCCGGATGGCGGGCCCATTGTGCAACCAAGATACCGCATCGGCATTTCCGAGAGTTTGCTGACATAGGGACCCAGACAGAACCTACAAGCCTCAATTTGCCCAAAAGATCTTCGACCGTAGCCCCTCTTCCCCAGGAACTCGTCGACGCTATCGTGTCTGAGGTGGCTGATCCCAATTCCCTCAAGGCCTGCGCGCTAGCGTCATTGAGCTTCCGCGGGCCGAGTCAGCGTGCTCTCCATTCGTCGCTGACCTTGCACGGCCACCAAGACAGCGCCGTTCGGGAGTTCCTTACAACCTCCCCTCACATCACTCTATATGTTACGAAGCTCAAAATGAAGCTCCCCCCACCCCACGCACCCTTCTCCGAATTTGACAGTCTCGAGTGGATCCTCTCCAAGTTGACGAGAGTAAACCGATGTGTCATCACTGGGATATATACTCATTCGTCAGATGAATTATGTAGGCGGCAATGGAAGAAGCGGATCAAGGCATTCAGAGCCATTGGAGAGTTTGACGGGCCTCCTTGAATGGAAGTAAGTATTATCCCGCCCTCCGACGTAAATTACAGAGGCTGAAATTCAAGTGGAATCCTTAGACCGAGATGCCCGAACAGTCGAAAATTAATTGTTGGCTTCAGTTCGTATTCTGGGATGTGAAACCGGCAGGGGGAAAGCAATTCATGTATTGAGGATATGACCCCAGGGGCCCGGGGAGTCCTCTGCCGCAACGATCAAAGGGCCAGACAATAAGCAGACACACTGTGTACAATAATATCGGGTCTTAAGGAGGGTATACCCACAGCAAACTTTAACCATAACAAGCCCGAGATGCCCGAAGCAGCACTGCTTGGGTACACATCTCAAGGTTTGGTACTTTCAGCTTTCTCGGACTCTTACAGAAAGTCGCAAGGATTCTCCCAGTAGAGGAGTAAGAAAATGAAAAAAAGACTCCTCATAACTGTGCAGACCCAACCTCGGACCAAACGGGGGTCTCCTGCTCAAGCGCACTGGATCGAAGTTGCCTTGAGCACGTGCACTGACCAACTGTGCTTAGTATCAGGTCGTTGCCCCAACCCATATTGAAGGTGACCGGATGATATGTAACCTTGAATTCAACTTGGGAGATTAATATTGCCTCGAAGATGTTCGAACCACGCTAGATAGATATTGTAAGAGCTAGTTAACTCTACTTCTTCGGAGTGACGGATTTGCAGAAGAGAAATGTGTTGAGCCGAGGATCAAGAAGGAGAAATCGGAAGAGAAAGAAAAGAAAAACAAGCGCCATGCGATATGACCCGGCCCGAATCGAACGAGGGCCTTCTTCTGCTTATTATCTTAATAACTCTGTACCTCCAATGTCAGCAGACGCACTACCCACCGTGCTTCAGATCTTGATGCCTTTCATCCTCAAAGCACTAACATGTGCTTATGTCCTTCAATTCAACTGTTTGTGTTGAAAACAACCTGGAACATTAATCTATGCTTCACAGTCTCTTGCATAAACAACTGGAAGTGGATGAATAAAACAACGCGGTTCGATGGAGGGAGGAGAAGGAAAAAGGAGTTGAGACAAAAACCTCAGGGAGGAAATGTATGACCCGACCCGGATCGAACAGTGGCCTCCTGCTGACCCAAAACTCAGATGCAGCAAGTTTAGCAGACGCACTAACCAGCTGTGCCATCGGGTCGTGATTGCAGTTGGGACTGAGGGTGATGTGTACCTCACCCGCCTGAGTCCCTCCGCTATAGCTTGCATGGAAGTTGACTTCCTGGACTCGTGTAGCGTCCATAAGAAAGTGCAGTATGGATGGAATGGAGCCAAGCAGTAAAAAGTACGACGTCTCCCGAGCACATTTTTGTGGTTGAATAAAAGAAAATAAACACATTCTACAAGGCGAATGACCCGACCCCGGATCGAACGGGGGCCTCCTGCTGAACTTGCCCACTTGTCCAAAATGTCATGGATTAGCAGACGCACTAACCAACTGTGCCATCGGGTCATGATTACACTTGGGGTTGAGGGTGATGTGTACCGCACCCGCCTGAGTGCTCACAACTCGCGTGTGAGTTGAGAGCGGAAACAGGCTTGAGTGGAAACCTGTCGGCCAGACAGGAAACACTAAGCTGGAATCACACCAGAAGTCCAACAAGACCACAGTATAGATTCCAAAGGCGAGGGGCGAGACGCGAGCGACGACAAGACGGCTAAAGACAAGGTATGACTAGCCTACGTAGGTACGCGTGATCGGACCGTAAGCCGGGCCAGGCTTACACCCTCCCCACCTCTAAACCACTGAGTAACGTCCAAATATTATAAGTAAGAAGTACCAATTGAAATCCCGATCTTCGAAATTAACGCAAACAGTCCGGCGCGTCCAGGACAAACAGGAACTCGCAACGGGACGAGAAACAGGTGCGGCGATGGGGTCGTGACTGGGCACGAACCAGGGAGAGTCGAGGGAATGGCCAGAAAGGAAGAAGCGATATTAAAGGCATGGGGCTATAATAGTGCTGAAAAAGTCGAAAGTGGTATGCAGCAGCTCGGTGCGGCAAAGCGAATAGTTGACGGTGAAGCCGACACAGAAAAGCAACATCGGCCTGCTGCTGCTGGGACACCTGTTCGAATGCCGAGAAACGACAGTGGAAATTGCCGCGGTGACGGAAATATGTGCCGTGATCTCTGCACAAATAAACAGTGGTGGGAGCAAGGATGGCAACAAAGACGATGGTGGGTGTCACATAATTCTGTGGTACATGGAGACCGGTGTGCGAGGGCACCAAGGATGGTGAATGAACGAGCTCACGACCAAAACGGGCATGTGACGGCGTGACAATGTGACGCGATGTCGGCGGAGAGGTGCATGGACATCAAACGGGTGCAAATGGATCTTAACGCGGACGATGTCGCAACAGGTGGATGGTAGACAGGATCAGAAGCGACCGCGTAGTGTGAGAAAGCAGCTGCGGGTGCATGGAAGTGGCCACAATTGGTGTGCAGCGCGATGACGTGGCGCGATGTGCGTGAATACCCGGACCTGCGTTAACAAACACAGAAGGCCAGATAAGGCATGAGTTGTCCAGGGAGCGAGGACAAGCCGGGCGAGTATCCGGTGGTGCGGTGGGGAAGTCCAGATGTCGAGAAGAAGAAAAGTCGAAATTTTGTGGTGGTAAGTGGAAAAAAAGTGGAAACCTGTCGGCCAGACAGGAAACACTAAGCTGGAATCACACCAGAAGTCCAACAAGACCACAGTATAGATTCCAAAGGCGAGAGGCGAGACGCGAGCGACGACAAGACGGCTAAAGACAAGGTATGACTAGCCTACGTAGGTACGCGTGATCGGACCGTAAGCCGGGCCAGGCTTACATTGAGATGCCGGTACTGGGCTTGCTCGTGCCTCCACTGTAGCTTGCATGGAAGTTGACTTGTGCAGCGTCCATAAGAAAGCGTAGTATGGATGGAATGGAGCCAAGAAGTACGCAGTACGAAGTCTCCCGAGCAGATTTTGTTGGTTGTGAAAAAAAAAAAGTTTTCCAACCAGGCAGATGACCCGACCCCGGTTCGAACGAGGGTCTTCTGCGCACAAGCGAGGCATGGGTTGAAAATGGGCAGACGCACTAACCAGCTGTGCCATCGGGTCGATGTCTACATGTCGTGGTAGTTTTATGACTCACTTACCTCGTCCATCACGGAAACCAATGCCGTCCGTCCTCCGTTAACCCCATCGTTGTGCCTGCCAGTGGGTCATCAGTGAAGGAAGTTCTGAAAGGAAGTGCTAGAGACTCGTTTAGCTGGTTGGAACTTGGTTCTAGGCCTGAGGCAAGGAAGACGGAGAAGGAGGAGAAGGGAAATAGGCTCTCATCGGCACGACACGGCGGGATGTGTTCGGATAAACAAATTCAAAGAAAGGGAGTCGAAGATGAAGCCACAACGACCGCGGAAGCCACAAAGCCCTCGAAAGGAACGGTGAATGAGTTTAATTTCGTGAAGCAGTTGTGTTTCGGCGGAGGGTGAGTCGCCGGTGGGCATGGGAGGAGGGTGCGCTGATTCACGATGGTTGAAGAAGTTTCAGCTGGGCTGAATTGGTTCCTGAGAGCATTAGATTAGGCTACAGATTAAATGAGGCTGAAAATACGTACGAAACGATAGAATTCATCTGCGCAAAAACGTTGCCGAAACGGCTGAATTCAGCAGCAAAATCAACCTAGCTGAATTACCTTGCTTTAGTAAGGTCTCCCTCCCTCGCAATTACCTTACCGAAAAGTGCCGAAACCAAATACCTCGTAAATATAAATAAATACTAGGACGTCCGCCCTCCGTGAAATTTCGGCCTATACCGTAGGTACCCGGCTGTACAATCAGGTACAGCCATGTGGTAAATTGTGGTGCAGCGGGCGGTGCAGTGGCTGTGTTGAGGTGGTCAGATCGTACGTTCAACAGGTATTTAAATTAAAAGAGGTCAGATCCACCGACCCCTACCAATTTTTTTGGCAGGTACAGTCGGATCGAACTATCACTGCAGATAATCTCGTAGGTGTGGTCAGATCCAACTGCTTCAACCAATTTTTTAGCAGCTACGGTTGAATTCAACCACGGTACCAATATTTCTGCCGGAACAGTTGAATTCACCCATCGCCACAGGTGTGGTCAGATTCAACCATCAGTGCCAATTTTTCTACTGGGGCAGTTGAATTCAACCAGTAGTGCCATTTTTCTGCCAGAGCAGTTGAATTCAACCATTGCTCTGGGAAATCTCGCAGGTGTGGTCAGATTCAACTACCTCAGCCAATTCTTTCAAAGCTGTGGTTGAATTCAACCATCACTACTAATTTCTTCTGCCGGTGCGGTTGAATTCAACCGCCCTGGCTAATTTCGGCATCCCAATCCTTCTAGAGGGAAACGGCCACAAATGACAAAGAAACGGAGGTCAGGTACCTCAATTGCACTTCTACTGTGAAGGCGGATTTTAGTCTATATACAGCCCAAGCATGTGTGCAACCTTTGGGGTATCCAAAACTGAGATGATCCTTAACAAAGTGAACATCGTCTGGCGGAGGGTAAGCACAAGGTTCTGGTATATGGGGATGAAATTCGAAGGGAAACATTGTTCGGCTTACCTCTCGAGGGTCTTGTCATTATTTAGTGGCGATTCGGAGAAGGAGAGACAGCGAATATGGTCAAAGTCACACCGCGACCAAGCACGTTTGATCGATGGAGGAACATCCAAACACGCGTTATTTGCGCTACAAAAACGCGTTTTTGAAGGATATAAAGAGGCAAAGGCCCTCACACACTCACTCCGAACTGTTCCTCGGTCGCTCCGCCTAGTAAGTTCAAGAGGAAGGAGGAATTGAAGGGAAATGTGTTACCTGCATAATAATATGGAGGAGCATGAAGGTTTGCCCTCTTACCATACTTAGGACAACTCTGAGGAGACAGAAATGCATCCATTATGCCTTCACATCCGTCCTGAATGAAAATTCGAACATCCTATGCTTTATTCAACATTCAGTTGTGGACACAAAACTGGAACTTGAGCTCTATAGTTAAGTAGCTCGATGAACTTCTGTTTTGGTTGGTTTCAGTTGAAATTTAATTTATGTGTCTGAACATGAAACAGATGAATAACAACCCTTTGAATTCTCACATATGACCAAGGTCAAGATGTTCAAGTGGGCGGGAAGTTGAATTGATGTTTGGGAGGAAGAGGGTACATATATGGCTCCGCAGCAGAGGATTGGAGGCTTCAACAATTCGATTGGTATCTTTCTAGAGTAGTATTCAGTATTTACTATCATAATATATCTTTATTTGAACCCCCACATTGCTCGAATGAGCTAGTTGACCAAACAGACGAATTTCGTGGTTTTTGATGGCACCTGAAAACACCTTTTCCGTGGTGTCCAGCAGCCTCCGGGGAATTCTAAAGAGACAGACAGGGTTTCCTCAGTTTTCATTGGCTTTCTATGCAAAATTGTAAAATTCCTTGGGAAATGAATATTTTAATCCAAGTAGCAGTAGGGTCAAGGTTCGGCCTTCCTCCACTAAATCCCTTGCCTGGGATAGGTCTGTTTCAAATTGGGAAGGAAAGGGATATGGAGGCATTGTGGAAACATCTCTGTCTCTTCAGAATCTTCCTAAACATGGTGTGCTTTGTTCACGGAAAGAACTATGGTGTTCCTCCACAGATTCTACAGTCACAACCATTTCGTCTGCATTATCGCCTTCTCTTGTGCACTGACTAAAGGAAGTCCGGCCGTAAACAATGTGGAGTCAAAATATCAATAGAATTGCCTCTTCAGATTTAGGAAAACATGTTTTTTTGCGACGAGCGACGCGCTTTTCAATGTTCCTCCATCAGATCAAACGCGCTTGGTCACAGTGTGACTTTCGATCACGGCCACCCATTTCTCTCATTTCCACCCCAAAAATGCGGACTTCCACCCGATATTTTTGTGTTCATATACCAGGTGTTGAGTCTGATCGCAACACATACGGGCAAGTAGCATAACTATGGGCTGGTTGAAAATTGTGTTGTACCAAAGTAGACAAAAAGTAGACATTTGGGAGGCGCTTCGAACGCGCTTCACGAAGCGCTTCAAGAATTAAATTTTCATCAGAAGCGTGGGCGAAGCGAAACTGACCTTTGACCGTTGCTTTTGAAAAGCGCTTCAGAAACACTTCAGAAATGCTTCGCGCGCCTGATAAAGCATCACTGGTCTTCATCAGAGCTGAAGCGTTTTCTGAAGCGCATCTGAAGCGCGTGAAGCGCCTCCGGAGGCGCTGCGACGCTTCGAAGACGCTTCAAGATTTCGACGCTTTTCCCACGTTGATTAATCCTTGAAGCACCTTTGAAGTGTTTGCTGAAGCGGGGTCGAAGCGTCTACCTTGACCGCTACTAATGCAGCATAGATTTTCGCCCCACTTGGAACCCAACGGAGGAAGCTTTGAAAACATTCTCTTTCTTCAGATTCATCCCCAGTGGTTTAGATTCCCTCGAGCGAACACACTTCTGTGTTCCTCAGTGCCGATCAGTCACATCTGAGTGGTGATTTGGCCGGCGAGGTTTTTGCCCAGGTGGTTGAATATAACCGCCCTTGCAACTCTTTTTACTGAAGCAGTGGATCTAACTGCACCTGCGACCTTCTTCTGTAGCCCGGGTCGTTGAATGCAACCGAAGCTGCAAGAATTGACCAGGTTGGTTGGATCTAACCGCACCTGCACAAAAAATGGGCGAGTTGGTTGGATCCAACCGCGCCTGCCAACTTTTTTACCCAGGCGGTTGGATCCAACCACAACTGCACAAAAAATGGGTGAGTTGCTTGGATTCAACCACGTCTGCACAAAAATCGAGCGAGCTGGTTGGATCCAACCGCGCCTGTGAGGCTTTTTCGCCAGGTGGTTAAATCCAACCATGCCTGTGAAACTTTTCCCTGGGGCGGTTGGATTCAACCGCGTTTGCACAAAAATTGAGCGAGCTGGTTGGATCCAACCACACCTGCACAAAATTTGGCCAAGCCGGTTGAATCCAACTGCCTGCGAGATTTCTTTCGCCCAGGTGGTTGGATTCCACCCGCACAAAATTTGACCAAGCTCGTTGGATCCGACCACGCCTGTGAGGTTTTTTTCCTCAGGTGGTTGAATCCAACCGCGCCCATGAAAAATTTCATGGGCGCGGTTGGATTCAACCACGCCTGCACAAAAATTGAGCAAGTTGTTAGATCCAACCGCACCTGCACAAATTTGGCTAAGCCAGTTGAATCCAACTGCCTGCGAGATTTTTTTCGCCCAGGTGGTTGGATTCAACCGCATCTCGGAGTTTTCTTTCTCAAATCGTTCGATTCAACTGAGATTTTTCACCAAGGCGATTGAACCCAGTGCCACCTGCGAAACATTTAACCAATGTTAGTTCAATCCAACCGTTGGAGCCTCCTTGACCAAGGTGGTTGGATCCAACCACACCCGCCCGTCCCACGGGCTGGACACAGATTAGGGCTAAGGCTGTACCTGATTGTACCGCCGGTCATCTGCCTGTTATCTGGAAATTTCGATTGATTGCTAAATCCAAACAACAGCCAAATATAAATAAATACTAGGACGTCCGCCCTCCGCAAAATTTCGATTGATTGGTAAAACCAAACAACACGTCAATAACGCGTATGCGTGTCAGACCCACGATGAATCAAAGGCCCGCTCGACCACAGGGTTGCGCTTTATTCGCTGAGACGCACGTAGACCACGCTGGACGTATCTCCTGCGGTCCCTGACACCAGATCTGGGCGTCGACGACCAACTGCACTCAACGCGAAATAAAATAAAAATAAGGCGCGAAAAAAAAGGGACCGAGCATGCAATTCCTGATTCCATCGGTTCGCAACTCACCCTCTAAATGCCCCGCTGACATCGTCTTCTCTCCTTCTTCCTCCCTTTTTTTTCGCGCCTTATTTTTATTTTATTTCACATTGAGCGCAGTTGGTCGTCGACACCCAGATCTGGTGTCAGGGAGCCGCAGGAGATACGTCCAGCGTGGTCTACGTGCGTCTCAGCGAAGAAACCCATATCGTGTGTCATCCTGCGCTCGAGTGGGGCGCGTTCTGAACCGTTCTTCAGGATATAACTGACTTTTCCGCATCGACCCCGGACGGTCCTTTCGCAGCTTTGGAATCAGAGGTTCCCTACGCTGGTGCCGACACCTCCCCCATAGCGCCTGGGGAGGTGTAGCTGTACCTTTAATTAAATGTACCTGACCATGGCAGGGGGGTACATTGCATTAAAGGCACACCTTGGTCCCCCGGCCTGCCACCGGCCATAATTAATTGTACCTTTGAGGGCCATTTAAATAGGAACAAAAGAATGCCAGGCCTGGGAATTGAACCCAAAACCTGTTGATATCAATGCATTTTAAAGCATCAGCATTCTTACCACTAGACTATTCAACCATATGTCAAATATTAATTTGGATGGCCTAGCTGGGGTTTGCTATTCAGGTTCTTTTCACTGATAATTTCCAACCTAGGGCAGATAGGCTGCCCTAGGTCTTGGTTATTGTTTGTTTTTGAATGTTTTAAACTATAAAAAATTGACCACCCTAACCCTAACCCCGAGACAGATGATGTTTCTAGGGAACCCTGACTCTAACCCTAACCTGAACCCAAACCCCTAACCTAAACCCAAACCACTAACCTTAACCTGGCCTTATGTGGGCCATAGTGGTGGGGGTTATTGAGTGAATGGGCACAGTATATCTCCATCAATTTAACTTGACACCATGTCTGTCTTAGTCTACTTGGTTGTAGTGCAGTTCCATGTGGTGGTTATGTAATATGTAGTTTGCTATCTTTTGGTTCAAGCCCCGTCATGGCCTCTTTTATTATTTCAAGGGAGCAGGGTACATTTAATTAAGGTACATCTCCACCGCCTGGCCAAGAGGTACCTTTAATGCAATGTACCCCCCTGCCACGGTCAGGTACAATTAATTATGGTAACAACCACTGGTGCTTCGTGGAGGAGGACGGTTACAGGGAGCACTTGAAGAATTACGTAGCGGAAAAGGATGTGAGTGGTCTTTGTATTGAATTGCCAGCGCTGGGGCTGATGGGAGACGTCGTAGGTCAGCACATGTATCGCCTTTGCGGCGTTACTACAAAAGGAGACCCGGATGACCAGCGGCCTGCGTTGCACCGGGGTGGGCGGCTGCGTCTGCGCACGGCATGGGGTGGTTCGGGCACAGGGGTTGGGTGATTTACAGAAAGGGGAACGGTATGTGATTAATCTGCGCGTTTTTGAAGTGTCGCTGACGGCGGACCACCACAGTTATGCTAATATGGACTACATATTACTGTCGGCGTTGCTGGGTGTTACGCTACTGGCAATTACAATTTCGTACGACATCGCGTGCCAATGGAAAATCAATCTACCGACGCGGGCAAAGAAAATCCAGGACGACAGTAAACTGACAACACGGCTGGGAGAGTTTGAGATCCAGTTCGCCCTGCCGGTGTGGCATGCGGCGGCACACGAGGTGGAGTGCCAGACGCAGAACTCTCTGAGCTACACGGGCGGTGTAGGACGGACAGATGGCGAGGGCATCGAGAGGACGTGGGCGGTGCTGAACCCCTTAGGCTTTTCCACAAAGGAGATGGGCTCCGGTGCGCGCCACGACGCTCTGGAAAACAAGGTGGACGATTTGAATTGGGAAAAAAATATCGGGCAGGGTAAGCATTTGTGTACTTTATGAATGGAAGTAGCGACTGACGGAGGTATTTTAGGGGACACACTAGCTCGGAAGCTGATTGTAGCGATCACTGAGCGTGATAAACAAGTGGCAGAATTCATTGAAATCGACCGTACCTTGGGCAAGCACCTGCGCAAGACCTGGCAAACGAAGATCGACGAGTGGCAGGCCAACAAGTCTAGCCCTAATCCATACTGCCTTGCTGGGGGGAAGGGGGGTATGTGTCGTTTGAAGGCGCAGCGATTGGAAGCGGATGACGCAATATACTAGCGGGACCGAGTGAAGTGGCCGTCTTCCTTGACCTCAAGACGGCGGAGGCAAACGAGGCTGCAGAAGGATGTTTGGTACTTACGGACGCCAAGGCCACGGCAGCGGCATTCATCAAGGCGGGGGTACAGCTGGAAGAGGCTCAGTAAGTGCGGAATTGGTTCTAGGAGGTGCGATGCTGACGATTACATAGACGACGTATTAAGGCAGAGCTCAAGGGCGTTACGCTCGTTACAGCGGACCGCGCGAGCCAAATCCAGGAGATGCGCATCTCCTTCCTGAAGAAGCTGCGTGTGTACGAGCGCCTTCAGGAAACGTTCATGCCGGGGGTGGGTGCTTTGAAGACGGCGGCGGAGGAGGCGCGGGATCCCGATAAGCCGCCGCCAAGGGCGGAGGACATCAAACTGTGGATGCCCTCTGAGCTGAAGGCGCCGGCGCGGCGCCGCGTGTGTAGGAAAGGCGTCGCGGAGGCGGAGGCGCAAGTGCGGCACGTGCAGTGTGGTGACGCGCTGAACGATGTGCGGAGTCGTCTGCACGCGCAGAAACATTTGATTACCTGGAGGAACTCTCACTCGGTGGGCCAGAGGGCTTCGACGCGCTCGGCGACGCTGATCGGGCGAGTGGGGGACCGCATTGCGAGAGTGGCGGACAAGTATCGGCGGGCTCGAGAGGCGTTGATTGTGCTGAAAGGCGCAACCTTCACCCCAGAGTACAAGGTACTTGACGCCAAGGATCTAAACACTAACCTGGAGCAGGAGAGTGATGATAAGGCGCGGAAGAAATTGGCGCGCTTGGGTTCGACAAAACGCGCTCGGAACGAGCCATCGGATGCGACCAAGACCTTGTCCTGGATCTGGACGGCGGGCGGCGGCCCCGGGGAGGACACCCAACAGCTGCACGAATGTGAGTGCTTGATTAGGCTATTTAATTCTGAGTGCTGTTTATTTACTTCCATCCACAGCGGTGCACGTGGAATGGTCCAAGGCTCAGGCGCGAAAGGATCGATGGGTCGAGGAGGTCCAGCAATTGATACACCTGGCTACTACCAACACTGAAGGCAAAATACTACAGCTATGGGTGCCCTTGTCCATGTGTGCCTGAGCCTGGTGAATGAAGCTGCTGGCCGCCTGGAGAGCGCTGTGTCCCGGGCGCCCCCCGTACTGGTCTCTGTCGAAGATCCCGAGGCTTTCAGCCGCGAAGGCCATCCTGTTGGCCATCAGGCGCTCCAAGGGCTTGGCCAGAACTTTTGCGTGCTGCTCGACTGGTCGCCAGGCCTTGGGGTTTGACTTATCCTTTTTGGCGGGCTTGTGGGTCGGAACAGCGTTAGAGGCCTTGAACCAGGTGGGGTAAATGCCGAGGGAGATTGAGGCTTTGAAGGCCATTGTCACCGCGGGCGTGAGCACCGCCCAGCCGAGACGCACGTAGCCAATCTGGAGTCCATTGCTGTCCGGAGCCTTCCAGTCCTCGCCTGTCCAGATCACCGCCCACACCTCCTCATCCGTCACCGGTACCAGCTCCCGCTTGTTCTGGAACACCAACCCCTCCATCAAATTTGCCACCCACCTCGCACTCTCCGTCGCCTCCTTCACCCATTGCCCCTCCACCTCCACGTCTTTCCCCATCCCGTTCCCCCTCGCCTTCCCTTCTTCCTTCCCCCCTCCCATGATCCCCCAATCCTTGAGCCCCACTACCTAAATTGCCATTTTTGTTATCGTTGTTGGCGTTATTGTTATCGTTGTTGGTGTTGCTGTTTTTGGTATTGTTGTTTACGGTATTACTGGCGGTCGTTTCTTGTTTTTAATCTTGTTCTTTTGGTTGTTGTTTTTGTTTTTGTTTTTGTCTTTGTTGTTGGTTTTCTTCCGCTCCCTCGACGTCTGTCCCTCCATCCTCGATCCCCTCCTCAATGACACCCCCTTGGCCTTCTTCACCACCAACCTCCCCTCCTTCCCCGCGACATCCCGCATCCTCGTACACTTCCCGCTCCCCCGTCCATCTCTTCTGCCAATCCGCCAAACCACGCACCCGCCAACATCCTCCCCTTCTCCTTCAACTCCACCACCGCTTTCCCTGTCTCAGGGTCCACCAGGGATGGAAACACCGACCGCAGTCGGTGGCGAAGACGACTGAGAACATTGTAGACAGTGGCGTGGACGAGGTTTTGTTTGAACTCGACCCACGCCATCCCCTTCGCCGACCCGATGGCGTTGTAAAACACCTTCTGTGCCGTCATCCACCCCTCTCTTGCCGAGGGCACTCGATGCCGGTGGTACCACCTTTCCGCCCGCTTCACCTCCTTCAGCAACCCTGTCAGCTCCATTGTCCACCACTTCTTCGAATGCGAGCACGGGCGCCGCATCTTCGTTGATCCTTCCACCGCGACACATAGCCCATCTGCCCGTCTATCCATCGCCATGTCCAGTTCCTCTTGAGATGTGGTTTGGGTGACCGGTGTGCCAAGCTCGCACTGGAGGATGTCGAGGAAGCGCTCCACGTTCATCAAGTCCAGGTTGAGGCGCGTCGAGACTACTGGTTCCATCTCCAGATCGAGAACGTACACGATTGGCAGGTGGTCGCTCCCCAGACCCATCCCCGCTTCCACAGCGACACTTTCGATGCAGCGAAGGAGGCTTGGCAAACACCCAAGGTCAATGAAGTTGCCGGAGGGGAGGTGCGTCGGGACGTCAGGGGGGGTGATGAGGGTGAGAGGGTACGAGATGAGGGTGTCATGGAGCTCGAAGTCAGTGTCAATTTGTCTCGCTGAGGTCTTCGAGTCCCATTGAACATGGTGAGAGTTCATCGTCAAGAGAATTTCGCGCTTTGGAGGGAGTCGTCCAAGTACTTCGTCAATGAGCCCAACACCCGCCCAAGTGACGCAGTCGTTATAGAGGTTTATGAGAGATATGATTCTGGACTTGAGGATTATGTCGACAACTAGGATATCGGGAGAGCTAGATAAGTCAGGACGAGGGCATATGGACGCAGTGGGGATGGTTGATTCTCGAATGTAAATGGACACCCTATGTTGTGATTCGCAATTTAGAGTAATGAAATAATAGCCCTTGTGTTCAAAAGACCTGCCTCCTTCACCCAAGGCTCTTGGAGGCAGATGACATTGAAGCCGCACACGCCCATTAGAACTTCCATGGGGTATTTGGACTTCCATACGTTGAGTTGTACGATCCTGGTTTTCATTGGCGGTCGTGCAGCCGCAGCGCAGGTTCGTTTGAGTCGGAGGCGAAACCGGAAAGACCGAGAGAAGACGGAAGGGGCAAGAGCGAATCTACCACCTCATGTGCCATGAATAACCTGTTAAGTTGGCTTTGTACGCCAAGGACATAATGCGTTACAATGCGGGTAGCCATATAAGGAATGAGGTTTAAAAGAATGACCGCACCAGGGTTTGAACACAAAACCTTTTGGGTTCAGGTCAAATCCTCAAGACACACCACAACCAACTGAGCCAAGAAGACCTTTAGAAAGTGTAAGTGTGATATGCACACACTCTACTACAAACCAGGTTTCTAAGCTCATAAGGGACTGTGTGATGCCTGCACAGGTTAGGGTTTGGGTTAGGTAGGGCTGTTAGTGCCTATCTAGGCAACCAGATTGTAATTTTTTCTCAATTTTTCTTTCAATTTTCACAATGTCACAATTTTGTTAGGCAACCGACCCTACCGTTACCGTGACGCGCCAGAAAATAGGCAACGCAACGGGGCTCCTGTTACCCGTAACCGTTGCCTCCCTACACCTCGGTACAGTATCAATAGGTTCAATCCCAATGATCTCCGACAATTTTTGGATCACACCTAAGCCCAGTAGAAGTAAATTCTCGTTTTGAACTTGTTTACTTCTCGGAAACATCCGAACACGCGTGACTGCGTGACTGCGTCGTGCCTGCAGGAAACTTCGAAAGGCCAAAGCGGCCGGAGTTAGGAAAAGGATGTGGTCGAGGTGTGCGCAAGGAAGTGCTGGCCCAGATTGGAAAAGGACAAATGATCGTCCACCGTGTCAGCGATCAACGCGAACCGTGGGAATTGCCTATCAATTCAACCTCCCCTTGCCCAAACAAACAAAACAGCCTCAGTGGCACTAACTTGAGCTCGGGGTACCCACTAAGCCCACAGGCTGGCTGGAATGCAAACAGCTTACGCTGTGATATGGACTGCGGTTCCGTGAGTTGTCTGACCGGGTGAGATATAGTCAGGCAAAAGCACGAAATTAGTTCATCCGCTAGAGGGAAATTTCTCTGTCGCGGAGATTCATCTGCTACGGTAGTACACAGGGTGTTATGTATTTTATGTGTGGTGAGGGTGGTGGTACAGCTCCTTCCGTAAGGAATGAACGGCTTCGCTAGGTTCCTCAAGGATTTATTTCCTTGTTGGGGGTTAGCCTTCCAGGAAAGCTTTGATCGGAGGGTTTTCTACGCTTGCGCGAAGGGCAATGCTCCGCAAGATGAATGCTGTTTCGTATCGAGATGCCTGGGCTATATGGTCCCTTTCTTATCTCCTTGCCTCATATAGGTTGGGCAAGCAGTGTCTTCAGAACTATTGAACACAACGAGTACGGGTTATAGCGTGGTCCTTCGTAACCCGGGGTTTTCTCTACGCTGTGGTGGTACGGCCAAGGAGTTTTAATTCCGTGGGCGTGCGTGTGGTGAAAATGGTGAGAATGAATTGTGGAGTGGTTATAATCAAATCGGATAAGCCTTCCGTGACGATGGGGGTGGTACTGCGTGCACGGATCTGTGTTTGCGGCCCAAGCCAACTGTTACATGCAGCTAAGTTGGGCTGCTGGCCGTTTAGAAGTTTCACCGCCTGTTCTACAACCACGCGAGCTATCAACACCGATGTTTCTACAATTCCCTCTGGTTCGTTCTATTGAGCCAGAAGTACTACGGACAAGCCTCCTTGTTGAAGCTTTGGCCCAAATTGACCTTGGTTGGTCCCACGGAGGGCGGCGCAACCTGAGCGTGTATGTATTTGACTAGATTCTCACCCCGTATGGTCGAGGGGGAGTAGCTTAGGTATGAGCAGTGGGAGGTAATAAGATGCATTCTTCTATGAATGTCCCTGCTTTTATACTAATTTCTTTCCGACCGCTGCGCGCGACCTATTCGTCCACGGACTCCTTTCAACACTGCCCTCCTCGCTTTATGGCGGGGATCTCCGTGCTTTCCCGTGCGCTTGAAGGAGATACCTAACTCACGGACTGTAACGTTGCTGCCCGTGGCGCCCAATTTCCGTACTCCGTAGCTCGTACCTCCTTCCGTAGCTTCAATATGTGTGTCTTCCGTCCGTGGCAGTGATTTCCGTACTCCGCGTGGGGGTGGCCATGCACTCCGGTTCCTGGTGTGTGGTCCGATAGCCAGAAGCGAGTTGAACTTCCGTATGCGTCGTGTCGAATGTTAGTTTTCGTGAGGGCCATGGTGATTTGGGGAAATTTACAGTGGTAAACCTGGTGGCGTAACTGGTAACGCGCACATTTACTGTATGTGGGCGACACATAATCAGTTAAATGCAAGACCCTCATTCGATCCGAGGTCAGGCCGTGTTTGCAAGTCCAGGTGGCTTTTTCCCACGCTCCGTAGTGTTTAGTTTTGTCGCGGAGAGAGTCAACCGTGGGTCGATTGTCTTTTCATTGGCGTTTGTAGTGTGGTGTGACTGGTAACACACACATTTAGACTGTGAAAGGCCACAGTGACCCATAATCTACAAATGCGAGACCCTCGTTCGATTCGAGGTTGATCTTGCTCGGAGTCAGAATACTGTAACTAACAAACACCTGCCAGGATATGCTTACCTAAAGTGCATGCGCCGTTGAAATCCCCATCCATCCCCGGAGTTGCTCTGTGATCAGAAAATCCTCAAGTTCACCGACAGCATGGAACTGGGTAAATCCAGGGTAAATCTTCAACTTGGCCGGGATCTCTCAAGCTCATTTACGACCTTTCACACCCCAAGCTCATTTGCGACCTTTCACACCCCCTTCGAGAACATAGGCGCCCTTCATCACCCTTCATTAATTTCACGTGCCCGACAATATTGATTCTGCGCGTGTGTGGAAATGTCTTGCTGACCGCGTCCGCTTTAGGTTGGTCTCTGGGGTCTTGCTGATTGCATCACCTTACCCTACATCGATGTGGTGTTGCTGGCTTGAACATTGCTAAGACAAAGAATTTCCTGGGGGAAAAAAAAAACTGCGTCCTCCGAGAAGAAAAAAATGTCCGTGCAAGATCTTCAAGTTTCTTCAAAGAAATGCCAATTTCCAGACTCTTCGAGGATCCTTAAAGAGACGTGAGTTTGGTGGCGGTGCGGAGAAAAAAAAACAGTCAGAATCTTTGAAGATCTTTAGAGATCTTGGGTGCGGATCACAGAAACTCGCAGATCCTCAAAGATCTGTGATAAAAAACATGCCACTGCGACAAAAAAGTATTTTTGTCCAGGTTGGGCCTTCATAAAATGACATCTTCAGGATCTCATCTTGTCTCGGGACGTTGTGATAAGGACCGCGGTGCCACTAGGCAAATTTGTGGGATCACAAAGTGGCGGGTTCGTCCTCTAGGGCTCTTTAAAGTTGGTTCCTAATGGAACGTGAGGTTGTAGGTGGTCTGCCTCGTTGGATCCGAGTGTGTGTGTTGGTCGAAGGTCGAAGGTGTGTGTGTGTGTGTGTGTGCATCTGGAGCGAGACCCGAGTGCTCGGGGCGGGCTGAAGGCGGTTTATGAGTGCTCGGAAGGTACGTTGGCGGTGTCCGGCAACATGTAGTCAGTATTCTCGGGTGTATAAATGAAAGGCAAATCCTTGAGACGATGTCCCTTGGCGGTGGTGACGAACAAGCACGTTGGTGGTCAACTCGAGGATGTAATTGGGGGATAGAGGTACAAGGTCAGGATAAGAACTCAGCGTTGGACTAGAGTCCTCGACTGGAACTGTCTCCCTGTGGTAGCTGACTGGGAACTGAATCCGAAACTCCACAAGTAATTGACTGACTACCCTCGATTCGTTCGACACCTTTTATACGTTTTCCAAGCCAGTCACGTTGTCCGTCCCGTCAGCGTCCACAGCCTCGTTCCACATGCTCCTCGAGCCTCTTTCGTCCTCCCGTGGCATTTCTGAGCTCCCAGACTGCCGATATTCGCGGACGTTGAGCTTCACGAGCACTCAGAGGTGTTGAAACTCCGAAATAGTGCCGTTTCCGAGTGTTCGTAGGGGATTTGTGATGTTCTGAGTCGTCGGAAGGTGGTGAAATGGGATATAATGGTGGATAGGACGTGGGTGGATGGTTGTTCGGTCGCACACATGGCTATCCTGCCATTATGGGTCGCTCAAGAGTCGTTTGTAAGGTTCTATGGGGGCTCGGAAATGGCGCAAGTTCGTAAGTCGAAACCATGCGCGTGGTCAGGTCTCCCCGCGAAGCCCGAGCGTGCCTGGTTGCCATCCTGGCCGGGTCTGGTGCTCGTACGAGTCGTCGTAAACGCTGGAATCGTCGAGTAACGAGTTGTTGGAAGTAGATCCGAATGAGGCAAAGTCGTTTCCTAATTGGGTGAATCTTGAGTGAGTGGGAATTCCGAGCTGTTGCGTCTCATCCAGACAAGCCATGAGGCGGTGTGAGCGGTGCAGCGCGAACACAAGCCTCACAACGTCATGGTTTATCTTGACGACATTCTTATCACACACTCGGACATTAATCGGCACCGCAAGGTAGTCCAAGAGGGGCTTCAGCGTCTCTGGGAGCGCAAGCTCTAATGCGCCCAGAGAAGTGTGAGTTTGAGAAGTCATTGATCGAGTACCTCGGGGTGATCATCTCGCACAACCATGTTGAGATGGATCCGGTCAAGGTCGCTGGAGTCACCGCCTGGCCGACTCCAGAGAACAAGAAGGATGTGCAGCAGTTCGTTGGCTTCACAAACTTCTACCGAAGGTTCATTTGGGACTTCTCTGGCATTGCCCGCCCCCTCTTCGACCTCACTTTGAGGGGTAAGGTGTGGACGTGGGCTGAGAAGGAGGCTACCGCTTCACCAATGGTTGTGTCAATAATGCATTACTGCACAAAGTACTGGAATTGACATTGCATTACTTGCAGTAAGTTACTGGCAGTAACCGTAGTGTGTAATGCATTACACTGGACAATTAGGTTCGACACTAGAATACCTCGATATGGCTTATGTAACATCTCCCGGCTTGTGTCGGCTCCCCAAAAAAAGTGATATCAGTGATGGCCAGTGTGGCCATCACCACAAAGTCCTTACCATCACAAAAAAACAGTTTCCAATCACTGATCACCTCCTTCGCCACTCCCACGCTCAACTGACCACAGCATCACACCTATCAGGCCTTTCCCACCTCTATCCTCGGCCTATCCCAGCACAACCTTCCCATTAAGGGATTTCTGTCCCACCCCCACCCTCTCCCTGCATCATAACCGCATGCACATTGCCTTTGCTCTCTGGTACTATGCTTTCTCCTACTTAGGGCAGCATGGATAGCGCTCAAACGCGCTCCAGGTCAGCGTCTCCGAAAATCAAAGCATTTTTTTGCAAAAAGTATAGCGACAGTGTTAAAGCTGTGCCCAAAGATTACAGCAGTTCCAACTGGGCCAAAAGACCACTGTAATTGGTTGAGGCCGATTACTGCCTTTGGACTATATATAGTTGATTACAGCCTTCTTGGCATGGATGTAACAGACAGGGGGATCAAACACAACCGGTTACGAGAAGATTATGCAACTAAGTACAGAAGAGAGCCTTCCAACTCGGCCAAGTCCACATACTTGACATTGCTTTCCATTTCTATACGTAGCCTCTGAATGTTCCCCCAGCTTTCTAAAAGAAATAAAAGTCGTTGGCGCCGAAAAAGGAAATTAATTTAATTTACTGGTCCATGTCGCGCATGGCTTGCGTTACGAGCAGGTTGCGGTGTACTCACCTTGGGTCAATGGTCTACTCGAGGGTCACGGGAAGCTGCTGTTGCGGCTCAAGCGGATGTGCGCGAGACCACCTTGACGAGGCCATTTGAATCCTCAACAACCGCATCCTGCCTGCCTACAAGTTCGCCCCCAACGAACTCTGCCTTGGCCTTGTTATCAACACCAACGACACGCCGCTCGACGTCAGTGTTTCGGAACTCACAGAGAGCCAAATCGGCATCCAGAATGCCTACGCTGACCAGCAGACCTTCGACACCTATTCGCACGTTGTGGAACATGCCAATAAAAGGAAAGCAGTGTTTGAAAAACACGTCGTAAATTCGCGGGACGGTGTTATCGAATACAGGAAGGGGGACCTCATACAGTTCCGTGACTCTTCCCTCGACCTCACACTCTCCACAGAAACGAAGCTGCTGCCGCGGTGGGGTCAGCCACACCGTATAGTGGACTGCATTCGGAATTTGTACCGACTAGAGACAATCCACGGCTTGCCAATACGCGGGAGAATCAGCACGCGACGCTTGCGTCGTTTCCGACCGAGAATGGGCACGGAGTTGTTTGTGGAGCAGACGGAGCGGGAGCTAGAGCGTGCAGGTGGGCCAGATGAAGCGATGGACGGTGTGGATTTGGAGGAAGAGAGGCTGGGAGTTGAGGATGGCGATGAGGGCGAAGTGGAGGATGTGGTCCTTGGGGACGCGGAGGCAGCAGAGGAAGGGGGCCTGGTGGATGAGGCGTTTGTTTGATGGTCGGTGTAGCGCAGGGACTGCGCTGCAGGGGTGGGGGGTGCATGGACCAGCTATGGGGGGTTAGACAGATCGGGACACGGGCCGTAGTCGGTAGACAGCTCCTGCCAGAACCACCTTCCAGACTTCCTCGACCAGACAGCACAGCACCAACGAGATCGCAGTGGTGTTTGAACATCATTTTTGCATTGAACATTGCAGGAAACTACAATTTGAGGGGAGGAAAAATTAGGAACTTGGTGAATTTTGAAGGTCGAAGGGAATACCCATTAAACAGCCAAATAAAGTCGCAAAATCAAGTGGTATAGTGCAGTACACAAGTGATTCAAAGATGTTATTGAGACACGAGGTGGTAAGGACGGTTGTTGCAGCACAAAGTACCGAGAAAACAGCCAGTAGGGTGAAAGTTGACAACTTTGATGCTCTTCGCAAGGCATGTGCCCTGCCTAGGTGCATGTGGTTTTGCCATCGGTGAAAATGTTCCTTGTGAATGGCTACACAGCGAGAAAAGGGGTGGGAGAAATTTTGAGATAAGACTTTGGATTTTGTGTAAGGTTCCACCGGTTTTGAGCCGGAAGAAGGCATTTTGTAGAGTGCGCAGTGGCGGGTCAGAGAAGAAGGATCCACAGTGTGATGCGATGCTCAATGCCACGACGGACAACCACTTGTCCTTTCCCAATTTGGGCCAGCGCGTCCTCGAGCACGCCTCGTCCGAGTCCTTTTGTTAACTCCGGCCGCTTTGGCCTTTCGGAGTTTCCCGCGGGCACGAGGCAGCCACATGTGTTCGGATGTTTCCGAGAAGTAAACAAGTTCAAAATGAGTTTTTTTTTTCTACTGGGCATCCAAATATTCTCAGAGCTGACTGGGATTGAGCCGATTGATATTCAGGATAGGGCCAGAAGGAAACTTTGAGAGAGAACATCGAAAGATTAACGGAAAACAGGCCCAAATGATGAAGAATGGCTCTTCTGCTTTTTATCAACAGCCCAGCTCAGATATGACTAGGTCTCTGAATTACCTACAGTCAAAACACCACCTCCCTGTGTTTTTTGGATGAACAAATCTTGCAGGAGGACTGCCACAGGATGCACATCAGGAAGGGTGTGACCGGCGGGCCCTGCCGCCACTGCCGCACTGTTCCGGGCGGTCACACTCGTCGTCACAGACCAGTAAACCTGCTGTTCAGCCTCTTATTTTGGCCTGGAAAATTATTTTAAATCACCAAAACACTCATCCAGTTGTCCCAGTCAAATCCTATGGGAACTGTATTGCTAAGAAGGGTAGAGCACTGATTTGATCATGTTCAGGACATCTTCTGGCTCAGTTTTTGATGTTCTACCACCAATCTTTCACAAACCCTTGTCTCCGCCGCTCATCCAATGACTTGCAGCCACTTCCGAAAATATTACAACCAAAACTGCACCCAAGAGCAAAAAAGCAGTATTTCAGATCATTTTTCTCGCGGAAAATACCGAAAGCGCGTGGCTGCCTCGTGCCCGCGGGGATCTCCGAAAGGCCAAAGCGGCCGGAGTTAACAAAAGGGCATGGTGGCGTGCTCACACACCCAATAAAGCAAAATTTCCACATATGTGAAAAGGCTTAGTGAAAGTAGACATATCAGCAGCAAAATCAGGAAATGTAAATTCTATCTGTTTTCACTAAGGCGGAAAGGGACACTGAAATAGCCCAAATCAGGGTGCATTTCAGGGGCTCTGAATTCATCTTGAATCAGCGCTGCGGAAATGCCGCCTGAAAGACCAACTTTCCCTTTCTGTGAAATCAGATCACTTTGTGCAAAATCACCTTGCTTTGTTCAAAATTACCTTGTTTTGTTCGAAATTCCTTTATTCTCCTTTGTCCACCACAAAGGAAAAGTTGCTCTTTCAGGAGCCATTTCCCGGTGGGCTGATTCAAGCTAAATTGAGAGCTCCTGAAATGCACTCTGATTTGTGCTATTTCAGTGTCCCTTTTGGTGCTCGCAGATATTGAAAGAATTATCTGGCTGGAAAATGGCCACTGATTCTTCTCCTTTCAGAACACCTTTTCACATATGTGGATATTTTGCTTTATTGGGTGTGTCAAGGACGCGCTGGCCCAAATTGGCAAAGGACAAGCGGTTGTCCGCTAAGGCTCCAACCATTTAGTTTTCGTTTAGACTGGGACTTAAATTAAACGGAAACGGTAAGTAAATGTTTATAAACCATTTACAGCTATTTGCGGAACATAAGGCGCGGATCAATTTTTTATCAAAAAGGGTTGTTTTCACTGCTACCCCGATATCTTGCTCAGTTCTTTACCTGGAGCCCTGGAACCATTTTCAATCGATCTCTGGGGGTATTTTACAGTGCTTAGGCCGGTTCTCAAGTTTCTCTTTCCCGCTGGTGGATTTGTAAGCAAATGCCATGGACTTCCACCTGCTGACCCTGCTTAAAGGGGAATTCACGTGAGGATGCCCTGGCCTTTTGCCTGTGGGTGCATGAGTGTCCCATAAAGTGCATAGTGTAGCCTTTCGGGCAATATACCTTCCTGCCATAGCACAGGTACCACGATCAAATGAACGAATTTATTGATGTGCTTGTTGACATGTTTCTCGGGGCAGAATTGCAACATAAAGTACCCGGCGCACTTGGAAAGACATATATGAACATAGAGACAAATATTCAGCACCCCCCGACAGATCCTTCCTTTGAAGCAAGGGTAGCAAGGTAAATTTTGATCATCTACCTTACTCAGCCATCACTGGATAAGAGAACTGATTTGAGCAGACGGCGCACTCTGGAACATTCATTGAAGATGTCTAGTGGAGGACTCACAGCATTTGAGGCAGAATTGAATGCATTGGAGGGGCAGCAGTGAAAATGATCAAAGTGGCCATTTTTAGAAAAGAAATGATCCGCGCCTTATGTTCCGCAAATAGCTGTAAACTGTTTATAAAGGGTTGTTTTTGGGAGCCACAGATGTAAAGTAGGTTGGTGCCACGAGCCGCGGAATTGATACCCAGCCTTAATCCACGTCTTCGTTAGCAAGGCTTTCATCATTGCCTCAGCCTTTATGCAGCCCCAGTCTGGCCAACAATGAGCAGTTCCCGCATATAATCAGGGCAAGGGAAGGGTTTCCCACGGTTGAACCTACTGTCAAAGTATGTCCTGTTCCCTCGTTAATTCTGCTTGTGAACAGGACTCAGGTCTATCATTTTGAGAGAGCCAAGCACGAGCGAACAGTTCCCGGTATTCAATTAGTATGTGTTTGGAAGGGAACCCCATGATGTGTTCCTCTTCACGGCTCCTCCGAAGAAATTGACTGAGTGTAGACACTGCTGGTTAGTATGTACTACAAGAGATCTGAATGTTCATGCATGGACTGCTTTGAATGTGAGATGAAGTTCACCCATCTGGCAATACCTGCCGAGGGGTTTCGCTGATGGGACGGGATGCCGCATATAGTGTGCCGCATCTCAACAAATGCGCGCCATCCGGCAAAGGTGTGCCGCAATTTGAGCCCATGCACAACATTTGTGGGATAGTTACTGCCTGATCTGTCTAGATCTGGCTGCTTCCGAGCTCAACCTCTTCTTCACTACTCAGCTGAGAACAGGTCCAGAAAAAATAACCGTTTAATCGTTTGTTTATTGTTTATTTATTGTTTAATGGCTCGGTAAATTAAAGGAAAATAAATACGGTTTTATCCGTTTAAAACGTTTATAAACGAGAATAGTTGGAGCCTTATTGTCCGCCGTGTGCGGACTGGGCGGGCTGTGCTGATTTTTATCAAAGATCGGTATCAAACAGATCACTCGGGTGCAGAGCCAAGTGACTTGGCTCATCTGGTAAGGATAATGAGCCTAAATCCAAACCATAATTTGACCATAATGCATAATAGTTCATCAAACCCGGTGTGTCTGTAATTCTCAAAGAAGGAATCTTCAAATAGTTTTTAAGGTTTGGAAGGTCCAAGGGCCCAGAAGCAAAGCAGACTTGAGACACCCTGAAATATTTCATCCTTGCAACCTAGTCAGGCTCCATCCTGAAGGATGAAATTCAAGTGGCTCCAAAGATGGAAAACCTAATACAGATGTCCCCTGTGTTTTGATGGTTTGAACATCATCACATGTGCACAGCAGAAGAGATGAACACTAGCCAATGAGAGGAAAAGTTGCCAAGCCTTCCGAGTATAAAGCCCCAGTCATTTCGAGATGCTCTGACCTCACCAACATGCCTCATCAACCAACGGTAACTAAACTTCGTTTGAACAACATCTCAAAGTGTGTGGCTATCACGGCCAACACATTTAATGTCCTTGTGAACATGCTCAAGATCTCTGGCCTCGAGGCTATTTCCAATACCATCCAGTCGCTTTTAAAATTGTTGCAGGTACATTTCCACTGAATTCATAGTGAAACAGCTCTGAGTTAGTGTCATAGACTATCAAACAAGAAAAAAATGAGTGTGCTGAGTTGATGGAGCACACTCATGAGTTACTCAATGCAATTATTGCTGTTTATATCAAGTCCGACACCGGTGCCGAATTGCCACCAAGCACATTGAATCAAATTGTAAAATTCACCGAGTACTTCTATACCCTAACCCCATCTACATTTCTGACTTCTGGATTGAGAACCCTCCACAAAATTCATACCTATGTTGAGGCTCACCAAAGTGGCAGCAAAGTCAAGAAATTTTTCCGCCAGGGAGAACTGGCTGCTCTACTCAAGGATTGCAAGGCAGGATTGCAGCTGGGGTTTGATTTCTTTAATGTAAGTACAGTACTCACATTCAAACTGTATGGCCACTGACACTGCCAAAGATCAAAACTGTGGACATCATGACCAATGTGAGGGAGATGCAGGACCAGGCTCAGCTCAGACACCAGGAGATACTCGACATCCTTGACACAATGTCTAGTTCAGATTCAGCATCCTCTGTATGTGAGCAGAGTCTTCGAGAGTATCAGGACTAACAGCCCCGCAGACTAGCAAGATGTACTCTGGCTCATATGCAAGGTACTTAGTTGTAATCACACTGTTTCTTCATTGAACTTATAAATACTGCAGTTCCAACTCCATCTCAATGCTACCAGCAGAGCCAAAATTATTCCATGGTCGTGACTTGGAGCTTGCCGATATCCTTAGGCTTTTTAGACAGGGGACTCCAAGAATTGCTATTTTGGGTGCAGGTGGCATGGGGAAGACCAGTCTAGCAAGGATTGTAGTGCACCACGAGGAGATAACCACCAAGTACCATGGGAATCGGTTCTTTGTTACCTGTGACACTGCATCAAGCAAACCAGAACTTGCAGGTCTTATTGGAGCACACCTTGGACTGAAACCTGGCAAAGACCTCACTCGAGCGGTCTTCCAGCACTTTTCCATGGGTCCACCCACTTTGTTGATTTTGGATAACCTCGAAACGGTGTGGGAGCCAACCAAATCCCGCAAGGAGATTGAAGAGTTCCTCTCTCTTCTTACGGGCATAAACAGTTTAGCTTTGGTGGTTTGTGAACTCCCCCTTTTCTTCTTGATCTCACTCATGAAGCCTCAGATCACAATGCGCGGAGCAGAAAGACCATCCAAAGTACAGTGGACCCGGCCATTTTTACCGCCCCTGCTGCCTTTGGCACAGGATGCTGCCCGAAAGATGTTCATAGACATTGCTGATGACAAGTATTCCCTGGAAGAAGTGGACCAGGTCCTGTCCCTCACAGACAACATGCCACTTTCAATCAGCCTCCTGGCCCATCTGGTGGATGTGGAAGGCTGCCCAGAGATACTCTCTCGCTGGGAGACAGAGAAAACTTCCCTCATCTCTGAAGGCTATGACAAAAGATCCAATCTGGAACTATCTATTTCACTCTCACTCTCAAGCCCCAGAATTACCTCCATGCCCAATTCCCGGGACCTATTGGCCTTGTTGTCTATGCTCCCAGATGGACTTTCAGATGTGGAGCTCAAGCAGACCAACTTTCCAATCCAGGATATCCTTGGTTGTAGAGCTGCTTTGCTGTGTACTGCTTTGGCATACACTGATGACCACAAACGCTTGAAGGCCTTGGTGCCTATCAGGGAATACATGGGAAGACTGTTCCCTCCAACAGACCAGATGATACAACCACTTCTGAAGCATTTTCATGAACTCCTGAAATCATACTCAGCAGCTTTTGGCACGACATCTGCGACGGTCCCCATCAACCGGATAACATCAAATTATACAAACATCCAGAATATTCTCCAAACTAGCCTACGGAGGGAATATCACAATGTTGTGGATGTTATTTACTGCACATGTGATTTTAATCACTTCAGTCGGCGTACTGGACATGGAACCACTACTCTTCTGACAGAGATCACCGCCCTGCTTCCATCGTCAGGAGACCATCGATTGAAAGCATATCTAATCACTGAAGTGGTCCATTCATCGCAAAATCATTTGATCTCCCATTCGAAGTCATTGATAGCCGAAGCCTTGAACCACTTCAAGTACTTTGATGACCCTGATCTTGAGGGTGTGTTCTCTGTTCAACATTCATGCACTGGGCTGAAAAAAGATTGCCAGCCAAATTTCACGATATTCTAGGATGGTACTACTTTGCGCACAACCACATTTCCACAGCTGTACAGCATGGCCAGTATGCCCTCTCCTTGGCACAGTCAAATGGAAGTTGCGGGAGGCAATGTGATGCACTTATAACCCTTGGACGAATTGAAACATTTGCCGGTGACCATGCTGCTGGTCGAGCCCTTGCACGTCAGGCACAGACACTTGCCAAAATCTCTGGGGACATGTACAGAGAGACACGTGGGCTATATGACGAGGCCCGTTGCTTGATGTCACTGGGTGAATATCCGGAATGCATGGCCCTGACCATCAGGGGAAGAACAATTCTGGATCTATGTGGTCTGTCTCATGGGCAGCTCAACTATGCATTGCTGGAAATTCAGAGCGAGGTTCACAAGTTCAAATCAGAATATGTTGAGGCACATAACATCCAGAATCAGATTCTCCAACAAACAGCTAATGATAATTACCAGCAAGGGGTCTCACTGATCAATATTGCTGAAATTGAGGTGTTGATGGGGGTTTCAAAGACCGAGATACAAAAGAAGATTCAGGTATCACAGGTCATTTTCAGAGCAAGCAGAAATGCAATGATGACTATTGCATGTGATGCTACTCAGGCGGATCTCAACCTCAGAGAGGGGGATAGGTCGAGCACATTATTTTGTAAATGCCTTCAACTTGGGTGGGGGAAGTCATCTGAGGCAGTGAGCTACTGCCTGGAGAAACTTGCAGATATCAATCGCTGGGAGGGATGTTATCATCCAACCTCTTGGCCTGCTGTTTTTCTTGCAAATTCTCTCAAGGCAAAAGAGAGGCTAGGAACCTACAAGGGATTACAATTTTTAGGTGATGTTTTCCTTAGGGAGAATGATGAAGCCACAGCTATCTCTCTGTTCACCTTGGCCTTAGAGGGGTTTACCCAGATGGATGTCCACTGCAGCAGAGCAGAGTGCATGACCCGACTTGGGGATATATCCAAGAAGCATGGTGATTTACTGAAGGCACTTGAGCTCTGTGAAACAGCACAGCCCCTGTTTGAGCGCTCGTCTCAGGCCAAGCGGGTTCAAGATATTGATGGGAGGCTGGCTGGGATAGGTGAGGATGTGAGGAAACAGTATAGAAGCGACCTGGCTCGACTCACAGAACTCAATGCTCCTGCTGGAAAGGTGGAGGAGGCTGATGGGGATTTATATGACAGTGAGTTGGAAGAAGAAGAGGCTGTGTTGGTGGTGGTATGAGCACTTGCAATGATTATGTAGTTGTTTCCATTCTGTTATTTGTGTACTTATTTATGCAAGCATGCTTGCTGAGTTGGAGAATTTAAATTTATTTATTTATTTTTACCTCCGAAAACTTACAGCTAAGTGAGCTGCCTTAGCCAATCACAACACTGGGAACAAGGTACAAAATCAGGGGGCTGTATATTGCCAGGATATCCTCAGTATATTTCCAATGTCCTTGGGATATACCAAGAATATACGGCCCCAGTACATGCTCCTTATATTTCATGAACATACTTCCAATATACAGGCTCCGTATATGCTCAGTATATTGGCCAATATACACCCAACATACTCACAATATATGGAGCTGTAACCGTAGCACTGGCAGCCGGTTGAGTTATTAACAAGTGGTCATCTAGCAGCTAACCATTGGTGGCTGTGCCAGACTCAACAGTACGGACCGTACCTATGGTAAGAGAAACTAGAAAGGGGTTCTACCGCTACGCAGATGTTGGTGGTAGGTGTTATATGTGAGCCCGAAACTCATTCTCTCCAAGAGTGTAGATACATGTAGAATATTCTAGCTACTACTGTGTAGTATATAAGGTAGCCACTGGTGCCTACAGCCCCAGTGGATTGTAACCCAGTGTCATGATTCGGGCAAAAGCAGCACTGCTTTTCCTTTTTTGGAATAACCCGGACGCTTCCAGCTTATTCCCTACCGTGGATAGGATAACCCGGGATCGATGTATTGGATAAACCCGGATCGACATATAGGATAACCCGGATCGACATATAGGATAACCCGGGATCGACAGATAGGATGACCGGGATCGACAGATAGGATTCCCTGGTTCATCACCACATCACAACCCCTTTTCGCCGCCAAGACTCTACCCCTGGCTTCAATTGCCAATGGGTTGAATTGACTCCTTTGTGTTGCCATGGATTATTTGTCACACTGGTTTCAATTGCCAATGGGTTATATTGACTCCTTTGCGTCGCCAAGGATCATGCTTCACCTTGGTTTCATTTGTTAATGTTTTATATTGACTTCTTTGTGTCGCTAGGGATCGTGCCCTAGCTCCACATGACGCCTCGACATACCCCTTTATGTACATTGCCAATCGGTGTCAGGACTATAGTTGTTCCTGTGATCGGACCCCTTTATTATACAGTATATAAGTAGTGGTAGAATCTCCTTGTACAGTAGATTCTACCTCGTCTATACTCCGGCCTTACTTTGGCCTTGACTGGACTTGTGTGTGACTTAAGCTCGTCTTGCTTCTGTCTCTCTCGTTGCCTCTGGTTCTGCGTTCTATCCTGGTCTTCGTCGTTGACTCGTTGGCAACCCTTGGCTCCTATCTTTAACCCCTGACCTCTACGATTGGTTGCCACGGCCTAAGGGCTTAGTGGTTCGGTATCGGAACATGTCCTCACCACTCGCGTCCATACGGATTAGCGAGGCAGAACCTCGGGATGTTATCCGGCAGAGGGCTGCATGGGCAGAAGGCATAGCGCCCATCATCGAACACGACACCACGACATCCTGGAACACTCGTATTTTCGGTCTGGAGTTATATGTGTCCGAGAACACTCAAATCGGACACTTCCTGCCTTCGGATCTCTCCTGTTGAACAAACCCTGGAATAACCCGGTCAGACGAGTACATGCGGTGACTATGGACCGGGTTCTTCCTGCGTGACATGCTGGTCACGCATCGTTCGGGCTCTTCCCACGGTTCAACTTGTACGGATCCTTGGCAGGCGGTCACCCGCTATCGAGACGGTGACGGATTCCCCTCAACACCCGCGCTGGGACGATGGCTGTGTTTGGCTCCGCGGCAGTCAGGCCAACCTAAAGTGCTGTCGCTGACACCCAGACCTAACAGTCGAGTGAACCAAGCTTACAGATCAGCCCAAATCACAACACGGCGGGCTGGACAGAACGGAACCGGAGTCCGGAGTCGGAGCTGGTGAAAGATGAAAGGCGGACTGGATGACACTACGCCACAGAGGGGATAATCGGGCGAATATTACTGCAGGATATCATCAGAGGGAGAGATATGATAGAAGCGGAGTGACGGAGCGGAACAACCAGACTACCTCACGAGGAACAGGGTGAAGCAATGTTTATCATAAAACTGAAGTACAGGAGGATGTAGGATGATTAAATACTAGAGCTCCTTATTGTAATAAGTAAAGGAGATATGTTAGAAACCATGCGGACATAACAATAAAGGTAAGTCCGAAAGGGGAGGAAGAAGTCAGGTGACAAAAGGAACAATGTTGAAACAATAAGTAAGAAGTCGGAGAACATAGGATAATAAGGAATGTGTGGGATGGCGTCTTGCCATGGGGTCAGATGGTGGGAGTTCGTTCCGATGTTTTGTCAGAGCTCCGATCGTTCCAATACTCTGGCAGTCCGATCGCGCTCCGTTGTCTCAGCGCGCATCGGAGCGGGAGGGACTGATCAGAGTGATTCGTCGGAGGTCATGGTGCATGGATATAACTGTAGGACTTCATGCAGACAAGATATAAGATAATGAGTGTCCACGGTTAAAGCCTCCTATGGTCGAGCTACCTCTCGCGGTAACAGCTGTAACTTCGGCGGCCAGTCTAACTGTTGATAGGAGATCGCCTGATAGCTAACCGTTAGAGATAAACAAGCCTTGAAAGTGGTCTACCACTGCCCCAATGCGGTAAGACATTCAAGAAGTCCTCATGAGATAAAAGAGATAGATAGTGGCCTACAGTGGGGACTTCCAGCGGTCAGCGGCTGATCAATTTCACAAGTAACCGCTAACTGTCGGGGCTTCTTGGCCTAGGCCACGATATGATATTCACAGGCCAGTGGTTGGCAACCAAAACTACCCACAGTTCGGAATACTCCAACTGCTATTGGACCGCCAACCGCCAACTCACATGGTTCATCAATCACGACCTATCACACCATTCCGAACTCATTCCGAATATTTCCTTTCAGCCTATGCAGTTTGTATAAATACAGTAGAGTTACACCAATGTACCCCAGTGAATACAGCCCCGCTGTTAAAAGATAAGAGAAGAATCAGATTTTGTTGGAAAGCAATCAGATCGGTGAGTTAGTACGTTCCGCGAAGTACAACCTTTAGGGCTACTCTGGCAGCAGATTTAGATTTGGATTTGATGCAGCTCTCGTCAGGTCTCACGCAGTCGGACTCAAGTGCCCGGAGTGCCAGCTCATTGCCCTCTTGGCACTGTCCCGCCCAAGTCCCGCTACCGCCCGCCCTCCCTGGTGTGTCTGCAATGACACTCTGGGGCATTTTCACAACACACCAACTGTGCAGGAATATAAGGGATGCTTAATTACCAATGCTTCATGAAACCCGCTCATTTGAACGAGAAATCTTGCCTTCATAAAGTAGGCTCATCATCGCGACCTATGAGCAATGTTTGCGCCAGACGATGTCTGGCACTTTGACGGATTCCCTGATGCATGATGCCACGTACTTTATCGCGGAAATCTAAATCCAAATCCGATCAAATCCAATCCAAATCTGCTGCCAGAGTAGCTCTTAAGACCATTGTAGGTGCAGAGGATTAAGCCAGTCCTGCTGCCCATGGAAAGCATCTGTTCTACGGTTCCAGCCATTGATTGAGCTTTGCTCTGTCAACTACAAAAGGTTTTGTAGATGGAAAGTTTGAACTGGGGTAATGTTGCCCAAGTACTTCCAAGTGGTTAGTAAAATTCACAATATAGACTACTGTAGGTATTTCAAGTATGTAAGAGTCCGAGTATCTATTTATTGGGTTCAGGTAGGTGACAACGGTGAGAACTTGGCTTGGGGACGGCTTGGGAAATGGCAGAAGAATATGTGTTAGTACTTCGAGAACAATTGAACACTTGAGTGACACTTACTTGGATACCGGTGTATTCCAAACAAGATCCGTGGTGTGGGTTAATTCATTGAAGGGTTTTAACGTGTAATTCAGCAGCAGATGATGTAATCAGACAGGTGTAATCTTTGCTTGATGCGCTTCAGGTGTGCTTCAGGGTAATTCTAGCTTGTTTTCAAAGATCAGTAAGTGCTTTATTACAATCTACACTGGTTGGAAGATTTAAGTTTTTCAGAAGAATTTTTGGTGAAAAATGTCGTTTGTTTTTCAGACATTTTTCACTGAAAAAGTAGCTGAAAAATTTCAAAAATTTTCATCATTTCTTGAGCCTAAGGTGAAAAATTTAAAAGAAAGTTTGAAAGTGGTGAAAAAAGTTTTAAATTTTTCACCACTATTTTCAGTGAAAATGTCTGAAAAACAAACAACCCTTTTCACTGAAAATTCTACTGAAAAACTTGAATTTCCCAACCAGTGCTAATGCTACACTTAGAGTGCTTAAGACAAATAAGTTGTCTTTGGCAGAGAGCTCTGAAGGGGGAGACTTGATTTCATTGCAAAATTCAGGTGTCCTTATATACTATTCTACAATTTCCTTTTCAGGACATCGGATCAATTTCTAACTACGCGGCTGTACTGTGCTTTTACTGCTGCCCATGCATTCCTGTATTTAATCTACTGTGCCTACTGTGCTTTACTGTGTTTACCCAACTTCCTTCTTCCAGTGAGTTCTACTTTGCTTTTACCCTGTGTACCGGGGATTATTGATCGTGTTGATTGATCGGCAAATGCGGCCCGGTCGGCCCGAAGATCTCTCCTAATTCGGAAGTGACTCTTTTTAGCTTGGTTTTTAATGTTCTGACTACCATTCAAATGGGAGTCTGACATCCGCGGGGAACATATTTCAACCGTCCCCAGTTGACTCTTCTTTTTCTTTTTCCCCATGTCAGTCAGGTCATTCAAGAATATTTTTACAGCATTATGCGGGAACATAGCTGCATTTGTTTGGCTTTTGTCAAGAAATGGTACGTGTCAAAAAAATGTAGTTCGTGATCAGTGAATATAGGTGTGAATCTTTTTCAACAGGGTCACCAAGCACTCGTGCTTGGATCGATAAATGTTGCAGCGATCCATTTCGACAACTGCCAACAACCTTTTGCTGTGTTTGATCCATTCCACAAACACTTTCTTTCCAAACTCTCCTTTAATATCTCCCAGTTCCCATTCACCACTGAGTGGATGGGATGGTGGAGTCAAAATGAGGAATGATGTTGTATGTGGAAATTCCTTCAAAGTGGGAGAAGACTGACCAAACACCATGCTATAGTGCACTGTGATTTCCTGGCGTTCATCGTTCAACTCTACCTCGTCAGCGCTTTCTTGGTCTGAGATATAAAGCGGTGTAAGCTATCGCTTTGTGATACGCTCCCTCCGTGGCTGAAAACGGCAAACACGCACCACGGAACACGCGCGGAAAATGGGGAGCAAAATTGCGAACATGGCCTGACCTCGAATTGAACGAGGGTCTCGTATTTGTAGATTATGGGTCACTGTGGCCTTTCACACTCTAAATGTGCGTGTTACCAGTTACGCCACCAGGTCTACACCACAAACGCCCATGAATCGACAATCGACCCACGGTTGACTCTCTCCGCGACAAAAATACACACTACGCAGCGTGGGAAAAAGCCACCTGGACTTGCAAACACGGCCTGACTTCGAATCGAACGAGGGTCTCACATTTAACTGATTATGTGTCGCCCTCGTACAGTAAATGCGCGCGTTACAAGTTACACCACCAGGTCTACCACTGCAAATTTCCCGAAATCACCATGGCCCTCACGAAAACTAACAATCGACACGACGCATACGGAGGACCACAGTTCGATTTCAACTCGCTTCTGGCTATCGGACCATGGATACCGGAGTGCATGACCACCCACACACGGAGTACGGAAATCACTGCCACGGACGGAGGACACACATATTGAAGCTACGGAAGGAGGTACGAGCTACGGAGTACGGAAATTGGGCGCCACGGGCAGCAATGTTACAGTCCGTGAGCTAGGTATCTCCTTCAAGCGCACGGGAAAAAATGGAGATCCCCGCTGCGAGGCGAGGAGGGCAGTGTCGAAAGGAGTCCGTGGGGTGATCTCACTCCTCGATTCGCCTCCACACTTCTTAAATATCTTTCGCGACAACAGCTGCAGTCACTAGGTGTTTCCGTTCTCAAGGACATCCCTTCGGCTGTTTTCACCCAGCTTCTGGCATGTGCCCCCGTGCTATCCTTCGACCATACCTACCTCGATGAAGCTCTTGGAGACACAGTCATCTTCTAGTACATCTAAATTACATTTGCCGTCCATCAATTCATTAGCTCTCGATTCCTTGACCACCGGCGTCTCGGAGTTGTTATGCCACCCACGATACACCTTGCTCATAGGGAACCTGACCCGCTTGTCTATCCAACTGGAGCGTCAGGGGCCCACCATGAACATGATTTGGACCACGGCTCCGAGGCTTCGATATCTTCGCCTTGACTGCTTAGTCTGCACTGGTGAGTCCTCTTTCGCAGTGCATGCCACTTCGCTTACTAGCATTTCAAGCTCAGTCGTGTCCCCTGCTGCACGATTGATTCCTGCGTTTCCGTCACTGTCCTACTTGGAACTCATACTACATCATCTTCACCGCAACACGGCCGGCTTCATTGGCACCATTTCGGAGATCCTGGGTTCCATGTCGACTTGAGTCCCTTTGCAAGAGCTGATTGTGACCTATAATCATATCACGCAGTACCACCCACCAGACAGGCCCTTCGCAATTACCCTCAGGGCTTTGGAGACATGTTTTCGATTGCGCTTAGGAGGGAAAAATGCAATGGCTGGCCGCGCGTTCGATGGAGGGCAGCTCTGTTGCAGGAGGATTTCGACGAATTCGCTAATTTCGTACGACTAACAATGCTACAAATGAATCAACTCGGTAAGCTTAGATTCGAACGGTTCGAGTCAACCTCGGAGGGTTCAAAAGGGTGAGTGAAGCCAATTGTTCGTTAGCCACGGGCGCTCATTCCATTTGATCGCTTGCTCGACAGAGCATTTAATTCGGCACATCTTCCTCTCTAACATCCTCGAACACCTTGGTGTACGGACGTCGGAGTTCGAGTGGTGCTTGTGGAATGGTTCCGTAGTTTCTTGGTCTCTCAATGTATGCATATATTTTCTTGCGACTAACTTCGGGGATGTTGCTGGCAAGTTTCATTAAACCTTGTTAAATATGCACAGGGAACCAATTTTGGTTGAACTTTAAGGTGGGAGCATTATCTCGGTACATTTTGAGGTGAACGGAAACCCCAAGGTGCTTGCTGTTTTGGGACGACTAGGACCCATTTCGTCGCCCCATCAGTCCCTTTTCTCTATTCCTCAGCATTCGCACAACATATACTACGTCATCTCGTTCCCCATGGCTTGATTCATTTTTACACCATAACAGCCAAATCTGCTAGACTCTTCGGAGGATATGTTCTGTCAATTCTCTACAGACGATTTAAATAACGGGCAGTTCCGTGGTGAGTGTTCAAGTGGAAATAGATGTCGAGGACGCCCGCAGTTAATTACCGTCGCCGACTAGTCAATCGGACTTTTACTCGGTGCTCCCGTTTAAATTTGGCTGCGCTCGGAACAGGACCTAACAATACACGTCTATCCACTTACAACGAACCGAGGTACTACAAGACTACGAACTGACTATAACTCTGCTCCGCCCTCATCGACCTTAGCTGCCCCATTTCAATGGTCGAAAGCGGCTCCGAAGGGCCAAAGAAGCTCGACCGCGTCTGCCTTGCTTGGTGCTTGATCGAGTCTTCCGTGCGCCTGCTGTCCTCCATCTCCCGATGTACTTCACGAACATTTAAAATCATACGATTCCCGAGGCAGCATGAGAGCGCGACGGAGAACGCGATGGGGATTTCGAGGAGGTTGGGCTTTCAATTGCAGGCTCGATTAGCTTGAGAATGCAAATGGTTGTGCAACACACGTACGGAAGCGCTGACCCAAACGAGCATGTTCGTGAAATATGTTGCGAACATCCTAGTGCAACGTCAGAACACTGCGAGGAAGGAGCGTTCCCATGAAACGTACACAAGGAAGTAGAGAACGGAATCCCGAATAAGGATGGCGACGAGATGCCTGCCGGATTGGAACGCCGAGCCCGAAGCTCGGAACGTTTGGAATCCTCGGAAGAGTGCCAGCCCGCACAAGAGGCTCTCAAACACGATGATTGGCACCCAGAACGCGAAAAAATAGCTCGGCACGCCGAAGGGCACGCAAAATGTTGTGCCCGGCAGGGGATGTGCGGTAGCTGGGATGAACTTGGATTAATACTGGTTTTTATACTCTGTGAGAGAGATGGGTACGGACCTGTGATCCCTCGGAGGACCGTCCCCATTATCGCGGCAGACGAGGCCGACGAGATGATGAAGGTGGCTACCATGAGCGCCAGAACCTTCTTGTTTAGAAAATACAGGGCGTAAAGACGCATTTGTAATATTACTAGAGATCTGAATCAGAACAGCAACAGTGAGCCAAGAGACTGCCGAGCACCTTCTGCTATCATACATGCTAATAGGCCAGTCCAACCTTGCCAGTGAAAGAAACGGAGACCTGGAACGAAGATAGCCCTGGTCGGCTGCCGACGTGAAACGATGAAAGGGCAGGACGTACAACTACACGGGAAAGGAGTGCAGGCATGAATAAGCGCATAAGAGTGGGAAAAGATCGGCCAACGCACAACTATCCGGTCCTGGTCAGTACAGCGCCAAGGAGGGTAATACAAAGGACTCACCGCATCAGTGAGCGTAGGGCTGAAGAGAGCTAAAGCGGGCTGTAAGCATCAGCCACCTCGGGGTCACCGGAGACGAACCGTAGTTATTGACGCTGTGCGGCGCCGACGTTAGTCAGAGCGGATTTGCGGTGCGACAACGTTGAAACGCACATAACCGAAAGCAGGGTGTAGTAGCGATTCTGCGTTGGTTGGTTGATTTAGGTAGAGGCCGCGGGCAAGAGGAAAGTTACGCACAATTACGAATAAAGCCTTCCCCATAGACCACGAGCTCTTCTGCGCAGAGGAGTCAATTATGTATGAGTGCGGGACGGCGTTGGTTGAATTTACCCAGATCAACTCGACCTGGGACACGTCAGTGAAAATTCAATGAGCGGAAAGCGTATCGGGCACCTCTTCATCCAGTGTGATGACTGTCCGCCGCCGTGTGAGTGCCACTGATATATGTGAAGCGGGGGACGAAACGAACGATGGTCGAAAATTATTATCGCGCTGGAAGCCACTAAAGAAAGTAGCGCAAAAGTCAATCCACGATGAACAAGTCAAAGGTACATGCAACGCACATTGCGCAAAACGCGTCGCCTGAATGTCATGAAGGGCAGTGAAGATTAAGTTGGCAAGCGCCATGGCAAGGGCCGACGAGACTTCAGCTTGAACACCGCTGGAGATGAAGGAGCGGAAGTGGGCGCAGGTGGATGTCAGCGGTCCTATAAGTAAAAGGCCAAGGTTCTCATGCCATAAGCATTAATATGCGCTCACGCCCTGAGCCGCAAAGATGCGAAGACAGCCGGCATGATTGAGGGGCTCTATAATCGGAGGAGTCGCAAAGAAGATCGGTTTTGTCCGTATGCGGACTCGGTAATTAAAAGCATCCGCAGACAATTGCCCAATTCGGGGAGTCGGCGACGGTGGGCACAGCATGAGGTGCAGAGGATATGGAGGACGCGCAGGCGTTGGAGGGTGCAGAGGAGTCTCAGGAGATAAAAATGTTGACGACAGGTCAGATTGCCCTGGACGCGACATAACAGACGCCCGGAATGCTGTAGATTAAGAAGTCTCGTATGTTCGAGAATCGGACCTGGCGCGGCAACAACGGCCTCTTTGAACCACGTGGCTAGTGGCGGCCGGAGTGCGAGTGAGTTTTTCGTCGGCTCCCTCCGCCCCCTTTTAGTTCCGAAAGGTCAAGCTTGCCTGCCACTCGCCCACATGCTACGCAGGTGAAGACCGACTAGGTAGTATTGACGTCGTAGCCAGTCTAATTTTTCGGGGCGCTCCCCGAAGCCATCTGTGCTTTTCTCGTGCAAGCTTCCTTGGAGTATAAATTTGGTCCCGAGCAAGCAAGCGCGCGTAAACGAGCGGCGTCGTTGGTGGGCCGTTGATTTCGCTGTGCGGATACGCCGTTCCACCGACGTCGCCGTGTCAAGGGATGATTGCTTGGTTCGCGATGCACAGGTGCGATTTTCAGCAATGGTGGAACGTTTAAGGGCCTCCAGGTTTAGAATTCGAAGACATATTGCTCCACCGCGGCTCTCCGACAGAAAGTACTTACATGACGTTCCTGACAGTCTTGTACACATGGGTTTCGAGGTCATACAGACTGCCTTTCCAATTCAAAGACTACGGAGCGAAGATTTATGGCCGGGTTGAAGGCCTCCGAATTCATGGTGATGGTGGTCAGAGTCAAGGGTTGGTATCACGTGTACACGTGTCTGTCACGTGCCGCATTCACGTCCGGGCGCAAGACCAAGCCACGCCAAACAAAGGGCAAATCGTTCTGGGAACCTGAGAAGCCAATCGAGGAGGAGGTGGTAGATGTACTTATAGCACAGACTACTTCAAACTGGTACCTCGTTTGTTGTGAGGGCGTGATGGGTCTCGCCTCTTGCACAACACTGAACAAGGTTTCTTATCCTCCAGAGTCCAGCGGCAATAAACTTCATCAGGAAAAGCCCCTCGGGCCGTAGTACGCCGGTTGATTAGATAGCGCTACAAGGATCTCTACGCCAAGCTATAACAGCTACAGAGGATTTGTAGGCTACATATTCCTGCACCTCTGGCTAGTCTCTTATAAACAGACGCTACAACCAAAAATTCGTACCTCGTTTGTTGTAGATGTTTCCGTCCATTGGGCTCTATGAGTAGTCTCTTCTAAACAGACGCTACAAAACAATAAACTCGTACCTCGTAATGTTGTAGTCTGTCGGAGCAATTGCCGCCTGAGATTTCCAGCAGAATCGTCGCGAGACCGAGCATCGAAGACGAGCAAAGGAGCGAGCAATGGGTGATTATTTCGCGAGGCTCTCAAAATATAAAAGAAAAGATCCGCGCCTTCGGTGCTGTCGTTGGCCGTAAACAACAAAATTTAACCTGATTTAACAGGATTTAACCCGGCCGATAAGAATCCAACGATCGGCAATGTCGAATGATGCTCGGCGTTTTCCGGATCTGTCTTCTTTCCATCGTGACGACAGTTTTCATTGTAGTAAGCAAAACTCATCCGTCTCTCCTTGGGGTGTACTCCGAGTCCAGAATTGCACTTCTTGAAGAACCAATTAAACGTTATAGGCTACCCGCGGTCAACCGGCCGCGGCGGTGGTTTAAACCCGAACGCTGCCCTTCCTCTCCCGTCTGGTCCACGGATCCAATGGCCAGTGGATTTGAAGCTTGATCCACCGTGTCTGCGAAACTGATTCTGCTTGTCAAAGCCTGTTCTAATCATATTTTGTACAGCCTGAGCGGCTCTGAGGATATCGATAGCTCTACTGATATGGTGAGAGCGCCAGTGTCTTCCTGATTTATTCAGAGGGGGCGCATAGCGTCCCAACTCGTTTTCAACGCCAAGTGGAGCTCACTGAAGGTCTCCAAATTTCAATCCGTGCCTGGACAGTGATGATTTTTGCGGTGTCCTGTTTTGACAGTTTCCAGATGCTGTTGAATGCGCACGGGCCGACTTGTCAAGGCTGAGGCTCTTCCTTGAAGCGGACCGCTTAGGCTTCTCATTGCCCTTTCCCTCCCTCCACGTTCGTTCATGCTGCACCTCGCTCTATGTTGAACGAAGCCCAGATTCAAACGCAACTGTCAGTACTATCCTTCGATTAAGAGCAGAGTATCGAGCCTTACATCCAACAGGAATTCTAACTATTATTTTAGTCTCATATCTTTCAGCGAGTCTCCGTCCATATCTACTTCTATGCAGTGCTCATGCGTGCATCAGCGATTCTCTTTTACGACTACTTCTTGACCCTCGACTGGGAAATCTCTCGATATTGGGGATCCCGAATCACATGGCCAAGTATTTTGTTTTTCGCGAATCGATATGGCACAATCTTAGGTGTGCAGCCAGAGATGCTGCGTCCTTCGACGGGAGGCCTCACTCGAACTTTAGGGAACGTGCCGGTCGTTATCCAGTATTTCTGGACCCAAAACAGCACCCCCGAGAAGACCATGGTTAGTGTGGACCCCAATGCACTGATCTTGGTGCTGAATTGCACCGTGTAGATGTCTGGTCAAGTCCGCTTGCAAGTGTGTCCACGGTCACTAACAGTTTTAAAGATGTCAACATCTGGAATCCTACCACCAATACTTCATCATTGTGACTCAAGTAATGGTCGCAGGTGCGTTTCGTTCATCCTCGGCAATAAGCACGATCCTGATAATCTGCAGCGATGCTCATTCTGCGGACATACGCCCTGTATGAACGCAGTAGGGGGATCCTGGTCTTGATGCTCGCGGTGACAGTCGGGGCCATTGCTGTGGCTATTGTGCGTTGCCCTGCTATCCGTAGGAACGCCGCTCATGTACTCATAGTGGTCTGTCCTTACTGGAACATCTGGGATTACCGATAACAATTTACACCTATACTTTGGGTGTAACTACCCAATTTCGCACTCACAGTAAGCCTGGCCCTCCATTTGCCTTCGCCAATTCAAATGAACTCACACATATTCTAGGGGCGTCAGCCTCGCCATAGCATGGGCCGACATCGCTATTTTCGACTGCATGATTTTTCTGCTCACTCTGTATAAAGTACTCTACCGTCGTCGCTCCGGCGCGGATCTTCTCACTGTATTGCTACGCGACGGTATGTTCTTCCTTCTCCTACCTCCGAAAGTTCTGACGTTGATCAAGGCTCTATTTATTTTGGGTGCGGGATTCCATCTCTAAATTGAAGTTGATCATGCTGTCCTCATGCTCGCCTGGCAGCGTGATGGTCATGTCAAATGTATCCAACATTTTAACGTTTGTTGTAAGTGCAACTCGTAACTATGCTGTCCACCCTCTAACTCATCGAGTTCCCTCAGCTTGGCAGCGTATGTTATAGTTGCGGCTGCCCTTGCCTAAACTTGACGCCTGTCGCCCCACAGCCCTATACGCGGGGAATTGCCACAACATTTACGAATATGTGAGCCTATTTGGCGTCGCAGCGCGAGTTTTCCGAACCTTTTGTCGACAGCATCTCGTCGATTCTCATTACACGGCTTATGCTCAATCTTCGCGATCCCGCGTTGTCCCATATGAACGGGCGATTGTCGGCGAGTACGACGGTCACCAACAATATCCGATTCGCACCCTTCGCGGGTCCCTCAGGCGGTTCGGCGGAGCTCGACACCGATGCGACTATGGGTATGTGCAAGTGGAAATAGCGTACCCGTCTAAGGTTGACTTACCACCGATCTCGCAGACATGGAACTCCCGAATATCGAAACCGCGGTTAAACCTCCAGAACCAGTGCAAGTAGTCTGACGCCGTGTAGCAAGTAGGGTAAAATAAACCGTCTTGAATGCCTTTCCCAGGACATGGTACGATCTTTCTGCTCTAGATGGTTAAAGGTGACTCTCGCCCTTCTCCAACATTGCTTCTACCTGAGCGCTGTTGATTTACGATGACTATCACCGCGCAACCGTGCTCCTCCAACTCTGATGCCCGCTGTCGATATCCCGACTTCTTTTGGCCAGGGCGTCAAGGTGGACACACAAAGAAATTTATTCTTCCTTTGCTATGTCCTGGTGGCCATATGTTGCATGCCTACTCAGCATTTTTATCGCAGGCAAATTTCTCGAATATAGAACAAATTCCCGGGTAAGACTGTCCCGATCTTGTCTTCCGTCCGCCACTAATTCAACCGGGACAGAAACTATCCAATCTTCGGGGACTCCGCTCCATCTTTTCCCCTGCGTCTCCTTTCGGTACCCTCATTCCAACGTGCTCTTGGAACCCGGGATTGGGTTGGCAATGGCAGTGGCGCAACCAAGGTGTGCGGCGAGAAATTGCACATCCGCGTCCAGTGCTGATACACCCGTGAAGTCTACTCTAAATACGGCCTGCAAACGATGTCAGTCATGGCGTATCTGAGTGGCAGACCTGCCATCTACACCATATCGATGGACGTTGCGCGACAGATTCTATCGGTCAAAGGGCAATTCAAGAAACCCGAACTGACAACCTTACTGATGAAGTCCCGATGATCGCCCTCTTTTCTTGCAATAGAGCTGCTAACGGTTACTACAGGCTTTGGGGACCAAATATATTCACGGAAAATGGGGCTGAATGGAGTCGCCACAGACGTATAATGAACCCTGCGTTCACCCCAGAAACGTAGGTTATTCGATGCCGCCATGACCCCAACACTCTGATATCTTTGGGCAGAAACGCGTTTGTGTGGGATGAGGCCGCGAATTTATACCAGCAAATGATTGAAAATGAGGGATGGGTCCACCAAGACGATCTCAAAATCCCCGCCATAAACGGGGTGACTTCCAAGGTTAATTCCTCTGTTGATATGCTCCATCGAGATATTTATCGTGGGATCAGTTTGCATTGATTCTCATAGCTCGTTGTGGCTTTGGGCAGTCAATTTCCTGGGAGACAAAGTCCCCCGGATCTGGTATGCTGTTCGGAGAGGCCCTCCTCATTGTTTCTCGGTCGTCCATTGTGCGGCTAATCACACCGCGGTGGATGTATAAACTTCCAATTCAGAGGTTGGGTTTTCGAGTACCACTTCGAATACAATATTGACTCTTGTCAGGTTACACCAGATAGAGTCGGCGTATTCCTCCCTCGGAATACTCATGAAAGAGCTGATTAGCACTCGAAGAGAGGAGCTAGCTTTGGAAGAAGAGGACAGTGCCCACAAACAGAAGGATGTCTTCAGACTCCTGTTGCGCGCAAGCCAGGGGCAGGGAAAATTACAGATGTCGGACGATGAGCTGGTCAGCAATATTCCGGCCAAACATATTTGACCATTCTCATCAAAAGTGGTAGGTCGGCAACACCTTCCTTATGTTGTTCGCGGGCCATGGTAAGCTTTGCATGTTGCCACAAGATGAACTTGCTCCTACGAAAGTATGCAACCAGAAACGACGGCCAGAGCTCTTGACGCTGCGATCGGATTTTTGGCCCTGTATGAGGATATCCAGGAAGAAGTGTTTCAGGAGATTCGCAGTGTGATGTCACTTGATGGAAAATTGGTACGAAATCCGCTGCCTTCCACGTTATCCCTTCCAAATAAATACAGGCCTTCGAGCATTATTCGCGGCTCACAAAGGTTCAATCGGCCTTCTTGGAAGCTTCTCGCCTGTTCCGTTAGCGCCGTTTCGTTAGTAAAAACTTGTGCTTACCCACACCCCAAGCCGCCGTCATGATGATCTTTCGAGAAACAACTGATATAGTGACGCTCAAAACCGATGAAGAAGACGGTCATGGCGGGCAGGTCACTCTTGGGCCTGGAACATGGGTGGCCGTTGATGTTCCGGGTATTCGTATGTTCCTACCTGAGTTTCATGGCAACAACCTATTGAAAAATTGTGACAGATTACAGTCCAAGATACTTTCCCGCCCCAGAAGATTTCCGCCCTTCGAGGTGGTATGGCGTGTCTGAAAGTGACATGACCATGTTTTCTCTTGGGCCCCGGTCATGTGAGAGTCTTTTCCGTTTCAACTGCATTTATATTCACCATGGCTATACACTCTAGGCATCGGGCGACGTTTTGCGCTCGGAAGGCGTGGCGTTTCTGAGCAACCTTCTATGCGACTGGAAGCTGCAGATTGTGCTGAAGCCTGGCGAGACAAGGCCCCAGTGGCGGGCGCGCGTCATGCGTGGGGCTTCCGCCATGACTCTCGGAGTTGGAGAGGTTCCGGTTCGACTGACCCGGAGGTGATTTGTGCAGTCACCAACCGTGTGGTCTAAGTATTTGCCTCAGGCTACAGATGATACTGGATCTCACTTTCAACTTCATACATGTAGCTTCGTTTGAAACGGGAGTTTAGTTCGAACTTATCACTCTACCCGCTCCCAATTTATTGCAATTTTCAAAAATAATGTCCCTATTTGTTGAAAAAAAAAAAGTTTCGGGGAGCTCGGGCCAGAAGCGTTGGATGTTTATTAGTCTCTCCTGCAGCCTTTTATTGCTTCGCTGTGGTAAGGGTAGCATCTGAGGATCATTTGCCTCCCTCTCCCACACCTGGGACAAAAAGGAAATGTGATTTCTCAACGGAACCCTACTCATTGGCCCGACGACGGAGGTAACCGAAACTGAAACTTTTTATTTTCCACGATCGAGGTGGACATGATTTTTGCAAATTGCAATAAGTAAGAACATTTCTCATCTCCCCAAGCTGTTTCCAAGGACATAGAAACGGAATTCAACATCGAAGTCGAACGTTGTCTCTGTTATTCATCACCGTGATCACTGGCCCGGGGGGCGCCAAACACAACCACCCTCCTTCCTCTTTCGTTCTTCCTCTCACGTTGCGATGTCAGTCCGACTCAGTCAACTCGACGAATCGGCGGTGTACTTGGGCAGCGAAGCTCTTTTCTCTGACGGCTTTTGGTTCTAGTCCCCAGCAAGGATTCGACTTTCTTTTTTAAGTTACGACGACGCGTCTCAGAATTACAGCTTTCCTTGCGAACTTACACGAGAACATGACATTCCCGAATCAGAACGCTTCCACCAGATCGATCAGTTCATGCATATGCCTACAGGCTGTGCAACAGCAGTTGAGGCCACCCCAATATATAAACGTTGCTGTGAAGCTCTCAAGCCGCAGTTCCAATGTACGGACTCTACTACACCCACCGTCATCAAGTGGTGTCTCTCCCGTTGCTCGGAGTTCGCGCAGAAGCAAGTATCAAGGAGCTCGCAGCCCAAGTAAAGCTCACGCAGGCCTATGGCAATGACGCCTCGTTTCCCATTGAGGCTATCTATTCCTTCCCAGTCCCTGCTCGGGCTTCAGTCTGTGGCTTCGTTATGATCAAGCAGAATGGCACTAGGGTCGTCGGCTCGGTTCTGGAAAAGCAGGAGGCCAGAAAGACGTACGGTACCGCAGTGGCGAAAGGACAGCAAGCCTCTTTGATGGAGCAGCAGACCCCGGATAGTAAGTCTATCTTGTCCCCCTGTTTCAGCCTTCTAATCAAGTCCTACAGTATTTCAGGTGTCAGTGGGGAATATTCCTCCGAGGGAGCAGGTCCAAATTGAGCTTGTGTACGCCACGGAGCTTGCTGAGGACGAGGAGAATGACTCGATTCGATTTCATTTACCCTTCCACATCGGGGCCCGTTATGGGAATGCTCCGCCGCCGCTGACTCCGTTCACCTCTACTTCAGTCATTACATCGAGGTCGACACCCTTCTTGATCATAAACGCGATTGTCGAGGCCGTCGCTCCCATAGCCAAGATTAGCTCCCCCTCACACACAACCACCACTGAGCTCGGGCCCGATCCCGCTCTCCCCAACTTCAAGGAGCTCCCGTTCTCCAACTACGCCCGCGTCTCTCTCTCCTCCGATTCCGCGCTCACCAAGGACTTCATTCTCACTGTGAAGTCTGCCGGCCTCGACGCCCCGCGCTGCGTCGCCGAGCCGCACCCGACGCACAACACCGCCGCCCTCGCGCTCACCCTCGTCCCTCGCTTCACCCTCCCAGACCTTGCGCGCCAGGAATTCATCCTCCTCGTCGACCGCAGCGGCTCCATGGCGAACAAACGCATCTCCGCTGCGCGCAAGGCGCTCGTCGTCCTCCTTCGCGCGCTCCCGCACCAGGACTCGCTCTTTCAGATCGTGTCCTTCGGGAGCCACGTCTCCGCGCTGTGGCCAGCGGGGAGCCGCGCGTATAACCAGAAGACGCTCGAGGAGGCGACACGGCATGTAGACGGGATGGATGCGAGCTTTGGGGGTACTGAGATACGGGCAGCGTTGCGGAAATGCTTCGAGATCAGGGCTGGGGATCGGCCGACGAGCGTGCTCGTGCTGACGGATGGGGAGGCCTATGATGTGGACTGGGTGCTTGCGGAGGTGAAGGGCTCGGTCAAGGCGGCATCGGAGGGCGCGCCACTGCGTGTCTTTGTTCTGGGGATTGGGAATTCCGTGTCGACGGCGATGTGTGAGGGCATTGCGCGCGTGGGACATGGGACGTGCATGCTGGTGGCTGAGGAGGAGACGACGTTCACCGGGAAGGTGGCGCGGCTGCTCAAGGCTGCGAGGACGCCCGTGATATCGAATATCACCGTCGATTGGGGGCGTCCGGAATTGGAGAGTGATTTCGAGGTCGTGGAGAAGGCGGAGGTGGTGAAGCAGAACAGCAAGGAGAAGAAGAGCAAGGAGAAGCAGAAGACCCTCAATATATTTGACAAGGCCGTCGATCCGACACACCTCGACAAGACGGGACCACCACCTGCCCCTCAGGTCATCCTTGCTCCTCCGTCCGATGTCCAGCAATCACCCTTTAAGATTCTCAATCTCTTCCCTGGGACTCGTGTCAATATATATGCGATTCTCCAAGGTTTGTTACTGTATCCCTTCCACTTCGCGATTCGAATCTCACCCACTCAGCAGGACGTTCCAGTATCCCTCAGACCGTAACCCTACACGGCTCCACCCCCGACGGCGCCTCAATCTCACTCCCCATCCCCGTCACAGTAAGCCGCCTCCCCAGCACCCCCGCACTCCACGCGCTTGCTGCGCGCAGGATCATCCAGGACCTCGAGGACGGGCAGTATACCGCCGCGCTCACTGCTACCCTCAAGGATCCTGCGGACGCGGACCTCCTGGCCCGCACCGCCCGGGCTAGCATCGTGAGGCTGGGGACGACGCACTCGATTACCTCGACGTACACATCGTTCGTGGCGGTGGACGAGGCGCCGGGGGCGGCGCCGCCAGAGAACACGCACCAGGCGCCGCCGCCGTACGTGAGGCAGGCCCCTCAGTCAGTCGATTCGTGGGCCATGGCGGTCTCCGCTGTCGACAACTACGATCGCTCCTACTACGATCCGACAATAGAGGACTCCACCCCGTGGACGTCTAGCGAGGAATACGGCGTGTCCTCGCGACCAAGAGATCAGCCACGCGGGTTCACTGTATCGGCGTCGAGCTCCAGGAAGCCGGTCTGTACCCCACTGTCCTATCGTTGTTTCAGTATTGATCCGTATTGCATTTAGACCCGCTCGGGTATTATGTCGAGCCTTTCATTCAGAAGACGCTCGGTGGCGGGGTCAGCGTCAGCGGTGGTGCGTGTATCTTTCCCTCATTCGGTATCCTGCTGATGATTTGGTTTCAGGAGAATATTCCAGTTGTGCAGCAGCCGGTCGAAAGCCGCGTCCTCTCACACTCGCGCTGGGTAGACTACGATCCGACCGTCGAGGACGTCGCATGGCGAGGGCAGGAGGAATACGGATCGCCTTCGCCGCCCACGGATTGGGCGCGCGGACAGGTCGTCCCCAGAGTCGCTGAGGCCGGCGAGACGTCCATGACCGAGAGCTCAGTCAAATCGGTGCGTATCCTGTTGCATTTTTTTTTCAGCACTAATCCACATTCCGCATCAAGGCCCGCTCGGCCAAGAGGTTCAGCTTTTTCTCCAGAAAGCGCTTGTCGGGTACGGGGTCGACGTCAGCATCAGTGACCGTGCGTGTCCTATTTTCTTTCCTTGTCGCATCCCGCTCGCAGGACCAATTAATCTTGCAGGGCGACGAGTACCAGGTCCAGAGCCCCAGTATCGACTCGCTGGCTTCGCGCTCGTCGGTGTCTGCGCCACAGCAGTCACCACTGAAGCCCTCCCCGACAGAAGAGCCCCTGGAGGCACTCGCCCGCCTCCAATCCTTCGACGGCGCCTTCCCCGCGTCGCAGGAGGTTCTCTCCGCCACGGGTATTACACTAAAGAATGGCAAGACCATTGACGACGTGCGCCTCCTTCTCCCCAAAGGCGCTCCGGAGCAAGACAAGGTTCTCGCGAGTGTGCTGGTGATGGTATTTGCCCTGGTGCGAATGCGTGCGGGTGGCGGGGAGACGGACCGCGATGCGTGGGCGGGGATGCACGACAAGGTGCGCGCGTGGCTAGAGTCAGTGCTACAGGGCCGGGGTGTGGTGAGGTCGTTGGAGGAGAAGGTCGCTAAGATGCTGGCTTGAGCTGGAGCCCAATGGGGATGAACACCATCACGTGGTCGAACACGTCCATTGCGAGGGACGCGTTTTCGACGCGCTTTGACGAATTCTAAGTAGGGAAGTCTTTAACTTGTAACATTAGTTTCGTTGTGCCTGTATCGTGTAACACTACAGTGTTTAGAAATGCGTGATCAGTTCCGAGATCATTATATGTACCTCCCGCTAACAGCACCGAGTTGAAATGGCATACTCACAGGACAAGAAATGAAACACTAGGAGCTATTGCTTCACTTTCCTGTATGGCAGTGTATCTCTGAAGTTCCCATCGACCCGTTATACATTTTTCAATTAAATCAATGGGCAGCAGCCGGAGTTTAATTGAAAAAGGACCCGACGGGCCGTCAGTTGACTGCTCTCGAGCCGCATGGTCCTTCCCTAGGCTCCGATAAAATGTTGGGTGGTCACCCGGGAAGTTGAAAAGTGAACTACTTCAAAGTAAAATTTTCGGTGCTAGTCAGCTTGAGTCGGAGATCATCTAAGTTCGCCAAAGTAGCGTCAAGGCCCGTTTTGACCTCTCACGATGACATCGTTCCAAAATTCGACAGTGTCCCTCGTCGACTTTTCAATTGTTCAACTGCGAAAAAAAAGGCTTCATGGATTTTGAAAACCATTTTTTGGTCGAAAAAAAAAAATCGACCCACCTTCCGATTTTCGAATGCCGACGTCCCCTTGCATCCGAAAAAAAGCTTCATGGATTTTGAAACCATTTTTTGGTCGAAAAAAAAAATCGACCCACCTTCCGATCTTCGAATGCCGACGTCCCCTTGCATCCGCCACCGGGCCTTGTTGTATGCATCGGGAGGTTGGGTAGGGTGCATGCAATCATAACCACCTTTCCAAGTTGAATTTGGTTTTTGTTCATCTGCGAGTGTAAAACAGCAAAGGAACCATTACTCATCCCGCCATCGTCTGAGCTAAGAGCTATTCGTAATCCCGCGAAACCAAACCGAACCTTGAACTTTGTCCCTGTCTTCCATCAGCCTACTCACTCGGCCTGTACACGATGGGGACAATCACGACCCCCTTCCTCTTTCGTCCTTCCCTTGAAGTTCCTCTCACGTCGTCAACTGGCAGGCGGTATATAGACGCAAAGAATGTGGATAAGTTCCCTGTTCGATCGATGGTTCATTGATGGTAATTAACATTGGCTGGTACGTAGTGTGTAACAGGAAGGATCAGAATATTGTATTTGAGGGAATATGGTTCTACAGAAACAAATAATTAGCCCAAAGGACATTGTCGCAGATAAAGAAACGAGCCGTATACGTCACTCATCTTTCAGCTCCTCTGGCTCGGTACAGAATAGTGTTGTTGATTTGCCGATTTGCTGTTGGTGTTCGACTGCATCTAAAAACAGCTTAGCGATGAAACGGAGTTGGTCGCAATCGGGCGCTCGAGACTAACGTTAGGCTGCGCACTGAGCTGTGCCGACTGCGCTCCAGCACCGTTCTGTGTCCCCCAGGCCGACTCGGATGTAGTGTTATTCTTCGACTTTTTAATTTTTTTGTATAGCATAACGCAAAGCATCGTTGGTGGAGGAAGTTTGCACAGGCGAGCGGTGGAAGTGGAGGGCGGATTGTCAGACCAAATGGCGAATTCGTTGGACTTTTTTAAGTTGAACAGACAAGTGGAACATCTGTCATTTGTGGCCCGAAACCTCCGCCGGATGGGCCGGGTGGCCGACGGAGATGAATTAAATCGGGTTTGTCGCCGCCGACGGAGATTCATGGCAGTTCTTAATTGTAATCGCAGTCCCAACGGAAACGGACAGTCGATCCGCACTGCGCCGTCGGGGGTACAATTGTTCAAGTTGCGGGATAAGACTCAGGATGATATTTCAGTACGTTTTTCAAACTCAAATGATTAGAGTAAATTTACAGTAAGCCCCAAAAATGAAAGGAACAGAGTGGAGCATGTGGTTTTGCTTTCAGCCTCGCGCTCGCCTCTAGGCGACCCTAAAAAGGGCTGAAACCATTAATACTTCAGACTGATCACGTAATGTGGATGTGTCGCAGTGGCAACTTCCGGCCCGCTCCGTGGCCGCCGACGGCCCGCTGAATCGCTTGCCTCTTGCCACGAGCAACAAAATGGCTTTACAGCATGGGTAGCTAGCCTTCTCATATCCTCCTTTCTAAGCCTTATGCTCTCTAGCGCCGAATACAAGCTACTCCCCGACATTCCCCTGGAAATCCAGTTTCTTATCTTGGACCAGCTCTATACTGGCAGGCGTCCGAGTCGCATCGCCAACCTCACACCGCTGGCACTCACCTGCTTAGCATGGGCAGGGCACATACAATCCCTTTTGTTTTGCGACATAACCCTCAACTACTCCAATACCGGCGCCTTCCTCTCCCTTTTGCGCGGGAATGCTCTCCCTTTTGCGCGGGAATGCTCGTCTTGGAGAATATGTGCTCACCATCTCCTTGTCGGGAGGGTGCGACGGTAATATTCAATCCGGATATTGGCCATCTTCTCCCAAATGTCCACACCTTCCGTATTACCAATCACAGCTTTGCGTCCCCTGGGATCACATCGTCGGTGGGCGACAGTGCGAGTGCTGTCTCTCCGTTTTTGCATACTGTACACGGCTGAGAATCTATGGGCCTTCATCGATCTGTTCCCCGGCCTGGAGAGCCTGGAATGCAGTGGTTGGCTTTATAATCTGGACGACACTTCAGCGGCGGCATCTGATGTTGCAAGGACTACACCGACTCTACATCTCAAGCGGCTGGTATTGGAGTCGTCCAACAAGCATTCGCCTCAGTTTATATCGAGGCAGTTGGCTGCTCGTGACATCGTTGTGGACAGCCTTCCGGTGACGCTCGCGGCAGAGGCGGACCGTGATGCCTCTCCATGCAATGTACTCCTTTCTAGAATCGGCCCCATGCTACAGGTATTGACTGTGACCAAACTGCCCAAGGAGGTAGGACCCAGTGAGTCGGCATGTATTTATCGCACAACGCACGTTCTGACCCAGCTATGCTCATTCTAGTCATTCCACTCGATATTAGCAACTGCACGGCGCTGCGCCACCTCACCCTCCACCTCCGATGCAACACCGCTAACCCAATGCATATGAACACGCCCCTGACATCCTTTATCTACCAAATATCGACCGCTCCCCTAACCACCTTGACGCTGGAAATCATACTAGCCGCGTTGTCACCGCTGGAACTTCAATGGCAGGACGTAGATGCAATCCTCACCGCTTACGCATTCCGGGGCCTGGAGAATGTTACGGTTCGGGTCAAGTCGGCAGCCAAAAGCTCCTCGACTTTCGGCGAGTTGACGAGGCACCTGCAGAACAGAATGGCGGGGCTTCAACAGCGAGGCCTGCTGCTGGTTGAATGCGGCGAGCTTTGAGTGTAAGACAAATAGGCGGATTCCCGAATTCATTTTCAATGCGATAGATTCAAACATCAGTCGAAAACGAGGCCTAAAGGTTCCACGATGTCGAATAAAACCTTGATAGGGGGTCGGTAATACAAGTTGCAGGGCTCGAATCGAGAGCGTCCCGGTGTAACGAACGTCCCTGTGTAAATATATCCTGAACGCTCAACAGAGTTATAATATCTGCGGACCACCCACTAGAAGACCCTCTTCACTGCTGCCTGCGTTCACTAGGTGAGCAGTAAATCACAGATTTCCTGCGTTTGGAAGGGAAAAAAAAGGTTTGGCCAAGAACCACGCTCCGGGCTCGAATCGAACGAGCATCTCCTACGTACATTTCGTCTTGGAGGTTCAACAAGCGAGTTCCGAGCGTCATTGGTTGAGTGTCTGGCTGCGAGAGACTATCTTGGAGGTGCGGGCCATCCGCAACCGGGTCTTCCTCCTTTCTCCGGCCACATACATTTGACTGATGCACTGTCCGCAATGACCGAAGCTCAAATTGAGGGTGTACACATAGGCCAGTACAGGTCCTTGCCTCACTGATAAATTCAACACGGGATCATTCAACAAAAAATGACGCACCCGAGCCAGACTCGAATCGAACGAGTATCCCTTTATTGTCGGCTCCGTTCATTCGGTGCAGGTGCGGACCATCCACGACCTGGCCTTATCCTAATCCCTGGTCGGGCTTCTAACCCCGTGCTCAAGAAACACGCGAGCGCAATCATTATGATCATTAATTATTCAATCTGCTACTAAAATGAGAGTGTCCGACCACATCTCCCAGGCCCCTCGAATCAAGTTGTCAATGCACGGTACTCATTTCCAATTCGAGTACTAGATCTGAGTTTCCGTCCCCGTTGTTGCCCTTGGCCGCACATAAGTATTGAAAAACGAAATTCAAACATCGAACTTTGTCCCTGTCTCCCATCACCCTGATCACTCAGGCCACAGCCAAACAACCACCCTCCTTCCTGTTCCTCGCCACGGGACTGTTAATGAGACGTTGGGAGTGAATGAAAAAGTACAATTAGACACGTCATTGTTTTTGACGGTGCACCAGTAAACATACTCTACATCAAGTTTTCGCGAAGATTTTTGAGCTGATAACATACGGCAGTCCACATGGCGCGAATAAAAGCTGGCAAGGACCGTGTTTACATCGCGGAAACTGGATGGCGCACAAGCGGAGGCCCGGCGTATGTCGCGCACGGGCTGGTGGAATAAATAATGCAGAGGATGATGAAGCAAATTTGGATTGCGCAGTGTGGGCGGCGAGTTGAGGCCCGACCGAGCAGGCAACATCGTCGTGGAGGATCCGCAAGCGGCGGAAGTAGAGTGACGGCATGCAGAGGATAGTGATCAAGGTCGACGCATCGATGGACCGGCTCGAAAGGAAGAGAAAGGCGTCCCGACCCGAAAGGTCGTCACGGTAGTAGGAAGCGACAATGCGGACGACTCGACGCCCGCGGCAAATGGGACGAGCCTGTGAGTGAAGATGAGTTGGACGACGGCGAAGGCCTCGTGCCAGGGATCGCGCGGGAAGCCCCCGCGGGCCAAGTCTCTTCCTCCACATCGATCGAGGATCCACCGAGATCCACCACGCACTCTCCAGCTCCTTCCTAGCAACTTTCCCTATCAAGCGTCTCGACCTCAAGACGGGTATGTGTCAAAAAACGAAGATGTAGAGACGAATATGAGAGAGGGGACGATGTTTCTGCATTCAGAAACATTTGGGGTAACATTTGGCGGCACCATGTGGTCCAATACAGGGTGTCGGAGCCGTCATTTTTGCGGTTCGGTGGAGGTGCGGTGGCGTTTACGAACGGCGAGTATGGGAGCGTAGCTCGAATCGGCGCGCGTCTCGTTCTCGCAGATGCGCTGCGGAACCCCCGGCATATCCACCTCGTCCCGGCGGCCCGATCCTCCCGGCAGTCCCCGCTCCTTCACGCGCTGATTTACAATGTGTCCCTTCCGATTTGTCTTGTGCGCGGCCGCGCGAAGAGGAAAAACGTCAAGTGCGGCCGCCAGAGGAAGGAGGGAAGGCGGTAAGGACGCGGAGGAGTGCGCACGGGCGGGTAGTGTGCGCCAATGATCGGGAAACGGGGAGCAGGTGGACGGATTGGATGCTGGCGTCTCCAGAGGGAAAGTGGGGGAGACGCTATCTTGTCGCGTTGCTGCCGTGGACGAATGGCAGAGCGGACGAGTTTTCGGAAGTGGCGGGCATTGCGTGCCGTAGCCACCGTCGATGAAGGAGCAGCGCGTGGGGTAGGCGTGGAAACTACTCAACACATGGACGCCAGCGACTTTTGCCGGGTCTACCCTGCCCTTGTCGTAACTCCCTTTCCGCACACATAGTGCGCATCCCTCCCCTTCCCTAATTTCCCGTCGTGCTCTCCCTGTCCACCATCCCGGCCATCCTCCCCGTTCCTCCTCCGCCCTCTACGTAGCACCCGCCTCCCTCCCCCGTCCCAACGCCCTCAACACCTCCGCATGCCGCTCCGCGGCGGCGCGTTTGGCACCCCCGAGCGCAGCGTGTGTGAGGAGGCCGGTTTTTACCTGCGTGGGGTCGTGAGTAACGAGGAGGATAAGCGGGAGGGGAAGGAGGGGGAGGGGGAAGAACGACGAAATGAAGGAAGCGGAAAGAGGGTGCGATGTAATGACGTGGACGAATGGGGGCGAGCGTGTGGATATCCATGCAATGGAGGTGTTGACGAATGGGGCAGCGACGGTGAAGTTGTAGCGTAGAGAAGCACAAAGCAAAGGGGAGAGCAAGAAGGAAAAGTAAAGCACACGTCCACGTACCGAAAACAAATCCAGCGCTTGCCCAAGCGCGTCCCCGATCTGATTCAGCTGGTCGCGAATCTCGGCGCCGCGGATGATGCGCGCAAAGAGCCCGACGTGCGAGAGGGACTGGAGGAGGGCGTGCAGGGTGTGGAGCGTTCTGTAGACGGAGGTTAGCGAGCGTTTTTGGCAGGTATATATAGCCGGCCATCCGCCCGAGAGAGAGGAAAGGGAAGCCAAGGCTTGAGAGAAACGAGGATGACAGAGAGATGAACCGCATTGCACCCTCCAGCGCGTCCTCCGCTCCACCCACATCCGCATTCGCAACCACATGCGAGGTCGAAGCAGCGGCGGTACACGGCCTGTGCGTCCTCGCGCGAATATGAGAGACATCGACATAGAGGGCGACGTCCCCGCTGGCTGTCCGCGGAGACGGAGGAGAGACTAGGCGCGGCGGCACACGCAAAGCCGCCGTCCGCGCCACCCGCATCCACATCCACTTCCAGACCCCACGACTGCGAATGGGGAGCTCGAAGCAAGACGGCGGCGACACACTGCGTACACCACCTCCACTCCCACAATGCCCGTCCGTCGAGCCCTAATGCGGTCCGTCGAGTCTCATACAGACACGACGCCCGCCAGCGCGAGGACGCGCGGGGGCGTATGCTCGTCTCCAGCTCGTACAGATAAGATACGCTCACGCGCCCGTCGAGCATCCCGTCCCCAAGAAAACCGTCCCGGGCAGAAGGAGAAAAACCAAACCACGTACTCCCCAAACGCGTCAATCGCACGCGCCATATGGGGCGACACCCCTCCTCCACCCCCACCGTTTGCGCCGTTGAGTGTCACACCACCTTCAAATTGCAATTGCGCGCCGTCAGCAATCCAAGTACCCGAAAAACAGGGGTAAAGAAGACGCACCAATCGTAGAAGGCGAGGACGAGGAAGCGGAGCCGTCGTCCCCGATGGGCCGCCCGCGCGCCTGGGCATCGCCGCACAGGTTGATGAGGGCGCGCACGATCTGGTGCACGCGCTCGAGGAGCTGGCGGCATTGGGTGCGGTTCGTGCGGACGGTCTGTCGTGGGTGGGGAGGAGGTTAGCAGAATGAAGGAAGGGGGGTATGACGATGACGAAAAGTAGAAGGGAATAAAGGTAACATCGCCGAAGAAACGAAGGACAAGAAAAATAGAAATAAAGTAGGAAGAAAGACGCACCTGCACCGTATCGAAAAGCAGCAAACAGCTGCTCGCCACGATCTGCAGACTCTCCACATCCATGCTGCTGCTTATGCTCTGCAACAGCCGGCTCGAATCCAGCCCCTTCTGCACCAGGTCGTCGGCCCGCCGCGCGCGCGCTGGGCGGCGCAGGAAGAGCGGGGAGGTTTCGGTGGAGAAACCGGAAGGCGCGTCGGCAGGCGTGTAGTGCGGTGTGGGGCGGTCGGACGTGTAGGGGGAAAGGGCGGTGAGGGCAGCGATGGCGGCGGGGTCGAGTTTTTCGGCTTTGTGGTTTGCGGGGTCGAAAGGGTTGGGCGGAGAGGAGGAGGAGAAGGAGGTGAGGGTGGCGGAGCGGGAGGGGGTGGGGGATGTGAGGGTGGCGGAGGAGGAGGCGGTGAGGCCGGTGTCGGTGCGCGCGACGAGGGTGGCTGGGTCGGATGCCGAAGTCGATGTGGAGGAGGAGCGCAGTGAGAAGAAAGACGGGAAGGATTTGAGCGTGGGGAGGGAGGAGAACGACGGGAGGGCGAGGGGGTTGTGCGCGCGGGCATCGCGCTGGCGGGTATTGCGCGTTGCCGGCATGGTGCTTGCGTTGGCTACGTGGTGGTGGTAGAGGAGTTGGGTGTGGATGGAGAGCCGAATTAAATGCTATCACCGAGATGGTTGGACCCGTGGTCTGGTCTGTTGGACGGCGCGGGACCGTACTTATGGCTGGATAGATAGATGGCCTATGTAAGGAACAAACGAATGTCAGTCATAGCCCATCCCAGCGAAGACACGAGAAATATACTGACGGTTATGATTTCGGGTTCTAGGGCCTCTGTACGACACTAGCAGGTTTAAGACTCGGAGTTCCGTATCTAATCTTCAAACGCTCCAGATCAAATTCCTGGGATTCGGAGGGACCAGAGGGACATCAGAAAGTGGCTACCGCTAGACAGCTGGACGGCGGGGGAACGTGTGTAACTGGATAGTTGAACGGATAGATGTGTGGATGGCCTGCGAGCAACGGACGAACAAAGTCAGCCGTCGATCTAGCGAAGACACGGGAAACCCTCACGCACGAAGATTTTTGGGTATCTCTATATTTTGGGTTTTATACCACACTAGTATGGTGAATTGGGCCTAGTTTTTTATCCCGAGCGGTGGACAGATTGTTTGAGTCGATCCCTGGTAATGCAATTTGAATCCAATCCACTCGATCCCACGTCAATTCCTGGGATTCAGGGGGTCCAGAAGAGGCGATGAAGTCACGACGACTAGAGACAGTTGGATTAGAAAGTCTGCAAGGAACGAACGAACGAATAATGTCAGCCGTTATCCGTGGATCGCTCAAGTGAGAATACTGACGGTATTTGTGTGTTGTGTGGCTTTGTACCACACAAACCAGTTTCAGCGACTACTTCCGTATCCCGGACGATAGCCAGCCAGATATTGAGTTTCGACGTAAATCCAATCGTTCCCAAGTCAAATTCCAGCAAATTCCTTGGATCCAAGGGGCCGGCAAGACGCCAGAACGCCACCACAACTGGGATTTTCGAACACGAGAGCTTCCCTGTCCGAGTATACCGCCTGCCAGTTCACCGGTACCCGCGACGTGAGAGGAAGGAGTGTGGTCGTGTTTGACGTGTTTGACGAGACAGCTCGAGTGATAAGGGTGATGGGAAACACGGACAAAGTTCGAAGTTGAGTTTTTGGTTCAATTTTGGTTTCGCGGTAGTGAGAATAGCTATGATACTCCAAGAAACGACCGTCTCGCTACTGTTTGAGATACTCTCAAGTGATGCCGGGGTCTCGAAATGAACGAAAACCAACAACAAATGTCAAAAACCAACTTGAACTTGAAGGATTGAGCACCGGCGTGGTTATCCATGCACCATACCCATCCCACTAATACACCCGCAAGGCCCGGTCGCGGATGTCCCACGGGGCCACACTGGCACGAGTAGCCGGGAGTGAATATTCTAAAGCCCCATCCTCGCCTGCCCACGTTATCGAGTAAAGGAGGAAGACCCGGTCGTGAATACGCGGCACCTTCTACTAGTATTCAACTGCTGCACCAAAGCGGCATCAAAAGGATTTGAGTCCGAAACAGGGTCTACTTATTTTGACAGTAACAACCGTTCTGTGAACAAAGTCATCCCCCCCCCGCTCCACTACTGAGGATTCCCCCCACCTCTCTTCCACGAAATGCGTCGCAATTCTGGCAGCAAGTCTTCAGGATCCCCATCTCTTCGACCACCTCATGAACATCGTCCCACGTTTTGGCTTTTAACAAGTCTTGCCACGCCGGCCTTTGGGTTCTAAGGTTCGTTTTGCAAAGTTGCCGTAAGTCGATGGAAAGGGTCAAGATTGGATCTTCTCCATCCTTCAGGATTCGCACGCGTAACCTATTTCCAGTTGAAGAAAATATGGGCATGAAAGTACATACGCTATCCAGCCGAGGTTCTCCGCGCACTGGGAATTTCGGAGACCGATAATCTTGAGCGGTTCCGGAAAATTGGTGGTTCCCGAATGGGCTTGCGATGCCTTTAGAACGAGCTTTGTCGCCAGAGTCTTGTCAGGGTAATCGCCCCCAAGGCACGAACGCAAGGCCAAATCTACAGCACCATCCCGCAAGCACCAGGTGACGTTTGCCGTGGCAGAAGGATGTATTGTCGTGCAGGTGGAGAACGCTAGTAGAGTTGCGTCATAACAAACCAGGGTGAACGCCATCTGTTGGTTTATGTTTTACCCCGGTTGGAGATTATCTAGGTGCGTCGTCCACCAACGATGTTCGAGACGAGAGAGGTACATGCCTGTCCCCATGGAAGCTTGCTTACCCGAAGTACCCCATATCGGCGAGCTCTACACTGGTCGAATCGCCGTAGAGTTTGAAGGCAATAGGGCGAACCGGCCAATTCACGGTATTTGTATGTCTGGAGTAGTCTGAGGAAACGCTGGATACGGTAATGCTCGAATATCGCTCACAGACCGCGCTGGAGCGCGCCAACTAGCTCCTCCTCCTCCTTGTCGGTCTCCTCCGAGCCCGCCGGGCGAAGCTCCGCCCTCAACGCCGTTAGCTCTTGGGCGAGCTAAGATATTATGGTCAAGTCATCTTTTATGTGGATCAGTCCAAACACATACCTCCGAACAGATTCTTTTGCGCTCCGCCAGCGGCAGATTTAGATGGTCTTTAGGGCGCTCGTCAGCGGGAAGGCTCAAACTTTTGAAAAATGTAGGGAGGCGGGAAGCGAGGCGCCGGGCCAGAGTAACTGCGGGGGAGAACAACATGACCGCAAGAGAGAAAGTGTTATGTCGCTGGCGCGCGGATGTTGGAGTTGCCCATTTTCCATCCATCATACTCGCGAAGTTCACGTAAGTACTCCGTTCCCGAGGACTCATAAATTGCACCAACAGCGTCGCGGCGAGTACTCTCGCATCTCCGGTAAATGAGGTTTCACAAAGGCTCTCCTATCAGAGCAGAGAGTATTGAGAGAGTAATCTGTCGGCTGGACGTTACTGTTATTATTAAGGCTTCGGCATTCGGATCATGTGATCGCAATCCGCTATAAATAGTGCACTGAAAATGATTGGTAGAGGCCGGCAAGCGGCGGGGCAAAAACAGAACTTGGCATCGTGCTTGCCAGGAAATGGGTAGGTTGCGGCATTGCGACTCTAAATGGAAAACTCCAGGGAAATCATTGACAGGATCCATTGCATATTCTCTTACAGGATCCACTGAAGGTTTTGACTCAACTAGAACAACACTTCGGTCCTCAGAATCATTTTAACGGTTACTAATAGTGGGAGAAAGGTCGCGAGAGACTCACTTGCCGGTAATGCCGAGTGTGCCGAATGCCGTTGATTTCCTTTGAAACAAGAAAGAAAAATGTTCAGAGGAGCCTCCTTGACCATACCAACTCGAGACCCTCGCCCGACCTCGTTCCTCGGTCGGCTCGAGTCCCTCGTGCGGGTTTCTTCAAGCGAAGATTTGGGACGGCCCGGGTATTGGTGCGGTCAGCATAAATGACTCGTAAATGATGGACACCGGCACGTGTTTTGCGACATTCTTGGAGCTCTAGAGCAAAAAAGAACTAACGTTCTGTTTTTGAACGACTCGGAAACTCCTGAGTCAGCCAAGATGTTACACCTAGGTCTTCTGTCCAGCAGGGTCCTTCGGCTCCGCCAGCGCCCTGCCACATATCTCGTTAGTTGCTCCGCTCGAACTATCTGTTTATCTCATTGAATATGCTCCGAGTCCAGGGACTCCGAGTGCAGGGAGCGCCTCGCACAAGGCCTCGCATAAATCGGGCCCACCGCGGATTCGACCGTGCGGACCGCAAGACATGGTACAAAACCACAGTCCCACTCACTGAGCCCTGGTCGTGCGACTGGGAGAACTGGGACAATGCCAGCTACTTCCTTCACCCCTACAGCGGCCTGTCGCCGGAAGCCATTTACCTGACGTGGTGTATCCCTGGGCACATTTACCCTCTTGCCTTTCTGCCCGGGCGGGTGATGCCGGAGCCGACGTACGTCTTCGTCGCGGACGGGCGGTACTACTGGGCCCAATATGGCCGCCTCAAGCGAATTGAGGGGCCGTTTGCCTCGGACGACGATTTTTTGCGCCGTCTCGGGGAGGATGAGTGGATGTGGGAGCGTGGGATGGATATGCCGAATGTTCTCGACGAAGAAATCGCCGCTGGTGCGCGCGAATCTGATGCCCGCACTGCCATTGCATACACGAGGGGCAAATATCCAGGCACATGATAACCATGTGCCTTAAATGCATCTATGTCGCACATTGCTCACAGATGTTCATCCTCTGGACAAAGACAGTGTGACAGGTTAACAAGGCTTCTTTGTTACACAAAGAATGGACAAAGGGTACACAAAGGGCAGGCGAGATTATCCCGATGCTGGGAATCCTGCCCTGCCCTTTGTCTATCCTTTATCTGTCCTTTGTCTAACAAATAATGTTACTTGAACTGTGACACCGCTTTGTTCACTCCCTGACCATATGCGAGGAAATGTGCGCTGAACATGCATTTAAGGCACACGACAATCGTGTGCCTTAATCTTTGCCCCTCGTGATATCAATACGTCAAAGTGTAGTATTTACCCAGGTTCGTTCAATCCCTGCTCACAATAGGAACATCGGACGTGAGTGGTCAGGTACTTACGACACTACCGCACTCAATTTGAAAACGGTTGTATCTCAACTCCACCATGTGGTGATTTCCAAGCGATGCTCGGCCTGAACTACGCTTTTCCAATCTACACACAGAAACTCGCGTTGTCCTCACCGCCTGTCGCCCAAGCAGCCCGGTGTGCCTACCAGCATCGACGCCAGGTTCCTAGCAGCGATTGATCCACCCCAACATCTCGTCGTCCGCAAGGCCACTGGCAGTTCAGTGGAGGAATACCTTCAAGTCTTCATCGGATTCGCCATATCGATAGCACGTTCACAGCGTCCAGTCTTGCTCCCTACTAGGAACTTGCAACCCAAGTCGGTCTGGGACTGACCACTTTCAATCCACAGCGTATCTGTGCGGTTGGGCTCCAGTGACTGCGATGACGCCGCACCTCCCTCATACCGGCTGGGAGGTCGGTGAGTATTCTCTCTTTTCCTGGGACCAAAGTTCATCCTTCTTTCATCTCTAAGTGGCCCGGTTGCAGATTGTCCGTCTCTGCAAAAATTCAGCACTTAGAATCATTCGATATATGTGCAGGTCGACGTCGCTCATTTTAACTGTTTATATCTTAACCCTGCCAACAAAAAAATTAACCCCGCAGACTGTCAAAACCGCGGGGGTTTAAAACTCACCTCGAAACCCTCGCAACTTTTGATTTTAAAAACCCCGTTCGCAGAAGTTCAATTGCGCACCGTGAATAGTAAATGCTCGCGGGACGTCGATGTGTCGTGTCGGGGCTCTGGGGGCGAGAGTTATTGCAGGGCAGGCAGTGGTTCTCCCTGCGGCTCTTTTTTTAAAGCGACTAAAAATCATCCCCCAATCAAGCTCAAAGCATGCTTTGAAAATTGAAACACGCGCCTCCGGACCTCTATAATCCCATCGCCCTCCACCACCTACCATCTAGCTAGGTCTCCAATCTCTACTAATAAGCTCACACAGGTCGTTTGTTTTTGAGAACATTATTTATTCACGAGGTATGTAGGGCATGTATGTACACGCAGAGGAAAGAAGGTGCGGTGCGGGTGGAGAGGAGAGAGAGGCCGCGGCGCAGAGACCGAGCAGCGCAGGAACGAGAGACTCGATGCGCACGCGCATGGACCGGGTAGCGCGGCAGGCGCATAAGAATGCCTGCAGCACGGACATATGCACACATCCCCGATCAGCCCGTTGGGATTCACCCCACCCACCGTCCCCTGCCCGCTGTGATGCGGACTGCGGTTCCGTGAAATGTCTGACCAGGTGAATTGGTTTCAGGCAAGTACACGAAGGTGATTCGTCCTCTAGAGGGAAATTACTCTGTCGCGGAGAAACGTAGCTACTCGTACGCTACGGAAGGTTTATATAATTGTGGTGGTGGTGGTGAGATGGTACAATCCGTTTCCGTGAGGATTAGGATGTGAGCGCTAGGTTCCTCGAGGTTTTTAGTTCCTCGTTGGGGGCTAGCCTTCCAGGAAAGCCGTGGTTGGAGGTCGCTCTACACTTGCGCGAAGGAATAGAGCTTCGCAATGCGAGCGTCGATCCGAGCCGGGAGACCTGGGTGATATGGGGGTTTCTCTTTTCTCCCTGCCTCGTATTACTCGGGCAAGCAGTGTCTTTAAAACGTGGGTTTTAACACAGCGCGAGCGGGCTATAGCTCTTTTCCTCCGTAGCCCGTTTTCTTCCTGTGCTTGTGTGAACGCGCAACGGATGAGGTTCCGTGACGAGTGTGGTGAAGTTGTGTATCGAATGAAATGGTGGAGTGGTTATAGTCTTCACGGATAAGCCTTCCGTGAAGATGGGGAGTGGTGCCCTGCGCACGGATCTGCGTTTGAGCCTCCAATACAACAGTTGCACGCAGCTAAGTAGGGGCTGCTGGCTGTTTAGAAGTACGCGCTTTTCATCGACTGCGCCGTGACCAACGCCTTTGTATTCAACAATTTCCTCTCGACCCGTTTTTACGGAGTCGAAGGGACCTTTAGAAAGGGTTCCTTGGTGAACCTTCAATCCAAGTGACCTATTTAGCAAACCCCACGGAAGACGGCGTAGCCTGAGCTATTATGTGTATATGAGAAAGACAACTCCGCCCCGTAAGGCTGGGGGGAGGGTAGCTTAGGTGTGAGCAGTGGGGGATAACAAGATAATCTTCCTTGGTAAATACATCTGGCTTTTATACATATTCCCGCCCGATTACCGCGCGTGAACTTCTCCGTGAAGCCTCCGTTGTATTGCCCTTCCTGTGGATCCTCACATGCCCTCCGCGAAGTTCGACTCCCATGTTCTCCGTTAAGTTGACGGACGCGCCTTCCGTTAGGCTCGACGGAAACCTGCCCCACAACCTTTACGTTTGCCCGATCCCGTCGCTTCGCATGTCCCTGTAGCGATCCGTAAGTCGTCCGTGAATATGTCCGTGTGGCACTCCTTGGTTGTTCGAGGTATAGGCCTGGTGGCGTAACGGTAACGCGCGCATTTGCAGTCGACTCTCCACGATATTACAATTGCGAGTCCCTCGTTCGATTCGAGGTCAAGCCGTGTTCGCTTTTTCCCACGCTCCGTAGGTGTATTTTTCCGTCACGGAAAGAGCGTGCGCAAGTATTCGACCGTGAGTGATTCCGTGGGTTTGGCAGTATAGGCCCGGTGGCGTAACTGGTAACGCGCGCATTGTCGGTTCCTCGCAATATTGCACTATCTGCGAGTCCCTCGTTCGATTCGAGGTCGGGCCTTTATTCGCTTTTTCCCGCTTTTTCCCACGCTCCGTAGGTGTATTTTTCCGTCACGGAGAGAGCGTGCGCCAGTATTCGACCGTGAGTGATTCCGTGGGTGTCGATTGTTGTTTCATGACTATTTGCAGTATAGACCCGGTGGCGTAACTGGTAACGCGCGCATTTGTAGTACTTCTCTTCACAGTATTGCGTAATTGCGAGTCCCTCGTTCGATTCGAGGTCGGGCCTTTGTTGGCAATTTTGCTACCTTTTTTCCGCGAGCGTTCCGTAGTCGTGTTCCGTAGTGCGTGTGTTCCGTTGCAGTGTGTTACCTTTCCGTCCGCGCAGAGAGCGTCCGCCAGGTCAGTTTTCAACCGTGGGAAAACCCTCCGTGACAGCCGTAGCATGCCGTGTGGTCTCTGAGGCTTATCGTGATTTCCTCCGTGAGTCGTTTCGTTACTGATTTCCGCCGCGCTTGAGCGTATCACAAAGTGATAGCTCACATCTCCTCCCCACTTTTGAATGCCGACCGTCCCCGGTTGGCTCCCCATATAAATTCGCCCACTTTTTTCCTCCTCCATCTCCGCTAAGTCCTTCTTGTTTTCTAAGATGGACGCCTCTGCCATTGGCCGCTTCCATTCCACCGTACAACCCATTCCTCTTGAGAGCCTTGACGTCCCAGCTGGCGGTCTAGGCCACTTCCTCCGTCAGAATCTCAGATTCAAGGTCTTCCTCGTGTCCATGTCTGTGCTGGAGGATCGTTGGGGCACGCGTACGCGCAACTCTGTCACGGCCAAAGAGCTTCACGATCTCCGGGTGTGCGTCCGTCTTATCGTTGATCACATGGTGCGCGTTATGTTCCTTGGCAAGGCGATTTGCTGTGTCTGGTCGCTGACGGCTTCCTGTGTATAGTATTATGCGGCCAGGCTCCGGCAAAACGAGCTTCGTGCGAACTTCAGCCGTCATAATACACCCCCGCAGGCCACCTGGATGTTCTATCTCATAGCCGTCCTTTTATACGCGGTTGGTTTTGACGGAGACGATGCTCCCGATATGCAGGGAGTCAGCGTGTTTGGGCTGGCGCTTTCGCAAGCGGAATTCTTTTTGAAGGAGTGTGCTGAAGCCATAGCGCTATACCGCCTCACCGACACTCCCGTCTTCTTCGACTACCAGGAATACGATCCGCAACATACGGTGGAAATGGTCTTCGCTTCACGGCAACCGCCGCGGAATTATAAACGGATCGCCGTGAACGATAATCCGGTGCTTGACTTCTCCGTGAAACCATCCGGCTCGTACTGGACCGATGCACAACGCGTGGTGGAGGCTACGCTAATGGCACTTTCACGGATCGACGGAGCGTTGATAGTTGAAATGGATAGCGATGGCTCCGTGGTTGGAATCCAGAAAGAAAGTGTGGAGGGGATATTGGCAGACATGGTAGAGTCTCCGCCGGCGAGGTCCCATACGGCTGACTGTTTGGAAGAAGGATCTGCAGACTCTATATCCGGGAGCCCTTGCCCTACTCTGTGCACGGATGAAGAAACCTGCGGACGCGAAGCCACGGAATGGATCGTGATGCTATCTTCATCGGAATTGAGGGCTATCCGTTCCGATTTACTTCTGTTTCCTGTATAAAAGAGCGTGTGTTCAATTCCATGTTTTCATAACTTCCCCTGGTAAAATCTTCATGGCGCTCCCCCAAACTCGGTTGGATGGCAATTTCTACCCAATCACGGAGTCCTGCGAGCTCGTGATAAAGCATTGCCGTGTGGCGTCCGCGAGGTTCGAGCCAGGCAACCCAGACCGAGAACGTTTGGACGACGTTATGGAGTGCATTATTCGTCCTTCCGTGTATATCCTGGACTGTGCATTGCGTCCCGCCAATCGCGACTGGTTAACCCCTCAGGAGCTGACGATGTCGGAATTAATTTATTTGCACGACGCGTTTTCGATGGTTATGGCTGCTTTGGTGACTAGCCCCTATATTTATGATCGCGTTCCGCGTATTGAATTTCCGTGACCTAGTTCCATTTGCTCGAGGAGGGCGGCCAGTCGTTCCTTAACGACGGTATTCGAACCAACGCAGGTGTTTACGCTCCATACGTCGCTTTCCGCGGAGGATGTCTCCGTGGCCTTGAAAGACTCGACGAAATGTTGCGACAATACCTCCCCGAGTCGTCTACCCGCGTTACTCCTTCCCCAATCCACCTTACTATGCATCGAGCCTTGATTTTAGGACGGGCTTGGCAAGGTTTCGAGGATATCGAAGATTTTCCCGCCTACTGCCGAGGGAACACGGATGATATTTTGATGGGCTTCCGCCAATCGCCGGAACATTGATAGAGGGGCCGATGTGAAAGGAGTCTGGACGTCCGTGAAAATATCGCCTCCGTTCGTGGTCCGTGGGGTGCGTGTGGAAAGCTTAAATACGAGCCGCCTGTATTTCTTGTTTCACCACTTGTGCCCTCGAAAATAATGTCGCAGAATGCTAGCACCCCCTCCCCTCCTGCATCGCCGCGCGACGAGCTATTGCATTTAATTGGAAGTCCCGCTGGGCGCGCACTAGCTTCTAGAGTGGAAGTGGCTTGCGCGATGATACGGCCGTTGGAAATTAGCGACACGGAATATGCCAGGGCCTCGAGTTGGACGCCGCCCATTCCTATCTCAACAATTCTGCAGCAAGTACTGCGCCCTTCCGTTTTCGTGCTTCAACAAGCCGTGGATCCGTCCTTCCATCGCACGGGTTACGGGTCGTTCCAGTTCCCGTATACGACCACCTGCATCATTCAATCCACGCTACGGAAGATGATGGAGCTCGTGGTATGTCGATCTCCGTGAAGCCGCGTATCTTCGTTAACCGGCCACCGCGCAGCATCTGATTTCCCTCACGGACCCAGATTATCCGTCGTATGTCGCGCTCTGGGATGGGATTTCCGCGGTTCACCTGATCCCGGACGAGCCTCCCGTTTCTGATCGAACAATGGGGCAACTCGAAATATTGGAGTACATGGTCGAGGTTTATGGCTTTAACGGAGAAAACTCGACGGAAGGCAGACAGATGCTCGCAGCGCTAGAGCATCTGAAGCGTGTTGCAACTTGCTGGGCGGGGCTACTGGGCACCCGTGGGGAATATCCAGAGTTCGAACACTCAGGTCGCATGATGCGTCGTCCTGGTACGACTGGTTGGGTAGTTCCGTCTTCCGCGTAATTCGCCGCGTGTCCAGCTTTCGTAGATATGCAAGCATGCACCCCTGTCTTTGCTGTGGAGTTTTTGATCCGGGCCTGATTGTCCACGCGCTTCTCGCCAATCTTCCACATAAAGCGCGCACGTCCGTGGATAATATCCCCTCTTCCAACCTGTTCTTCATGGCTACCTCTGTTGGCGAACGGTTCGCCGCTCCCCGATGGCTCTCGGACGTCGACGACGAGTTTCTTGCGTACGAAGACCAGTCTCCCGGCCAGCGCCTCCGTGAAAGTTGTAGTGAACTCATTATCCCATCCATGGATCGCACGGATGGTTTCTTTGAGCCCCGTTACTCGATGAAGGACTTGCTTCGGTTCTTTATCCGTGGCCAAATATTCTTTGTTCAATCCACGGTGGATCCGTTGTTTCACCTGTGCTCGCCCTTCCGTCATTTGGCCGCGGGCGATATGATCGAAGTCCGCGAGGCGCTGCGACGTATAATCGATCAACTCGTTCGTCGGCCATTCCTCCCGTTTTTATATATTTTTCTAAAGGCTGAGAAACCCCTCGTAGACTGCGATTCACGACTCGCGTCCGTCTTTTGCGCATATGCTCGTTGCGCAGGGCACCCGTATTCATACCGACGAACTCCTCGTACCCGGAGAGAGCTGTAATATGTTTCGCATCTTGCGCGTGCTCCTCGAAGAATACGGGTTCCGTGGAGACGAGGGTGTTAACGGAGAACCCGCGCGTAGCGCAATCCTCGACCGGTTCGAAACCACCGCCAAATTTCTACGGGCCAGCACTGCCCAGCTCGCGGAATTCCCAGAATATAATCACGACGGCTCCAGCACGTTCATGCCTGCCGTCAACCTTGATGGTTTCACGGACGTCGGCGCACGTAGTTCTTGATGTATGGCCCGCGGGGATCGTTTGTAGCAGTGCCGCCGTATAAATTGTCATGCTTCCGAGTTCTCCTTCCCCAGCTTCCTGCCTAATCAGCGCGTTATCGTTACTGCCATGGCTCTCCGTTTCGCTTTGCTGCGTAATTATCGTCGCAACGAACTCCCCACACGCCACTCGCGAACGCAGTTCGAAGTATTCTTTATTGATTTCGACACGGATGAAGAGTTGGTCCGTTATCTGCGTCGACCTGAAGTTTCCAAGTTCTCGTTGGAGACCCTGGCACCCCTCCGTGACCAGGTTATGCTCATTCGCGACCGTTTTCACGGCTCGGCTCCCTTGGCCCGTGATTCGTCGTGGATCCGTCGCCAGACGGCCGTGTACATGCGTTCCATCGTTAGTCGTTTTTATTTCCCTCTCGCCGTGTACACATTTTAACGGCAACCAGGGTTACGTTCGCCAGGCGATTTGCCCGGATTCCCATGGATCTGTGGCCAAGCGGGTACCAACACCGTCCGTGGCCAGCCTGCTGTATATGATTCGAATCATACGCCGATTCGGATTTGAAGGCGATGAAATATCTGCCGTGGCGGAATACGGCGAGCATGATTTGATGGTGGTGTACAACCACGCGCACGATACCATTTTTGCGATGTCCATTCGTCTGGCGGACATTCCTCCTCGATACGCCACGCTCTCAGAAATTGAGAAGGCCGGGTCCGTTGGCCAACCTCCAATTTCGCCCTCGCTCAGCGTTCGGCACGTTGTTGCGAAAGACGAGGTCGGACCGGTTAACGAGCCGACGGAAGCCCCCGTGGAACTGGTGACCCATAATATCGACGAGACGTGACGGGACGCGTAGTAGGATATCTTTGTTCACGGAAATCCTCCCAAAAGGAGGCAGCAATTGATGGCTAGCGATTTTGGTTTTGGCGGAAAATAAGCGGTAGCCACGGATGTGTTGTCGTTCTTCTTTGTAGCCCCCGTTGTTTATAAAGTACGGCCAAATCGTTGTCGTTCCCAAGCTTCCTCTCTTCGCTGTGAGCATGGACCTTTCTACCGTCACCAGGGCCGACAAACACTCCGTCCCTCCTCGTTCCACGGAAGGGCTGACACGTATTCCCGAGGCCCTTCAGCTCATGCTCGAGCCGTACCGTGCCATGCTCCCGGACCCTCGTTTGTACGGCGAAAGCGAGAACGGCGTGCTGCTGTATTTTCAGGAAGTGGCAGGCCCCTACGCCCAGCTAATTGACAAAGGCTTCCCCACTGGCGCCCTTCACAAAACGCAGTTACGGCCGGAATCCATTGAGTATTTAACTCCGCATGTAGGAGAGCTGCTTCGATTCCTGGTATGTCTGCTTCGCGTCGTGGAAATCGGTGCGGCAAATTCTGAGCAATTGCCAGGGGCTAGCGTATGTCGTCGCGCTCGAAGTGGTTTCAAATTACGGAGGTCCCATGAAATTTCCGAGCGAAGCTATCCGGACGCTCTCGCTGATGCAGAAATTCCACTGCCTCCTTGAAGAACCCTCCTACGCGCTTGGCCCTGGCCTTGAAACAATCATGCACGGCTGGGTGAAATTAATGATTGGTTCCGCGCGCCAGCGTCGCGTCAGTTATTCGGACGCCATCGATATTCCGCCAGTCCGTGATCTTGCTCACGTCCCGTGCGTTCCTTCGTGGACCGTCGAGGAGATCGCTGTATTCCAGAAACAAGAGGCGACGAATCCGTGGGTCGCGGAAGAATACTGGCTCCGTGAGCGCGTCGAGACATGCAACCGTGCCGGAAAGGAGCTTAGCAACGTGCTCTCTAGCGTTGCTGGCGCGGAGTGGTATCCCATGAATCGGGCGTGAAGCGTGTTCACGGTGACGGGCCCGTAAACTTGTTCTACTCCCGTGTACTCCCGTGTCCGTAACCAGTTTTACTATAAAGAGCCAATGTTCCTCTTTATTTCGTCGTGTGTGGCATGTCTTCGCTCCCTTTGACACAGACGTCCGACCTGTTGGGCAAGCTGCACTCCATCCTCCCGCCCGCTACTGGGCCGAGAATGGAGCCTGGCCTGCGCACCCTCTGGGTATCGCAGATTCGCAATCTCTGCCAAGGAATTCACGACACCCTCGGTGGTCGAATCTACACGGACTTTGCTGCCCCTCTCCGACACGAGATACGTGTGGCCGTGAAAATTCTATTGTCCAACATGGTCCGTGGCAGATTCGCGCGCATGCTTTAAGCCGCTAATCGTTCCTGTCCCGTAGATTTTGATTGGCGCTACCAAAATCACTGTCGAAAGTGATCCTTCGAACCCTGCGCAATATTATGTTCCCGGGTTCGCCACTCTTATCTTCGCCATGGCCGAGCAGTTCGTGGTAGTGAGCGGTTATGATGGCGATGAAGACGGCGCCAGCCGGGAATCCATCTTCCGCGCGCTTGCGCTCCTTCAACACGCAATGGTCATCCACCGAGGCTACGCGTCTACCCCCGTGGAAGCACCCGGCTATTCCTCCGTCCAGGCCGACCCATATTTTTACGGAATTGGCACACGGACCAAGGAACGCCAGATTCGTGAGGCGCTCGACCACGGACACCTTCTTCACCAATTTGGCAGCAACCTTTTCCGCTACGACCCTACGCTTGGATCTCGCGCGTACATTATCCCCAACTGTCCCGCGGAAGAGCGCATTGTCAATGACACGGTCCTCGTTCTCCGGTCGCGCCATGTCGTAGTGCGTACGGATCAGGGCGAGGCTTGATCTACCCAGTCCAGGCTCCCGTAGCGGCTTCCGTGAAGATTTTTGCCGAAGGACATTATTCCCTCGGCCAGTTCCGTACTTGATGTACTCGCGCGCGTCGCATGGCGTTCACGGCAGCTCTGGCCTCCCGTAGAATCTTCCGTGTTTTTTCTTTCTTTATAAAAACCCCTTGCGATCGCGTCCTTTCTCGTCGTTCGGCCCTAAATTGTCAGCACTGGACAAAATGTCTCGACCTGCTTATACCATTGAAAACGCCCTACCCCGACTATACTCCCTTTCTCTTCCCTCGGAAACACTGTTTTCTCGTTACTTCCTCCCCCCGGAAGGCCTTGAGTTCTTCCTCCAATATCGCCTGCGCGTGTTCGTGCACACTTTAATGCGCGCTATCACGCACGACTTCGTTCATATGAACGCGCTACCGATATTTCCGATATCCGAGCATCGCAAGCTTCGGACGTGGATTGCCGTTTTAATGAAGCATTTTGTGCGTTTATCCTTCGCGCATTCCGCACCCCTGTCCTGATCCGCGGAACTATTCTGTAGCAACTGATCGCGCGGACCCTAAGGTACCGCGCAGACCAGGTCTCGGGGGGGGACTTGCCCTGGGCTAGACAAACCTTCAACATTCCGGCAGAAGCATCTCAGATGTTCAAGCTCGCTATTTTCTTGTGCAATTTCGTCGCCTTCACCACTTCTTCCCGTCTTCCCGCCGAATTGGACTATCCCATTCTTCATCCGTTAATCGAAATCTCCGCGCGTCAACTTTTGCTGACAGGAACGCGGGGCGATTACGCGGAATATGATGAAAAAGGCCGCTACGACCCTGCGTGCCAGTTATTCGCACAATCAGAGCCTTTCTATGCTTCTCCTGGTGGCGTTATCCTTTCTCCAATGCCTCTTCATACGACTCCTCTAGCCATGGGTTTCACGGGTAGGTCCATTCCGCGACTCCGTTTTCGGTCCTTGTCCTGACGGAAGTCACTTTTTCCTAGATTCTTTTGCGCACTTCGAGGTGGGCCGGCCCGAGCTTCTCCCGGAGAATTCGACGGACACGGTGTTTGGTATAGAATACCGCGATGGCATGGGGTTATATTGACCTCTCGTCCGTTTAACCGCATGCTTGTAAATCTTGGGGTCTTTTCATACCCCTCCCGTGGCCACGGTATTGGGGTTTAGTCGTTACTTGTAATATTCATTCCTTTTCCCGCGAGGAAGGCGTTCCGTGACTTTTAAACACGAGGTGATCAGACCCGTGAACCACCACCTTCCTGAATACGGGCTCAATTTCCGTTGTTCGAGCGCGCTCTTCCTTGGTCCTGTATTTCCTTCAGTGTTCTATTGCCCGGGCGCCTAAGTCCTTTATTCCTTGGTTGCTATACTGTGTCCTTGAAAAACGAGTTACACGCCGCGTCCGGCGTAACCTTTACTAATTTGCTGCTTTGTTTCACGGCGTGCTTCGTCGAACACGCCCGTGTCCGTGAAAGTGCCCGATATCGGGTCGTTTCAATGCCGAAAGGCATTGCAACCCCATATAAGCGCGCCCTGTGTCCGTCGGCCTAATGTTCCCGTGGTTCCTGACTTTGTGATCGGTGATTACTTCGGCCCGGCCGCTCCGCGTTCACGGTATTGTTGGGGAATTTTGATTCCGTGATAGCATCAAACTACGCACGGAAGCGACTTCTTTTAAACTTTTTCTCTCTTGCCACCCACTCGTCAAACCCCCCAACTCAACCAAATGCCGTCCCAAGCAGGCTCCTCCAGCGTAAGTCCCCATTTTCCTGCGCAATATCGTCGAAATTGACCGAAGATTCCTCAGGGCCGTCAAATCCGTCCCAGCTCCAGCCGCAAGTCCGCGAAGAAATCCAAGGCGCCCTCTTCCGTCAATCCTCCAGCCGCGTCAGACTCCGCGTCTGCGCGCCCTTCTCGACTTCGCGTCGAGGGGGAGGATTTCACGCCCAGTTTCTTGGAGGAGCGTCTCACGGAAAGGCAAATCCTGGGGCAATACCGGCTCCACTACCACCTCGCCGACCCGCCGCTTCCCGACTGGAAGGCGATCAACCGTCGACTGGAGTTTGCTGTCGAGCACGTTCGCGGCGCCACCTACCGACTGGAAGCCGTGGAGTCGAACGCCGTGGACCCGTCTGAGCTGCGCCCGCGTCCCGTTCGTCCGGATGCGCCACCCCCTCTCGCCGACCTGCCACCCTTGCCCGAGCTCCCTTTTCTGGACGCCAATGCCAAGCCCCCGCACCCTTTGGACGACAACCTTACCGCGGCGCAAGAGGCCGAGAACTTCACATTCTTTGAGGGTCAAGCAGCGCGCTATCGGGAGCGCAAGCAGATCCGCGACGACCATTCCGCGGAGTGCGCCCGTCTGCAACTCGCGCACGAGACTGCCTACTGGCGGGCGTACGAGGAGGATCTGGAGGTATGGCAGGCCGAGAACGTCGGCCTTCAACACGAAATCGCGGAGCATCAAGAGGAGCTAGAGTTCACGCGGGCCACGCTTCGGGAATGCGAGGAGGAGTACGAGAAGGCGTGTACTCGCGCCGGGCGGTACATCATCCGCCACCACGAAATCAAGGCGCTCACGCGCCATATCATCCAACTGCGGGACCAAGTCGCGTACGCCCACGAGCTGAAGGTCGCGCTCCAGGGGAACGTCTCGCTCGGGCCCGCGATTGACGTTTTCTTGGAGGCGTCCCACCTCGGGGAGGTTCCACCGGGGTTTTCATACCGCCCCGTGGCCGAGGAACCTGCGCGCCCCGACGTCTTGTCGTCGCTCGCCTCCCGCGAGACCACCTCCCCTCTCGTCTCGCCGTCAAAGTCGCGGAAGGGCAAGGAAATCGACCCGCTCGAGCGACCAGGTTCACGGCCACAGGCTACCGTTCCCAGTCCTTCCCCGTTGGGGAGGAAAATTTTCATCACGGTCCCCGCGCTCCCTTCCGACTCCCGACCTTTCGCGGCGCCACGGGGGGAGAGCTCGAAGAAACGCACGGCCGTGGACGAGGGAGCTGGTCGTCCCGCGAAAATGGCCAAGCCAGCGTCCGCGAAGTCGAAGCCCTTCAGCTTCAAGGGGAGACATACGTGCGCCCTGCGGCGCCGCGAAATCGACTTCCCCCTCCTCGCCAAGGATTACGAACCCGCCTGCGGAGCGCCTGAAGGTTTTAAGTCGTGGCGCGGATACCTGGAGGGGTGCATTCGCGCAACGCGCCTCTTCCTCCACTTCGGCACCCGTAAGGCCGCCAAGTTCGCGCAGCCGTGCACGAATTGCAGGCAACTCAATTTCCCTTGCGTCGCGGACGCCATGCGGACCTCGGGCAGCTGCGCGACGTGCAATGTCGCTAAGACCAAATGCGTGCCGTCGAACAAGCCTGACGTCGGTTTCGTTGGTGAGTTTTTCTCGTTCTCCCTTCATCTCCTGCCTAACCGCGTTGATTCTCAGATTCTTGGATCGCGTACCAACACGTGTACGCCTCCCACTTCGACCCCGTCCGCGGCCACCTCAACCCCGATTTCGCGGCGCCGTTCGACTTCGACTCGTGGTACCCGCCGCCCTTCGACTACCGCACCGACGCCGAGAAAAGGAAAGGAAT